>JAGFNQ010001739.1:66841-153616 GCA_024364735.1 Boesenbergia rotunda
ATTTCCAACACCTAGCCTCCAAGCTAGGATTTTCCACACCTAACCTCCCAGGTTAGGATTTTCCAACATCATGCCTAATCCTCGATTAGGACTTAATCATAATCATCACAATCATCACACCTAACCTCCCAGGTTAGGGTTTTCCATATCATGCCTAATCCTCGATCAGGACTTAATCATAATCCACCTAACCTCCCAGATTAGGATTTTCCATATCATAATCATTCTCTTAAACTAAAATCGTTGTCAATACCAAAACAGCAATCAGGGCCAGACTGCATCAACAGAAGACGCCGGCAGTGAAGGTAGAGAAGATGGGTTGAGACGGGAACCCCTCGTCTCAGCCGCCTCTCCCTGATCGCCCTCGTGTGGAGATGATGGAATCGAGAGGATGAATGGATCCGTCTGTCGCAGCCGAGAAAAAACCCTGGATCGCGCATGGGTTCAGCCAAATCAACTCAAACCTTGGGTTCAACCACAACTCAGTCCAGCACTTAGTTCAGTCAGCTTGGGTTCAGTCTTTATTCAGCCAAATCAGCTCAGCAGAAGGTTCGGTCCAGCCTGGGTTCGGTCGAGCTTGAATTCGGCTCAGCCCTTTGGTTCAGTTAACCCAGCTCAGCCCAGCAGCACAACAGTTAGGTTCAATCAGCCTTGGGTTCAGCCAGCCCATGTCCGGTCCAGCACTGGTTCAGTCCAGATTCAACCCAATCGCATTTGGTTCAGTGATGGAAACAACAGACGGTTGAGATCAATTTAGCTTCATCCAACGGTCAGACCTCTTCAGATCTGAACCAAACTCCATAGATCCAAATCAATGGTCCTGATCTACCTATCCCCAGCTCGGATTAACCAGATCAGCGGCGGATGGTCCAGATCTTCCCTTTTCTTGAATGGATGGTCTAGAACATCTTGAGCTTGATCCAACAGTCAGATCACTTCTGATTTGGCTGAAATTTCCAGATCTTGATCTATGGTCATGATTGATTCTATCCTGAACTCGGATTGACCAAAAGTTGACCGGCGGCTCAGATCTAGCCATTCTCTGGAATGAACGACTCCTATTAACCAATACTTGATCTCTTTGATCTGGATCCCCTGCTAACTCAAGTTTGACCCGATTTGATCTAAGTCCATGATCATTTGAAGTCTACAAAATGATATTCAAATTTAGTACCAAAAAATATTCCAAGTATACAATGATTTGAATTGAAAGCCAAAATAGAGGAAATACATGAAACCTAATACAATTGCAAACTTAAGCATATAAAATGTGGATGAAACATGAATTTTAGAGCCTAAAATAATCAATAAAATGATGGTTATCAACTCCCCCACACTTATTCTTGGGCGTCTCGCACAAGAAAACTAGTAAACTAAGGATGTATCCCCCTAGATTATTCTCAATCATAGTTAGAAGCAATTGAAAGAAAATTACCTAAGGTTGTCAATTCTCAAAAATCTAAGCTCAATGGACTAGAGACTTGTCCTTAAATCAACAACTTAGCATTTTCAACCTTCATGATTCATTGAGATGAATTTAACTCACTAAGCCTTTCAAGGGAAGTTTTGGTGGCTCTCTTCTTGAATTCTAAGTTCATGATGAAAGTGAAGCTCACTCAAACACACATGCTTTTTGCACTACCATAGGCTTGCTTGTTATCTACTCTCCACCATTATTCATGAATTGGATCCACACCTACAAAAGCTTATTCAAACAAGTTAAATAAGATATAGGCAATGATAGAGATGAAATAGAAAATTGAGGGACTTGATACTCATGAATCACAATAAAGAAAATAAAGAACATGATATGACAAAAAGATATGGCAAAGCAAAGAAAATAATATGATAAGAACACATGGAGAAGAAATATAGCATGATAAGAAAGTGTGGAAAAATTAAGGAAAGTGGAAGACTTAGACACTCAAAAATGTATCCCAATGCACTTTGCCCATTTCTTTTAAGTTATCTTGCATGTATCATGGTTGTGGTGGAGTAGGAATTGAAGAATTGAGAAAATTCAGTGTGCCAATTATTTTCCAGTTTTTTTTTTACATCTCACACACTTTTTTTTTCACTTGGCACATTTTTGCTTCTAATGATAGTATGCTTGCATCCTCTCCCACACTTAAACTTTTGTCCGTCTCGGACAAAATAACACTAAGAAACATTAAGGTATTCAAGTCCATGCAAAATATTATTATGAACATGAAAAAGAGGGAAAGGAAATATGGAATAAGAGTGTATCAACAAGGAAATTACAAAAATGATATGAGGAAGAAACAAAGTGATTTACCTCTATAAATGTGGTCAAATCATAGAAATATAGCTTTGAAAGAACCTAAGTATGTTCTAGAGTACAATCACATGTGTGTATCACAAAAATTTGGCTAATTCCTCACTAGGTAAAAAGAATTCATCTCAATTCATCAATTTAGAATCCAATACTAAGAAGTACTCAAGCAACCAAGAATTTTCATCCCATGGCTCAAATCCTAAGTTTTAACAACCAAATTTAATTTGCTTTCAAGAGACTCTAAAATGATGCAAGAAAATCTAGATGAATACATTTATTCCTAGTCACACAAGAAATAAAATGCCAAGTAACTAACATGATATCTACAATGACCTTTATGCATTCTACTCTACTTTAGTATTTATTTGCAAGAACTCATTTGAAAAGAAAGATGACTACTTAAAAACATGGTAGTGATATTTACAATGAAATAGGAAGGTATGAAGAAAATAACTCCCCTTCAAATAGGGTAAAGAGCACGTAGCATCCATCTTGGGAGAATTATCCTCATGTGATCAATCTCGTAGTGGACAGATTTCTCCCTTATTAATTTTGCATAAGCATCTTCCGGTGGTCGGAGACGATTAAGGTTCAGATCCCACTTAAGAGGTGAGGTGCTACTAGTTGAAATAAGAGCAACTCCTCCCTCTTGATGTTTTTTAGAAGTCCTTCCAGGAGGTTGGAGTCTGTTCAGATGAAGCACCCACTCCAGAAGTCTTTGGGACCCTGCAAAACCATGTAATACCTATCTCAAGCGTGCATGGTAAGAAAGAAGTGAAATATCATCAATCTCTATATAAAAAGAATCGAGGTACACATCACATCCAATGAAATCTAACTTGGGTGCCTCTATTAGTTTTTCACCGTCAAAATCTGCATAGGATGTGTCAAGTAATTCATCAGTACCAATAAAATCAACACTATGTACCTCCATAAGTTTTTCACACTCAATCTCAGCATAAGATATAGCAAGAGATTCATCATAATAAACAACATCAATTTCAGGCCCTTCTAAAATTTTTTCACAATCCATATCCACAAAAGATGTATCAAGTAATTCACCATATTCAACAAAATCAATTTTAGGTGCCTCTACAGGTTTTTCACAAACAATTTCTACAGAAGATATGTCAGTAAATTCATCACAATGAACACAATCAGTTTTAGACACCTCTACGAATTTTTCACAATCAAGAGTTACATGAGATGTATCACAACATGGTTCACATTCAACAAATTCAACACTAGGTACCTCTATGAATTTCTCACAATCAAATTTTACAAAAGATATATCCATAAGTATATCACAAACAATAAAATCATTTTGAGGTACCTCCGTTAATTTTTCCAAAGACATAAGAGGAATACTTAACTGATCGTGCTGCAGAATACCTGGAGGTTCTACAAGAATAGATGTAACTGTGGTCCCTTCCTGGTCAAGTACATGCTCCACTTCAAGTTCAGGTTCTGGTGGACACTCAACTGAAGCAGGTGATTCTTGGGTTCTTGCTTCCACCATGCAAGTCCCTACACTTCCATGTTGATCTTCTGAATCTTCTAATGTATCAAGCAATGTTGGTGGTCCCTGGGGCTCAGTGCAATCCCCTACACCTGTGGATTTATCTGCAACGCATGCTTTCTCAGTAATATCTGCAACAACCATATTAGAAAAATTAGGACCATCAATAGCAATATCATCACAATATAAAAGATGAGAAGGGTCCTGTAGTGCTTCAAAATCTTCTTCTTGAGCTGAAAAATTTGGAAATGAATTTTGAACAAGAATCTCCGGAGGGATGCATGCTGTAGGTTTCCTGATTTTGATGACTTCTTCTTCTTCCACCAAATTTGTAAGATCAATTGAAGACGGATTTGGCCATGTACTAGGGTCACCTTGAACTGATAAAAATCCAACTCCGGAGCTGTTTTGAGTGTTTAAACTTGAAACAACCTCTTCATTCCTCCAAGTTAGTTCACAATCATGCCCTTAAAATCCTGAGTAGCCTGAGGAGATAATTGTCCTGATCTTTCGGCTTCTGTTTGATTCATTTGATCAACCCATTGTTCAAGGCATCTTCCAATGTCTTGAAGCCTGGTGTAAAACTCCTGTTGGTCTTGAAATGTAGCAAAAGGCTGCTGAAGACCATGAGTAGGCTGTGAATTCTGAAAATCAAATAGTTGCGGCTGCTCAGATGGTTGAATGGGTTGATTAAACTACTGAAAATTAGGTTGATAGCAAGGATGATGTTGCTGGAAATTATTGTTCTGAAAATTCTAAAGTTGGGGCTGACATTGTTGATTGAATTGCTAAAATGCTTGAGGTTGAAAATTCTAAGTGTCTTGCTGACAATTCTGACCTTGAAACTGGAAATCTTGATTTGAAAACTGTGAATAATGAAAACCTTGCTGTGAGGGTTGAAATACTTGCTGGCCTTGATAAAAACCTTGCTGACCATAATTGATTGGTTGTTGAAAATTTTGTTGAGTCTGCTGAAATGGTTAAAAATTTTGTTGAAAATTTGGATTGTACCCTTGCTGAAAATTATGAAATTGTGGTTGAAATTGCTGTGGTGACTGATTAAAAATTTGGTACTGCTGCAAATCTGAATAGGGCTGCTGAAATTGTTGACATGGCTGCTGGTGAGGAGATAAATAAGCATTTGAAAACATTTTGAATCTTCAGTCCTGTCACAAAACAAGTAAAATAGCAGCAACTGTATACAAAAGATAAAGCAATCAAAAATAGAATCAAAAGATATAATTATCAAGCACCACTACATTCCCCGGCAACGACGCCAAATTTGATAGGGCTCGCGTGTAGTACCGCGAGTATCAAATACAATATAAGTATCGAATTCCTCTAAACTAATGTAGCATAGGGTAACTCGAGTCGTCTCCCAACGAATGTAGTTGGTACATTATAATTCTCAGGATCGTATATTATTGCTTTTGGATTTTGGATATTAAATGAGGGTTTGGATTTGAGTGCTATATCTACGAAGTGAAAGACAATGCAGGGAATAAATCTAACCTCACTAAACTATACTTGCAAGAGAATTAAAAGAAACATAAGGTAAGGCATTTAGGGAACTGAACATAAATGAAACCTAACCTAATTGCATCAAACTGAAAGACAACTATAAGAGAACATAAAGTAATTAAACTAATAAAACATTACAAGAATCTACGATAAGAGAAATTCAAATTAGAATCCACTAATGAAAGAGACAATTCATCAAACTCATGGTGAGCATGTATTAAGATAAAATGAGTGTATGCCATTCTAAAAACATAGAAGATCAAACTTTGATACAAGCATCAATCATCCAAATTCGAAAATCAACAAGCATCACATAACAACTCAAATTATCGAAACTAATCACACAGAATTGCTTCCTAATCTTTTGTGAAGGAAAAACTACTGCTGGCTGCTGCAATTGCTACGAAGAACTGAAGAACTGATGTGAAGAACTGCTGTAAAACAGAATTGCTGTGAGGGAACCTACTGGAATTAAATTGCTGTGAAAGAAGAATTAGGCTGGAAGGTGGCTGATCGCTTGCTGCCAATTGCGATTGCGAAGAACTGCAAGATGAGAAGAAAAACTGTAAAGGGTGGATCTAATTGCTGTAAAGAAATGAATCTAATTGCTGTGGAGAAATTTCTGTAAAGAAATTGCTAAAAGGAATAAGATGCAGTGAAGAAATCTGCTGGAAATTGCTATGAAGGGATCTGCTGGAAAATCTGCTGCTATGAAGGAAGAATTGCTACTGAATCTGATGAAGCTAGACAAAGAAAAACATATGTTGAAAATGAACTGCTGGAAAGAGATCTGCTGCTAACGGCGGTGGATGGATCGTCGGCGGTGGAGTCGACTAGGGTTCGGAACCCCTAGAGCCCTAGCTCGTCCGGCCAGCGGCGATGAAGAAGTGAATGAGATGGAAAAGATCAGCTAGGGTTCGGAACCCCCAGAGCCCTAGCTTGTGGTCGGCGTTGATGGTCCGTCCGGCGGCGATGAAGATGGAGAGGAAGTCGCCGGCGGTGAAGGTAGAGAAGATGGGTTGAGACAGGAACCCCTCGTCTCAGCCGCCTCTCCCTGATCGCCCTCGTGTGGAGAAGATGGAATCGAGAGGATGAATGGATCCGTCTGTCGCAGCCGAGAAACAACCCTGGATCGCGCGTGGGTTCAGCCAAATCAACTCAAACCTTGGGTTCAACCACAGCTCAGTCCAGCACTTGGTTCAGTCAGCTTGGGTTCAGTCTTGATTCAGCCAAATCAGCTCAGCAGTTGGTTCGTTCCAGCCTAGGTTCAGTCCAGCTTGAATTCGGCTCAGCCCTTTGGTTCAGTTAACCCAGCTCAGCCCAACAACACAGCAGTTAGGTTCAATCAGCCTTGGATTCAGCCAGCCTATGTCCGGTCCAACACTGGTTCAGTCCAGATTCAGGCCAACCAGATTTGGTTCAGTCTAGCCTTGGGTTTAGCCACATGATGATGGAAACAACAGACGACTGAGATCAATTTAGCTTCATCCAACGGTCAGATCTCTTCAGATCTGAACCAAACTCCACAGATCTCAATCAATGGTCCTGATCTACCTATCCCTAGCTCGGATTAACCAGATCAGTGGTGGATGGTCTAGATCTTCCCTTTTCTTGAATGGATGGTCTAGAACATCTTGAGCTTGATCCAACGGTCAGATCACTTCTGATTTCGCTGAAATTTCCAGATCTTGATCTATGGTGGACGGCTCCTATTAACCAATGCTTGATCTCTTTGATCTGGATCCCCTGCTAACTCAAGTCTGACCCGATTTGATCTAGGTCCATGATCATTTGAAGCCTACAAAATGATATTCAAATTTAGTACCAAAAAATATTCCAAGTATACAAAGATTTGAATTGAAAGCCAAAATAGAGGAAATACATGAAACCTAATACAATTGCAAACTTAAGCATATAAAATGTGGATCAAACATGGATTTTAGAGCCTAAAATAATCAATAAAATGATGGTTATCAATAACCAAGAAGGTACCTTTGGATTCATGATTTGTACCTATGCGAATCACTTATGTGACTGGGCGACCATTGAGGGGAAGACACCAAGGAAGATATGCGTGAAATAAATAATCACTCCGCGATTATTTTGGGATACTCCTATGAGACAGTGTGTCTCTATATTCTTTTGAGGAAGGGTTGGAGTATATTGGGTTACAAGATGACAGTTAGTCGACTCGCCTGACGCTATTATATTCTATGAGGTATTGTGACTCATGGATCGGTCGTATGTGTTAGATATTCTCGATGGTGCATCGAGATATAAGACTCATGAAGATGTGGTAAATTTGGTGTTAGCAGCGTAACACCTGTAAAATCCGACCGTAATTGGCGGAGGCTATAGAGGATGGTCTTCGAGTGGCTAACAGTTGGTTGTCAAGCAAGGGTGATTACGATCTGACCCCCGAACTAGCCCATGTGGTGATTTATTAGCATAAGAGATGATGAGATTTCGGTTATCTCTGTTGGATCGAGAGAAACGATAGAGGGGGGGGTGAATATCGTTAAAAGCTTTTCGGATGAAAACTAGAGCAAGTACGCAGCGGAATAAAGACAATCGCAAACACAGGTAGTTTTACTTGGTTCGAAGCCTAGGTCGACTCCTACTCCAAGGCCCACGGTCGTTGATCGTTTTCTGTGCGCAATTCTATATGTGCGTAAAAACAGTTTACAAGAGTTGTACAATTGTAGTATAGTAAACTGAAAGAAAACAGCTCTTCGTTACCGACGTCCGGTGTAGATTATACTTCGGAGCAGATGGACGTCGCAGGCACTTGAGTTGTGAGTGGAAGGTTCCTGGAGCAGAGCGCTTTGAGTCGAAGAGCAAGTTGGTGTTGGAAGAAGTGTTGTCCGAAGCCTTGGGGTCGAGGGCCTATTTATAGCCCTTGGGGGCGCCCGGAACGTCGGGGGCGCCCCCCCACGTGTCGGCCGATCCGACTTCCACTCGGTCAGCTTCTGATCCCTTCAAACTCGGGATCAGATCTTGATGGGGGCGCCCGGGTTGATCGGGTCAACTCTTATCCCTTGGCTTCGCAGGCTTCTGCTTCGTAGGCTTGCACTGGGGGCGCCCGGAACGCTGGGGGCGCCCGGGAGCATGGGGGCGCCCGGGAGCACGGGGGCGCCCCGCCCATGAGCTGTCGAAGCCTGCCTTTGCTTCATGTGTTTTGTGTTCACCTTGGGGGCGCCCGGGACACTCCGGGCGCCCTAGTTAGCTGCTGCCTCACTCCTTTGAGGCTCTCTGAGCTGCAGACACTCGTTCCTTCGGTCCTGCATCCAGGGTTAGTCCAAAACAACATAAAGCAGTAAGATGTTAGTTTATACAGCCTTAGCTATCTTGGTTCTGACTTTGGGCCTCCAAAATGGAACCCTAGGTCGAACTGACGCCTACTGTTCCCTCGACGGGGAACGCGTCCTCACCTACTCCTCTCGGGAGAAGTTACCTGATGCCAACCGGCTCCTCCGGTTGGACTTTTTCCCAGCAGTCCTTCGCCAGGTGCCTAGCTGTCCTTCGCCAGGTCTTCAGTACCAAGCCGTCCTTCGCCTGGTGCCTAGCAGTCCTTCGCTAGGGTTTTGAGTCCTGGCAGTCCTTCGCCAGGTGCCTAGCAGTCCTTCGCTAGGGCTTCGGATCCTGATAGTCCTTCGTCAGGTGCCTAGCAGTCCTTCGCTAGGGCTTCGGATCCTGGCATTCCTTCGCCAGGTGCCTAGCAGTCCTTCGCTAGGGCTTTGTATCCTGGCATTCCTTCGCCAGGTGCCTAGCATTCCTTCGCTAGGACTTTTCCTGCACACTTGAGTAGCATGTTAGATAACAAATAAGACTTAACTTTTGAACCCTTTTGCCATTATCAAAACTCAAGTTCGACTTGGGTGCTTTCTGCACCAACAATCTCTGCGTCTCAAGCCCAAATGTTCTACCACGTAGACGTTAGGGTTTTTTGTTGTCGTTGGCCCGCACTGAAGACAGTAGTAGCCCTTAGCTTTTGGACGTTCTCGTAGTCCGAGAATTTTCAGATGCATTTCCAGAGGAGTTTTCTAGCGTTTCCTATGGTTTGAAAATTTTCTGACGTATTTTCGGAGGAGTTTCCTAGATTGTCTCCAAAGAGGCAAGTGAGGCTCACCATTCATGGTTTGTGTGTCTTGCAGGTGATACTCGTATATATCAAGATTTGATGCGTTCCTATTGGTGGACCGATATTGAGAAAGACATCACGGATGTCATAGTTAGATATCTGGTATGTCAGCAGATGAAGGCTGGACATCAGAGATCCGCTGGATTACCCTAACCGATCCCAATTTCTGATTGGAAATGGGAACATGTACCAAGGACTTCGTCGTGGATTTATCTAGGACTCGGAGAGGGCATGATGCAATTTGGGTGATTGTTGATTAATTAATCCAATTTGCGCATTTCTTGTTGATATGAAGGACCAGATTATAGACTTGACACTGGTGACCTTAGGGTTGAGCACCTTGGATAGGGGTGATGTTGGTTAGTTGTTCGGTTGTAGTTGATGGTTAGATGATGACCCCTTGATCAGTCATGCTCTTGTTAATGTTGTATGGGCATACCGATGATCTGACCACCACATGGATTCGAGGAGTCCGGTGCCTTAGGGTGTTGGGATGAGCCGTTACTATTCGTATATGGAATCTGGACGTATTTTTGATTGGATATATGAGCATGTGTTGGTGACTTTGGTTGATTAGACACTTTTGTCGATCATATTAGGAGTGCCAAGGTAAAGTAGCCTCGGTTTGTCCAAGGCAGAGTAGCCTTAGGGCATCAGACCGAGTGGTCCCCGTGGTGTGTATGGGATATCTTATATCGTAATAGATGGTGTGGTATTGAGTTACCTTCGGTTCTAGAGTACTTACTCTCGGTGGCGCATCAACATGGATTTGCAATACACTCGGGATGTACCCAAGTGTACCTTGGAAAAAAGAACATTGAGGGTCTTATATCTTGACTATTAGTAGGTCGTTTGATGTAGTGGAAGCGTAGTGGGCTCATAACCCTCAGGGAGTGTCAAAAACTAGCGGACTTACACTCGAAAAAATTTCTTACGAGAGGAAGACTAGTACATTGGTTTACAGAGTATGTAAAGCTGATTTAGGTGATCGTTGATCGATTAACCAAATCTCTGCAATTCTTCTTGATATGTAGGGCGGACCCGTTAGACCCTTTGGTAGAGATATACGGTAGGAAAATTACCAAACTCTAGGGATTATCTTGGACTTTGGCAGGAGTCTCCTACGAGCTACAGGTGCATAGCTCTGTTTTAGTTTATTTGTTCATCCGTCGACAGATGGATAGTTAGAGTGTACCATTTAGGTTTTGGAGGGCTTGCTACGGTTGTTTGTTAGGGAGTTGTGGAGGAAGTTGAGGGGCCATCTACATTTAGTACAGTTCGCCTACAACAACGGTTATCATTCGGCGATTCAGATGGCGTCGTATGAGGTGTTGTATGGTAGAGCGTGTTGGACAACCACCCTCTGGGAGGAGGTTGGGGAGGCTCAGCTACTAGGACCCCAGAGAGCTCGGTAGGAGATAGAGTTAGTACACACCATCAGATGAAGGATGTCAGAGGTACAAGATCACCAGAAGAGCTACGCAAATCTGAGATGGAGACGTTTGGAGTTCTTCGTAGGCGATCATATATTTCTTCGAGTTTCACCCACGGAAGGGGTGAAGAAGTTTGCCCTCGGAGGTAAGCTAATTCCGTGGTACATTGGACCCTTCCAGATTTTGGAGCAGATCAGAGCCGTAGCTTACCGATTGGCACTTCCTCCTTCCTTGGCTGGTGTGCTTGATGTATTTCACGTTTCTATGTTGAGGAGATACATGGCTGACTCAACGCATATTCTGTTAGAGGTATCAGTTTCGATCTAGCCTAATGCGACCTATGAGGAGGTTCTGGTATGGATTCTAGAGCACGGAGAGCATCAGCTGTGGAACAAGACAATCCGGCTGGTTAAAGTTGGATGGCAACATCATTCCGATGCAAAGGTGACCTGGGAGCTCGAGGATACGATTAGAGCTCGCTACCCTCACTAATTTACTTGAGGTACATGTGAGTGATTTCATTCAGTATTTGTACTGCATGATCGTGTTGGAGCAATCTATGGTTCGCAGTGACCATGTGTTTTGATATTTGGGCAAAGGGTTTAAGTTAGGTTTATCCTTGTATTTGATATATGTATTTGAGTGTGTAGGTTTGCAAGATACACATAGACTTAGCTGGATGGCTTCGGGTCCGGTGAAGGATTGCATGAGGAGATGAGCCGTGGGCTTGTATGCATCTGAAGGGTCGTCGACAAGGCAGGAACGATGTGCCGAGGGAAGCGCACTTCGAGGCATACGTGAAGGATGTCATGAGGACGAGCCACGGGCTTGTATGCATCCAAGGGACGAGAGCCAAAGTGATAGAAAGCTTGGAGGCAATAGGTCGGAGCTGCAAAGGAAGAGTCAGCTGAGTCGTGAGAGTCCGAATATGAGAGAATTATACTCGGGAAGGGAATCCCTAGGTTTAGGATTTGGGTAGTCGATTGGTATGGGATCAGTTGACTGATGGAGCTCACAAAAAGATCAGTCAACTAATTTTCTGTGCAGTCGACTGGTGTCAATTGGAATTTGAACGTTGAGATTGTAACGTTCGAATTCAGCTGGGAGCAATCAACTGGTGTTGGCAGCAGTTAAATGGTAACGGCTAGTTCAACCATGAGCTCTATTTAAGGAAGCTCGGTTTGGCTGGCTAGGGTTGATCAAATTGGCTTTAGTTAAAAACCAATTAGTACTCAAAGTGATCAGGTGTGTGTTGCGGATTGTGGTGAGGTTTCTCCACCCACAAAAAAAATGATGAACCAGGCAGCAGACAAATTCAACCTGGGGTGACCGGCCAGGCCCCACAGAAGTTTCCCACCGGTCACCAGGGTAAATCGGGAAGCGCTCGCGGTGGCAATCTAGAAGCCCAGCGTCCCAGGGTTCGTGCCCCATTTGGAGGAAGGTTTCTCCACCCACAAGGAGCTACACGAGCTAGCCGGAGGTCTTTCAGGGTCTCATCCACCAGTGTATCGGGATCGCCCATCTTACAGATTGCCGTGGAGTAGGAGTTTATCTCCGAACCACGTAAACGGTTTGTGTTAGCGTTTGTTTATTTGTGTTATTTGTATTTCCACTTGCATACGTTAACATTGTAAGAAGAACCGACGCGAAACGTGGGTGACTGTCTATTCACCCCCTCTAGCCGTCCATCGATCCCCAACAATTAGTATCAGAGCGAAGGTCGCTCGTCTACAGACTAACCGCCAAGAGACCAAAAGGGTAGAGAAAATGGCGATCGAAGAAAGATTAGGGGGTGATACCCGGATTCTACCTCCCTACGACCGTGAGAGTTTTGATTATTGGAGATTGCGGGCAAAGACTTAGTTCGACATGGATTGAGATCTAATGATCGCGCTCGAAGAACCATTTAAAGCCCCAAAAGATAAAAATGGGAAAAAGTTCCCACCACTCTATTAGACTAAGGAGAAACAAACACAATCGAAGGCAAATGATAAGGTAATTTCAATCTTACTTAATATTTTGCCTAACAATGTGATTAGTCATGTAGGTGAATATAAAAATGCACATGAACTATGGAGCAAGATGTTAACGCTTCATGAAAACCCTGCACGAGTAGTAGAAGAAGAAGAGCCCAAGGAGATGACCTTAATGGTCCAGGAGGAGGAGGGGGACCAATCGCATGAAGAGAAGAGCTCAACATCCAAGGATGAGAAGAAAGAAGATGAAGAACCATCCACCTCCTCAAGTGAATTGGGAATTGAGGAAGAACAATCCATATCCTCATGTGAGGAAGAAATGGAAGAAGTCTTTACTTCAAGGATTGAGGGGGAGGAGAGTCCATCCTCAATACCAGAGTAAGAAGAAGCCTCCACCTCTACCAAAGCAAAGTCCAAAGATCACATAATTTGCTTTGGGTGCAATCAAAAGGGACACTACAAGGACGTGTCCATTAGGTTAGAAAAAGGTGGTAAACCCTAAACCCATTTCAATTCCTATAGATTCTAATATGGGTTGTAGGAAAAATAAGGAGAAAAAGTGCATTCGGTGCTTCACATGTGGTGAGCTAGGGCACTACCACACCAAATGATCAAGGAAAGGAGAATTCAAAAAATTGGAGCATTGGGAAAATGGGAGAAGAAGGAAAAGAAGAAAAGCTCACATCAAGGGGGAGCTTCAATGGTAAGGGAGGTAAACCCTAATCTTAAATTTAATTTAAATTTAAATTCCTCTATGCATGCTAGAAACTCATGCATCATGATAAACCTAGAACTTTTAGACTTAAGGACCAAGGCATTAATCCCAAGAAAGGGAGGCACATGCCTAGACAAATGGGTAGGTCTAGGAGTGTCCAAGGTGGACATGTTGATTCTAGGTTTAAGAACCTAGAAAAGGAAAATCAAGCTTTGAGGGCAAAGCTTGAGAAATTTGAGAAAATCCTAGATAAATTCACTATTGGATCTAAAGGGTTAGGAATGGTGTTAGGTAGCCAAAATTCCAACAATGATAGATCGGGATTTGGATACCGATCTAAGTTCTCTAATGTTATGGAAAAGTCATATACAAGAGTGTCATATGACCATAATAAGGGGAAGCCCAAGAATGGCAAGGGAAAGTCATTTAAAGGGAAAAAGAAGAGCATAACCAAGGACAAGGTGTGAGATTATTGTGATCGATAGAGGAGGGGGGGCTGAATATCGATAACGTATTTTTTGAAAATTTATCGAGAGAAAGCACAGCGGAAAAGAACTTCGCAAGATAAAACACTGCTAACACAGTTCGTTTTCCTTGGTTCGGAGTCTGTGACGACTCCTACTCCAAGGCCCATGGTCCTTGACCATTTTCGTTGGACAATACTATAAGTTGGAAAATGATGTACAAGTATAACAATTTAAGTATAGAATTAAATTGAAAACTTTATACCAATGATACTTAAGAAGAATGGCATAACTTGTTAGAGTGGCGTGTCATTGATCTTGAATGTTGTTGAAGCAGAAAACTCGAGCACGGAAGCTTGTCGTAGTGTATTCGAGTGCTTGAGTTGATGATGGAAGCAAAGGGGGTGAAACCCCTTTTATACTGGATCTCGGGAGCCTGATAAGCTTAGGGGTGCGCTACACGTCACCCAAATCAGTCACGTCATTATCCGCAGACTCAAACAACCTTTATCCTGTTCTTGGGCGCCTAGGATCACTAGGGCGCCTGAGATCAGTGAGGCACCTGAGAGCTGACGTGGTGCGACTGCCAACTCAACTTTGCCACCTGCTAAGAAAACCCCTTCTGGGGCGCCTGAGTCCTCTCAGGCGTTTGGGTTCTCGGGTGCTTGAGCTCTCTTAGGGGCACCTGATCACAGCAGCTGGTCCCTTTAGCCTGTAACTAAGGTTGGTCCAAGAACACAATATAATAATGTAAATATATGCATGAATGACAGCTAGAGTTGTCTGGTTCTGATTTGAATTTCAAATGAAATCATATGTTGAACCGACACCTACTGTTCCCTCTTCCGGGGAACGCGTCCTCACCTACTCCACTTTGGAGAAGTTACCTTTTGCCAACCGGCACCTCCAGTTGGAGTTGCTCGACCTCCAAGACTCGGATCTCGAGACGTCCTTACCTCAACCCGTCTCTACTTTTGCCCATAGTTCTTGCTTAGCTAAGTCTCCTGTCCGATCTTCCGGATCAGGTCTTTAGTGCCCAGTCCTCGACCAGGTCTTCTTGCCTAATTCCTCGAACCAGGTCTTCGAGCCCAACCCTCGGTCAGGTCTTCGATGCCCAGCCCTCGACTAGGACTTCGTGCCCAATCCTCGACTAGGACTTCGTGCCCAATTCCCCGAACTAGGACTTCGTGCCCAAGTAAACTAGGACTTTTCTACACACTTAGTAAATTCGTTAGATCACCACATTAGTATAACTTTGAACCCTTTGCCATTATCAAAACCAGGTTCAATCTGGTGCTTCCAGCACCAACAATTTCCTCCTTTTTGATTTATGGCAACCCAGTTAAAAAGTTAAGTTAAAAAATATATAAACAAGAGATAAACCATATTTAAGTAATGGAGTAAAGCAATTTTCTATAAGACATGATAAATTCTGAAAATAACTTTTTACTCTCACCCTTAATTAGTAAACTCCCCATTACTTTTAGAACATTTACAATTTTTGAGAAAAAAACCTTGCAAAATTATTGCATAAAAGCTCCCTCGTGATTTCAAATTCTCCACCTAAAGCTTTTTGAAAAAAAAGCAATTTTCACTTTGAAGGATTTTCTAAAAAATTCTAAGTATGAAGACGTTCATTACTTTGATTTTCAAAAAGTGATTGAAAAAACTTCTAAGTTTAAAAAAAAACTCTAAGTTAAAATGAAAAACTTTTTGAAAAAATAGAGTTTTTCCTTGAAAAAAATATTTTTTCGAAAGCAAAGTTTATTTGAAAAAGAGAAAATTTTGATTTTTAACTTTACTTTTTCTACTCTCCCCATTTGTCATATATCAAAAAAAAATTATAGTAGATATTCTTTTTAAAAATATGTTTTGAAAGAAAGCTTTGATTAAGGAGAAAGAAAGAAAATATTGAGTATCAGAACCTATGAATTTTTGAAAAAAAACCATAAGAAAATTTTCAAAGAGTTAAAAAAAATGTTTAGTGTTAATTTTTAAGAAGGCAAATGATAAAGAACAAATTATGAAATGATTAAGCAAGAATTAATACTAAAGAACAATTTGTTAAGTCTAAAAAGTAATTTGAACCAAGTAGCAAGATTTAAACCAAATCAATATTCCTATTGAGTCCAAGCCTGATAAGCAAAAAAGAGCTTAAAGCTTTTAATCAATAACTCTAAGTTCAGAACTTTTAGCCAACTATTTTTGATTCCAAGCATGATTTAAGTCTAAGCTGGGGCAATAAGTCTAAGTTCAGTACTTTTAGTCACTTATGTTTAATGCTCAAGATAAAGGAGAATAAAATTTCTTAAGTAAAGGATAAATTTTCTTTGTAAATAGATTATTGCACATAAGAAACATACTCCTCCTCAAATTATGAATCTCTCCCTATTATCTTTAAAGTTTTCATAATTCCTTTTTTTTTTTTGAGATATTTTTGAAAGAAACTTTGAAAGGATTTTCAAAATAAAAAATATTTTAAGGGGTCCCCCCTTTTAAAAAAAATAAGTATCTTTTTTTAGAAAATATTTTAAGGAATTCTAAGTACTTGAGAAAGAAAATTTGAAAATCTAGGTACTTTATTGATTCGAATTTCTCTAATTCTGATACAATCCTAGGAACCTTGTTGATTGTAAGAAAATTTTCTATGGTTCTTAGAGATTTTCCAATCAAAATAAAGTATTTTCAATATGTATTTAATTTTTGAAAAATAATAAATTTCTTGATTTGGATTCCTCCTCAATCTGACACAATCCTAGAAAACCTTTCCTATGTTGGAGATTTTCCCAAACTCAAGTAATTTTTCAAAGGTTTTCAGAGACGTTCAAAAGTCGAAAAGATTTACAAAAAATATTTTAGAAAATGAGAATATTTTATTTTCAAAGTGGTTTTTGAAAATATAGTATTTTGGAAACTTCTAATACTTTTTTTAATTTTAATTCCCCCTAAACCTGACACAGTTTTAGGAGGCTTGTTGATCACAAGTTGATCTTCCTCTGATTCTTAGGGTATTATTCAAACAAAAAGAATTTCAAAATATTTGAAAAATACTAAATTTAGAAAAAACTTTTGAAAACTACTTTGATTTAACGATTTGAAAAATATATTCTTCTTTTTCTCTCTCCTTTTGAAAAATATAAAAAGGATTATAAAGAATTGTAAAGTGGAAATTCTATGTTTAAAATACCACGAGAGATATAAATACAAGAAAAATTTTGAAAAATACTCAAGTACGAAAAAATATATAAAAATTAAAGCCCGAACTGTAGATATTTTTCTAAGTGAAAACGAAATCAAATATATTCTAGGTGAAACACAAGGTGACTTTTTACAAAACTTATTTTTCCAAAAAAAAACCAAATTGATTGTCCAAAAGGATTTCTTTGTATAGAAATGTTTACAAAAATTAAATAATTTTCAGGTAGGTGAACAAAAAGAAACCTAAAGTATTTAATGAATAAGTTTAAGTATAATTATTTAAAAAATTAAATCATAGTTTGAAAAGTTAAATTTAATTTTTGAAGATTTTGAAATTAAAAAAGTTAAATTTGAATTTTAAAAAATTAAGTTAGTTTTTAAAATTAAATTTTAAGTTATGTTTAGATTTTGAGAAAGTTGAATTTTGAAATTTGAAATTAATTATTAAAGTTTAAATTCTGAAAAATTATGTTATGTTTAAATTTTGAAAAAGATTAAATTTTGAAATTAAATTAATTATTAATGTTTAAGCATTTTAGAATTTTAAATAAGGTAAAAATTTTAAATTTGATTCATTAATTTAAAGGTAAAATTAATTAGATGCGTGGAGTTAGTTGGGTTGGACTAATCTTTTTATCTCTTAAGCATCTCATCCATTTCTAAGTGACAAAACAGGAAACCCTTATCTGTTTTGTGAGTTCCCTGTTTTGTGAGATGCGTCAAATTTTATCGTTAAACTCAAATTAAAAGCTATGATTTGATTGAAGCTTGAGATAGATTCAAGTTTATCAAGTAGTAAATTGAAAATAAATTTCAATAATCGGCTTCGAGGTCTTAGCAAGTCATAGGGGCGTTCTTGGTTATCGGAGCAACGACCCTTTCCTAGACAAAGCCTTTTAAAGAAATTACATTTTTAAGTTACTCTTTGAGAAATCTTGGTCTAAGTAGTCGAGAATGTGGCGAGGTAGCTCAGGCTAGTTCCACCGAGCTAAAAAGACTAAATAGGGTACGCCTTACCCTACCTTACTCCTTAGACAGGCTTCCCTAATGTAATATCATCTCTCCACATCCTAATACTTGGATGTACAAGTTCTAATCAAGTCAGATCCTTATCTAACCATTTCTAGTCCTATACAATTTTTTAAAAATCTTTAAGTAAAATCACAATGAGGAGAAATTTTTGGATTTTCTAAGTTAGCAAGATTATTAATTAATTTTTCTAGTATAATTTTCAAAATCTCATATTCTTATCTTAATTTTTAAAAATTTGAATTAATTAATTTATATGATTTAATTATGTTACTTGAGCATGCATCCATATCTAAATTTGACCAAGAGTGATTAGCTAAGATATTAGCATCTATTGTAAAAACTGGATTTTCATATAATATAAATTTACCCATCTCGGTTGGTTGTCCTGGATCTTGGGTTATTATATCTGTGCATTCATTTTTATAATGTCCAAACTCCTGGCCCTTGAAGCATTGGATATGACTCTTGTCCTTTTGTTCTCCTAGAATTGGTTCATTCATCATCGTCGGTGGTGTAGTTCGTATCTTATGAGTAGGACACTTATTTTTGTAGTGCCCTCTCTTCTTGCATTTGAAACAAATTATGTGATTTTTGAAATTTAAATTTATAATTTTACCTTTTGAATCCCCGTTGGGAATCTCCCCCTTGACTGTTGCTGTTAAAATATGGAAAGATTTAGGGGCGGAAAAGGGTCAAACTCTTAAATTTGAGGGTTTCCAGGAGAATTTGGAAGAAGAGGGGCCTATTTGCAAAATGGTTGAATCCCTTAAATTTAATTCCCTTCCCAAATTTCCGGCCGAATCCCTTAAATGCTGATTCCTTCTTTTCCTGCGCGAGCCCTAGCGCAGGGAATCACCTATTCCTGTCCTTCCTCATGCGGTGGATCGTGAGATCGGGGTAGATCGAGTTTTGCTTCTCCTTCCTCTTCATCTTCTCCTCGCAGTAAAGCCCTATCTCAGACAACGTCAAGGCCGATCCCTTCCTCTTCTTGCTTCGCGAGCCCTAGCGCAGCGAGTTGCCGATTCTTCTACTTCTGCTCCTCTCACGCGACTTCCCTGCCTCACGTGTTTGGCTTTGAGCCATAGGGTCGTTGAGGGTTGGCTGACATCAGGCGAGACCTAGGCAGTTCACCCGACGAGGGCAATCGGTGGGTTCCGATCTACCCGGTTTGGATATGTTGCTTGGTTGTGTTTGGGATTTGATTGTGCTGGTATGGGGTTATGAATGTTTATCTCTGTTGGCTTTCGATCTATGAAGGGATTGGATCAATGTGTGTAGAATCGTTTGATTCGTAGGTTGAATCGATTTAGGTTTTGAATTTGGAGATCGTTTCGATTCTTGGGCTCTGTTTGTGCTTAGATTACCGCTGTGAGTGGTTTATGGATTGTTGATTTTTCCTTTTGATCTCGTTGAACTGGATCTCATGTGATCATGCTATGAATTGTGGATTGGGATCGGGGGGTTTTGAATGTTCCGTGGTGATGTTTCTATTGTTGTTAATTAGAGTTGGATTTCGTATCTGTTTCTCTATATTTGATCACTGCCATGGTTCTTCACTTGGAGTTTGATTTAGTTTGGTTCTTGGCCGTGAGCTATGTTGGGAGTAATCTGATCAGTTGTGAGATTATTGTTGGCCTTGATCAGTTTGTGAGGTTTCTTGTGGTTGAGGTTAGGTTGGGCTTAGGTTAGACCAAATTTAAAATCAATTTTGGTTGATTGGGTTAGATTTGAGTTAGACCTAATCCGAACCCAACTTTGGTTGAGTTGGGTTAGACCTAATCTGAACCCAACTTTGGTTGAGTTGGGTTAGACCTAATCTGAACCCAACTTTGGTTGGTTGGGTTAGATCATTTAATAAATAGTATAAATAACTAAGTTGTATTGGTTATTTATTTTTGGATGTAGGGCATTGATTGGATTTCCACTTGTTGTGGCTGGTATTATTTCAGACGAGGGTTCTCTTCACGTTTGGATTCCTACATCGGAGGTGGGTATCTCTGACTCTTCTTTTAGATTAGTCACAGATATATATGCTTGATATGCTTTGTTTAACAATAGAGTAATAGATTGTGGCATAATTCTTATATTTGTTTTGCTGATGTTGTTTGTGCCACAATTGGCATGTGATACCTATACCTTTAGGACTTAGGTTATGGTGCATTATTTACGATCCTTGCATATCATGTTGATATAGGTGGATTAGATAGTGGATGTTGTTTGACCAGTGTTATGCATCATCGTGCACTATGCATCACTGTCGATCAGGGGCCCCCTTTGTGGGTGAGTCAGGTCGACAGTCATACTGACCTACCCAT
Organism: Boesenbergia rotunda; assembly: GCA_024364735.1. Lineage (NCBI taxonomy): Eukaryota > Viridiplantae > Streptophyta > Magnoliopsida > Zingiberales > Zingiberaceae > Boesenbergia > Boesenbergia rotunda. The sequence continues at coordinate 87,452 of JAGFNQ010001739.1, forward strand.
ACGACCACTCGTGGTTTAGTGGTTGACGGAGTATTGGGTAGTGTGCTCTGTGCTGCTCCGCTCATGCACTCATGGGTTAGTAAATCGGAGCGTGGTAGCATGCAGATGTCCCTCCTTGAGTAGTCCATAAACCAGGAGATGAGAGAGAGAGGTCTCTCCCCCATTTATATACATGGGGTAGGGGTAACACTTAGATTGAGATATCCTCCAGAGATGGCCTGAGGCTAATAGAGATATCGCCAGGATAGGTTATGGAGTAGGAGTGTTACACCGGTAGCATTCCGTCTACTCGATCACTCAGGAGTAGTGATGGCAGAGTACGGACGACAGTCACAACATACGTCGGAGGGTGGCCTCAGCTCAGCTTCCTCCCGTACATAGGTGACAATGTCTAACTGACGGCATGGGTGACCATGTCATTGCACCTTGTGTATTCTTATATTCTGTACTTACTTGTGCTTGCTTTACTTGGATGCTGCATATGATTGACATGCACTTACAGGAGACCTTTATGTCAAGGTTTTGGTGACACTGCTACAGTGGTTTGGTACTTTCTATTTCCTCGTCTTCAGTTGTACTTATTACTACCTGTACCTGTATTATGTGATAGCCTGTTACACTATTGCTAACTTAGACTATCCTGTGTATATGATGAGATATTCGCTGAGTTCTATAACTCATCCCGTTAGCTCCTTGATTTTTATTTCAGGATGATTGACTGGAGCATGCCCGACAGCTTGTCCCAGTTCGCGTACTCGTCGAGATGATTTCGAGATTTTCTTTTATTTTGTTGGTGGTACATGTTGGTACCATTTTCTCTATTTTTATATCTTACATTTCCGCTGTTGCTTTTGTGTTGGGTTTTGTCATACTATATGGCGGTATAGCTGTACTTTTGTGAGCATTGAGGCCTTTATGCATTGTGTTTTGTCGTAAGTTGTACCAGCACACATTTTCTTTTATCGATGATTTCTGTCTATTTATTCAGACGCTTGTTCCAGCCCTATAGGCTGGGGTATGAGCGGATGAGAGAGTTGTAGAGGCTAGGGTTTTCACATTGTTCGCCGGGTTGAGGAAGTGGCAGTCCAGTCTATATCGGACGAGAGGCTTCTCGGGGTGTGGCAATTAATTTGGTATCAGAGCTAAGTGTTCGAGATACCTTGTGGTCTTGTGGGTGTTCATTTTCGAATTTTGTGTCGGAGTCGTTTTCTCGTTGGACGTGATTGGGACATGGCGGCGACAAGATAGCTCCAGGCGACGATCTTACATTCTGCTGCAGGTTTTGATGTTGATTCTTGAAATTTTAAACAAGTATTAATGAATGGCGTATCTCTACAAGTATGCCACGATGCATTGAGTTGACTCCACCCCGCCGACCTGGTGGGTCGGGTCGACCCTTGTACCGGAGGACACGAGTGTCTCAGCGAACGATGGTGACTAGGACAGAGGGGGTTCCTGGGAGATGGCCACAGACAGGGTCTCGTGGCCGAGGACGATCTTCTTCCGAGACTCGGGATGATCAGAGATCTCAGTCCCCGCGGATACCATCGCCATTTCCGACTGCAGTACCGGTGGTACCTTCGGTAGGTTCGACTGCAGCATCAACCCCAGTGGTGCCTGCTGTGGCACCTCAGGATATTGCATCATCGATGATGCAGCAGATGATGCAGCAGATGGTGCAGCCGCAGCAGATGATGCAGCAGATGGCGCAGCAGCAGCAGATGATGCAGCAGACGTTTCAGATGTTTTAGACACAGGCTGTCCCATCATCTGCTCCACCAGCATCTGCTCCGATTCAGTCAGAGCCTCAGATTGCGCAGCCGATAGATATGCAGCCGCCGGGACCAACGGTACCATCCGGAGATTCTATAGTACCCCCGGCAGTACCTACTACTACTGTTCCGAGCCGATCTGTGGCTCGGATTCCGGCATTAGAACAGGCGGCTAAGAGTCGTCTTACTATGTTCCATGGAGCCACCGATACGAACGTGGCTCGCGCTTGGCTGGAGATGCTGGAGAGGTCGTTTCCATACCTAGAGTGTACAGATCTGGAGCGGGTTGAGCTTGTAGCGTATCATATGCGTGATCGAGCCGAGACATGGTGGATCGCTCAGCGATCGGTTATGGGCACTCAGCCGATCACCTGGGAGAGATTTCGATAGGCGTTCACCACTCAGTACTTCCCAGCTGCATAGCAGCTGACCCGATTGCAGGAGTTTCTAGAGATTCATCAGGGAGAGCAGTCAGTGGCAGAGTATGATGCAGAGTTCCACCGCTTATCCGAGAGTTGTCCTCAGATGTTTCCGGGAGATCTCGAGAGGATGACCCATTTTCTTAGAGGATTGGCTCCCTACATCCAGTCTCGGATGTCTCCTTGGGATCTGACCTCCTACGGACAGGCACTGGACCGCGCCTTACATGTGGAGGCGATGCAGCAGAGGCTATCATCAGAGAGGAAGAAGGACAAGAAGACATTGCAGACTTCTCAGACCCAGTCCTCGCGAAAGCAAGATAGGCAGGAGCAGCCAACACAGGATGTTTCTAGGGTCGCTCCTTAACCTTAGAAAGCGGGAGGTTCAGCATCAGGACCTTCCCAGTTCTCTCGACAGGACCGACAGAGGTCCAATGCGTCTTATCAGTGCACTTGGTGTGGTTCTAGGGAGCACGGCAGGTCGAGGTGTACCATGGGATAGGTTGTTTGTTTCCATTGCAAACAACCTGGCCATCGGAGACACAACTGCCCTCAGAAGACACAGGAGGCGGGTACAGGGGGCTCAGCTGGAGGAGGATCTTCTGATCAGTCGGGGGCCCAGCAGGGAGGCCGGAAGGCCCAGACTTCTTCACGACAGCAGCAGAATGCCCCTCCACCGATCCAGCTCTACTGTTTATTTGGTCAGGGTCAGGAGGCTGCATCGTCATCTGTGGTATCTCAGCCTTCTGTTCAGCCTTTGATTCCAGAGCCTCGTCAGCAGATCTATACTGGGTATCAGCTACCTGTCTATCAACAGTCTCATATTTCTGGAGCATCGGTACCTCAGCTACCTTCAGTGCCTACTGCACTGACATTACCCCCACCTCCACCACCGCTAGAGTCGGGCCGAGTTTATGCTGTTACTCGAGAGGAGGCTTATCGAGCGGATGGATCCATTTTTCGAGGTACAGTTTTGCTTTATGCACTCACTGCAGATTTTCTCATTGATACTGGTAGTTCATATTCTTTTATAGCAAGATCTGCACATTGCCGACCCTTAGAGCACCACGGTTATCGGTGTCCTTGCCTTCAGGAGAAGTTCTGGAGGTAACTCAGGAGGTCAGAGGGTGTCCTTTCAACTTTGGGAGGGTCACCCTTACCGTGGACCTATCTGTACTGGACATGATAGAGTTCGACATCATTCTGGGCATGGACTGGCTCACGGCTTCACATGCCACCGTTGATTGCCATTCGAGGGTGATCACTTTCCGACCTCCAGACCAGCCCTCGTGGGAATTCCTTGGCATCTAGGATGACGGCATAGCAGTTATCTCCGCACCTCAGGCGCAGAGACTGATTACACAGGGTTGTCAGGGATTTCTGGTATCATTACTCAACACTTCAGATGGTAGTACTCCTCAGATCTCCGAAGTTCCAGTGGTCAAGGATTTTCTGGATGTATTTCTAGACGAGTTGCCGGGCTTACCTCCCCGGAGGGAGGTAGAGTTTGCCATTGAGTTGATACCGGGGACTGCTCCGACATCGAAGGCACCATACCGGATGGCACCGCGAGAGTTGGATGAGCTGAAGGTCCAACTCCAGGAGTTACTCGATCATGGATTTATCCAACCAAGTGCTTCCCCGTGGGGTTCTCTGGTACATTTTGTGAAGAAAAAGGACGATTCTATGCGACTTTGCATTGATTATAGGTAGCTTAACTCAGTCACAGTCAGGAATAAGTATCCGCTGCCGTGTATTGATGATCTGTTTGATCAGCTGAGGGGTACATCTGTGTACTCCAAGATAGATTTGCGATCTAGTTATCATCAGCTGAGAGTCAGAGATTCAGACATTCAGAAGACGGCATTTCGCACCCGTTATGGACATTATGAGTTCTTGGTGATGCCATTTGGGCTCACCAATGCTCCGGGCGTGTTCATGGATATCATGAACAGGGTATTCCTCCCGTACCTGGACCAGTTTGTTATAGTATTCATCGATGATATTCTGATATATTCTCGGTCTGAGGAGGAGCACGCTCGCCATCTTCGTATCATTTTGGAGGTTCTTCGAAAGGAGAAGCTCTATGCGAAGTAGGACAAATGTGCACTCTGGCTATCTTCTGTGGGTTTTCTTGGACACATAGTATCTAGTGGAGGCATTTCAGTAGACCCCCAAAAGATCGAGGCTGTCACCAGTTGGGAGCAGCCCAAGTCAGTCCATGACGTGCGCAGTTTCCTGGAGCTAGCAGGCTATTACCGACGCTTTGTCGAGGGTTTTTCTAGCATCGCATCACCACTTACACGCCTGACCAGGAAGGGCGTGAAGTTTGTATGTGTTGGATCGGGTTGGTCCGGCTAGAAGGGGGTGAATAGACGGCTGGCTAATAAATAAAAGAAATGGAGGAACTCGTCTATTAAAAAAAAATTGGTTGCAACTTGGTCGTTGCTTCCAAGACGGTTAAAGCAAAAAACTCTCCTTGTGGCTGAGAAGCCTTACAACTGAAGCACACTAGACTTTAGAGAGTTACAATAGAATTGAATGAATTTTACCTCTAAATCTCTAAGCCTATTTATAGGTTGAGTGATACGATCTTGATCGTTGATACAAGATTGAGTTTCATCTTGATCGTAGATCTAAGATTACTCTTAGCTGTTGATTAACCTTTGACCGAGCATGTAGATTGCATCCACGTGAGAAGCTGATACAAATAAAGGATCGCCTTTGACCGAGCATCCTTTGACCGAGCATGAGGCTTTAACATAAAGATTATCCTTTGACAGAGCATGAGGCTTTAACATAAAGATTACCCATCGATTGGGTGAGTTCCGGCCAAACGGAGTTAGGTTCACCCGAACCCGACTCTGGCCTTTCGCCCCTCGAACGTGCTTCAGCCAGGTTTCTCATCCCTCGGACGTCGTGCACGTCCTTCTTGGTCCACCAGCGTACTCTTCCGCAACTTCTGCGTCCCTCGGATTGCACCGAGCCCGTCGGCTCACTTCCCCGCGCAATCCTTCTCGTCCGCTGCGTCTTACGCTCGACTTCCTCCGTACCTAAGTTTCTGCACACTTAGCAGAGGGATTAAAACCAACAGGACCTAACCTAACTGTTGGTGCAGGAAGCACCAGATCGAACCTTGTTTTGATATTGGCAAAGGATTCAAAGTTAAGGGTTATTTGTTATCTAACAATGCTGCTTGAGAGTGCAGGAAACAAAGTCCTAGCGAAGGGCTGCTAGGCACCTGACGATGGGCTGTCAGGAAGCCAAGTCCTGGCGAAGGGTTGCTGGGCGAAAACCAAGTCTTGGCGAAGGGCTGCTAGGCGAAAACCAAGTCCTAGCGAAGGGCTGCTGGGCGAAACTCAAGACCAGGCGAAGGGCTGCTGGGCAAAAACCAAGTCCTGGCGAAGGGCTGCTGGGCGAAACTCAAGACCTGGCGAAGGGCGGCTGCTGGGCGAAACTCAAGACCTGGCGAAGGACTGCTGGGAAAAAACCAAGTCCTGGCGAAGGGTTGCTGGGCGAAACTCAAGACCTGGCGAAGGGCTGCCGGGCAAAAGTCCAACTGGAGGAGCCGGTTGGCACCAGGTAAATTCTCCCGAGAGGAGTAGGTGAGGACGCGTTCCCCTTGAGGGAACATTAGGCGTCGGTTCGACCTAGGGCTCCATTTTGGAGACCAAAGTCAGAACCAAGACAGCTAAGGCTGTATAAAATAATAATATAATTGTTATTTGGACTAACCCTGGATGCAGGATCGAAGGACTGAGTATCTGCAGCTCAGAGAGCCTCAAAGGAGTGAGGCAGAAGCTGAGCAGGGCGCCCCGGACGATCCGGGCGCCCCCAAGGTCAACCCAAGTCTGTAAGAACCTCAACGCGCTTCGCCCCGCTTGTCGCGGGCGCCCCGCGTGTCGCGGGCGCCCCCACTGCCAGCTGCCGAAGCGCATCCCTGCGAACGCGCTTCGCCCCGCTTGTCGCGGGCGCCCCGCGTATCGCGGGCGCCCCGCGTATCGCGGGCGCCCCCATTGCCAGCTGCCGAAGCGCATCCCTGCGAAGCCGAGGAGATGAGGCTTTGACCGGTCAATGCGGGCGCCCCGAGCCATCCGGGCGCCCCGGTCAAACCGGATCCCGAGGATAAGGGGATCAGACGGCGACCGAGCAACAACCGGATCTGCTGCCACGTGGGGGGCGCCCCCGTCGACCAGGGCGCCCCCAGGCCCTATATAAAGGGCCCTCGACCTCCTTCTTCAGAGCATCAATTACTGCGACGCTTCCACGCTCTTCTGCTTCCACGACACGCTCCAGAACTCTTTCAACTCGAGCTGACGATGTCCTGCTGCTCCAACACTTCGATCTACACCGGACGTCGGTAACGAAGAGCTTGATTAAGTTTACTAGGCTGATTCTGTAATACTTTTTATTGTAAACTTTCTCGAACGTATAGAATTGCCCGCAAAAAACGGTCAACGACCGTGGGCCTTGGAGTAGGAGTCGACACAGGCTCCGAACCAAGTAAAACGACCGTGTTAGCATTGTTTTTGTGTCTTATTTTCGCTGCGCACTTACTCTTTTTAAATCCGAACGATTTGCGACATTCACCCCCCCTCTCTCGCAATTCTCGATCCAACAAGTGGTATCAGAGCGGGGTTATTCAAAGTTGGTGCAACCACCACTTTGAAATTTTTTTCGGATTTTTTTTCGCTTTATTTTTCAAATAAATCCTTACGCCTTTTTCAATTCTGAATTCTCATTTTCTCACCATAAGTCAGAATTGATAAAAGAATCAATTTGTGAAAACTTGTCGTAAAATTTTTTATTATTATTTTAATATTTTTCCTCGAAATTCGTGCTACCTTAAATCAAGAAAATTTTTTTTCCAAATATTAAATTCTTATTCTTTTCATTTATCAGAATTGACAAAATCATCATTTTCAAAAATTTTGTCATAAATTGTTTTTTTTTAATTTTATTATTAATTCGCCTCGAAATTCGTACAACATTTGTTTTGGATAATTTTTTTCCTTCTCCCGCACTACTAATCCAAGACCAAGTCTTGGTACATTTCGGTTAATTCTGTTGTGTGCAAGGGTTTTTAAATGGCCAATCGAGAATGGAACAGCGTTCGTCCACCTCTCTTCTCCGGTGAAAACTTCAATTCTTGGAGAAGTCAAATGGAGTTCCATCTAAAGACCCATATGGACATATGGATGATCATTCAAACAGGGTTCCACCCCCCTACAGAAGATGGACTATCAATTGCATGGGACAAACTGGATGAACCAACCCTCAACCAAATTGAGACTGATGCAAGAGCAACTGCAATTCTTCAATGCGGTCTAACCAACGAACAACTCAAGCTAGTCGGTTCATTTGGATGTGCTAGAGAAATTTGGGAGAAATTGATCAATCTTCATCAAGAAATCTCAGATGAAGAAGAAGATCAGGTAAGTTATCTCGCACTCTCGGTCCAAGCACAGATAGCCGAGTCAGAGTCTGAACCTGAACCCAGAGTCGAAATCGAACCAGCAGAATCAGACGACGAACTGACTGAAATGGTAACCAATTTCAAATTCTTTTCTAAATTAGAATTAAATAATCAAGCTGATACTGCAATGGTCGAGGAAGGTATAACTTTTGCAGGGAAAACTCCAAGAAAACCACCAAAGAAGGAGCTTCAACCGGTACCCAAGTCCGACTCAGACACGGAATCAGAAGATGAATTTAGATCCGAGACAGCAACAATTAAGGGGGAGATTCCCAATAAGGAATCAAAAGGTAAAATTACAAATTTAAATTTTAAAAATCATATAATTTGTTACATATGCAGGGAGAGAGGGCACTACCAAACTAAGTGTCCTACTCGTAAGATTCAAACGATACCACCGACGGCAACAAAGAAACGAGCTCCAAAAGCACGAAAGAACAAGAGTCGCATTCAATGCTTCAAGTGTCAGGAGTTTGGGCATTACAAAGAGGAATGCACAGATAAACGTTACAAAGATCCAGGGCAACCAACCAAAATGGGTAACTGTAATTTACATCCAAATCAACTCTTTACCTTGAATACTGATAGTTTAATTAATCTCCCTTGGTCAAATTTAGATATGGATGCATGCTTAGATAACTTAATGAAATCATGTATATTAGCAAAGTCAAAATTCAAAATGTTAAGACAAGAAAATGAGACTTTGAAAATTAAAATTGATATACAAGAAAAACTGATTAATAATTTTGCAAACTTAGAAAATCCAGAAATTTCTCCTCACTATGACATTATCTGAAGTTTTGTTTTGGCTATTCATAGGACTAGATAGCTTAAGGACTTAACCAATTACTTGAAATTTGAAAACATAGTATTGGGAGGAGGTGAGATGATAGTACGTTGGGGAAACCAACTCTAATAAGATCAAGTCTACTTGGTCTCTTTAGACTGGTGAAACCAGCCGAAGCTACCGATCCAAGACCCAAGCTAGTTAGACCAGAAAATGACCTAATTTAATTTGAAAATGAAATTTCATTAAAAGGCTTTGTCAAGGAAAGGGTGGATGATCCCAAAAGGCTACGGCCAAAGAAGGCCTAGTGCCTCGCCAAGACATGGAAGCCAATTTCTGAAATTCAAATTCAAATTATCTTTTGTCAAATTCGAATCTAACACAAATTTCAAATAATTATAGATTCTAATCTGTTTTCAAAATTTCTATCTTTCAAACTTATTCTGTTTCAAAAATCACTTAATCAGTGTTCAAAATTTCTGCTTTCTAAACTTATTTTTTTTCAAATCTGTTTTCAAAATTAAATAACTTTTTTAAAAATAAATGAAAATTCCTTTTCAAAATTAATTTTTACCTTCAAACCTGTCTCACAAGAACTTTTAAGGCTAACTATTTGAAAATCCTAGATTGGGTGAGACAGGAAAATTAAGTTCAATTAAAATTTCTTTTATGTTGTGTTTTAATTCAGAGGATAATTCCAAGATAGTCAAACCATGATTAACATAGTCAAAACTTAGTCAACTGAGTCAAACATGGTCAAACCTAGTCAACACTAAGGTCTTAGATAAAGTCAGTCTATGTCGGATACAGGGGGAGTTCTTCTTAATATTTTTTTGATTTCTCAAAATCCTTATGCTTTAAAACTTATTTTCATCTCAAAATAAGGCTTTCAAAAGTTGATTCAAAAACCTTAATATATTACTATCGCTTTGGAAAAATTATTATCATTTCAAATTTTTTTAAACTGTGTTATTATTCCAAATTGAGTTTTCAAAAATTTATCTCCTTGAAAGTTATCATACTCAGAAGATTGTTTAAAAGTGCTTCTTTTGATCTTGACAAACCCTAAAGACACAGAGGAAAGGTCCACTTCATGATCTTCAAGGACTCCTAGGATGTGTCAAATTAAGGGGGAGTCTAAGTCAAAAGAAAAACTTCAGAAAAAGTTTCTTTTTACTTAGGTCTTTGTTAAACAGTTCTTTCTAATCTGACTCAAACCTTAAGACTCAAAGGAATAGTACTTGTGGTCAACAAGCTTCCCAGGACTGAGTCAAGTTTAGGGGGAGGTCAAAATTAAAAGAAATTATTTAATAACATGCTTTATTTCAAACTCTTGCAAAAATCTAAGTCTTTCAAAATACTATTTGTTAGAATTTGTGTGACTTATGAAATTGTTTTCGAAATAACATTTACTTAGGTTGGAAAATTTCCAGGACACTTAGGAAATGTCCTTGTAGTCAACAAGATTTCCTAGGATAGTGTCAGACTGGAAAATGAACCAAGTTAAGTAAAACATTGAACCTTCAAAAGTTCACACACTTTTTTAGAATATATTTTTAAGTACTATCATTTTTTTTAAAATTTACTTGAGTTTGAAAATTTCCAGGACACTTAGGGAATCCTTGTAGTTAACAAGGTTTCCTAGGATTGTGTCAGACTGGAAAAGAAACCTAGTCAAGTGAAATATTTTGTTTTCAAAAAAAATCTAATACTTTTCTAAAAGTACGTATGTATTTCAAATCATAATTTATCTCAAAAGTACTTGAAAAATCTTTTCAAAACTCTTTTTCGAAATTTTTTTTCAAATACAAAATATTTTTTTTGCATAATACTCTTCAAAATGGACTTAATCTGGAAATTTAAGCTTTTGCTATGCTTTTAAGAGTTATACCAAGTATTTTATGTTTTCAAAACTCATAAGCTCTGATACACAATTTCTTCTCAAAACTTCCTTCAAAACATATTCCGTTATTGATATATATCCAGGGGGAGAGATTGGAAAGAAGAGTGGGAATCAAAACTTTCAAATTTAAATTTTTTTTGTCTCTCTTCAAAAAGTATTAACTTCTTTTTCAAAATGTTTAAGTACTTACTTAACTCTTTCAAAAACATATTAAGCACTTAATTCTTTTCAAAAACATATTCTCCCAAATCAAGTTAAATACTTAACTTTATCATTTTAAGTATTAAATAATATTTCTAAGTACTTAACAATTCTTTTCAAAAATCATTCTTTCAAAAATCATTTCTAAGTACTTAAGTATTTAACGGGTATTTTTTTTAACTAATTTTCTCAATCAAGTACTTGACACTTAATTTTCAAATTCTTCTAAAAAGTACTTGCTCCAAAGTTTAAAAACTTGTTAAGCCTGAAAAATCCTTTTCTTCAAAATTTTCTAAGCGTAAAAAATTTTGAAAAATTTTCTAAGTAAAGTTTCCTTTTCTAAAAGTTAAAATTTTTTTTGGAAACTTGGAAATTTTGCCTAATTTTTTTTGCCTTATAAAAAGTTGTAAATTTTTTTTAAGCCTGAATTTTTTTTCATAATGGTAAATTATCTAAGTTTTGAAAATGCTTTTACTCGATTCTTGAAAAAGACTTTGTCAAAAACATAAAGCACTTAGAAAAACTCATAAATCCCTGTTAGATACCTTGTTCACCCATGCTTGTTTTTGATATATGTCAAAGGGGGAGGAAAGGTCAAAGTTAAGAGTTAAGTTAATTATTCAGGGGGAGAATGAGCATGAGAAATTTTTTTCTCTCTCTTTTCACTGTTCAAATTACATTTGGGTTTAGACTGTTACGAATTGATATGTTTTATTAGTCTTAACCTTTATGCTTAAACTGCTATCTTTTTCCTTAACTTTGAATTGTGTTGCCATAATCAAAAAGGGGGAGATTGTTGGTGCAGGAAGCACCAGATCGAACCTTGTTTTGATATTGGCAAAGGATTCAAAGTTAAGGGTTATTTGTTATCTAACAATGCTGCTTGAGAGTGCAGGAAACAAAGTCCTAGCGAAGGGCTGCTAGGCACCTGACGATGGGCTGTCAGGAAACCAAGTCCTGGCGAAGGGTTGCTGGGCAAAAACCAAGTCCTGGCGAAGGGCTGCTAGGGAAAACCAAGTCCTGCGAAGGGTGCTGGGCGAAACTCAAGACCTGGCGAAGGGCTGCTGGGCAAAACCAAGTCCTGGCGAAGGGCTGCTGGGCGAAACCAAGACCTGGCGAAGGGCTGCTGGGCGAAACTCAAGACCTGGCGAAGGGCTGCTGGGCAAAAACCAAGTCCTGGCGAAGGGCTGCTGGGCGAAACTCAAGACCTGGCGAAGGGCTGCCGGGCAAAAGTCCAACTGGAGGAGTCGGTTGGCACCAGGTAAATTCTCCCGAGAGGAGTAGGTGAGGACGCGTTCCCCTTGAGGGAACATTAGGCGTCGGTTCGACCTAGGGCTCCATTTTGGAGACCAAAGTCAGAACCAAGACAGCTAAGGTTGTATAAAATAATAATATAATTATTATTTGGACTAACCCTGGATGCAGGATCGAAGGACTGAGTATCTGCAGCTCAGAGAGCCTCAAAGGAGTGAGGCAGAAGCTGAGCAGGGCGCCCCGGACGATCCGGGCGCCCCCAAGGTCAACCCAAGTCTGTAAGAACCTCAACGCACTTCGCCCCGCTTGTCGCGGGCGCCCCGCATGTCGCGGGCGCCCCCACTGCCAGCTGCCGAAGCGCATCCCTGCGAACGAGCTTCGCCCCGCTTGTCGCGGGCGCCCCGCGTGTCGCTGGCGCCCCCACTGCCAGCTGCCGAAGCGCATCCCTGCGAAGCCGAGGAGATGAGGCTTTGACCGGTCAATGCGGGCGCCCCGAGCCATCCGGGCGCCCCAGTCAAACCGGATCCCGAGGATAAGGGGATCAGACGGCGACCGAGCAACAACCGGATCTGCTGCCACGTGGGGGGCGCCCCCGTCGACCAGGGCGCCCCCAGGCCCTATATAAAGGGCCCTCGACCTCCTTCTTCAGAGCATCAATTACTGCGACGCTTCCACGCTCTTCTGCTTCCACAACACGCTCCAGAACTCTTTCAACTCGAGCTGACGACGTCCTGCTGCTCCAACATTTCGATCTACACCGGACGTCGGTAACGAAGAGCTTTATTAAGTTTACTAGGCTGATTCTGTAATATTTTTTATTGTAAACTTTCTCGAACGTATAGAATTGCCCACAGAAAACGGTCAACGACCGTGGGCCTTGGAGTAGGAGTCGACACAGGCTCCGAACCAAGTAAAACGACCGTGTTAGCATTGTTTTTGTGTCTTATTTCCGCTGCGCACTTACTCTTTTTAAATCCGAACGATTTGCGACATTCACCCCCCCCTCTCTCGCAATTCTCGATCCAACACTAACTTGGTTGATCACATCAAAACTAACCGGGGCACCAACAATCTCCCCCTTTTTGATGTGCATCAACCGAAGTTTAGTTAGGGATAAACAACAAACAATAATAATATTGTAACAGAATTAAGCATAAAAAATTTTACAATCATGTACATAACCTCCCTTAAACATAAACTACTCTCCCCCTTAACTTAATACTATTCCTCCCCCTTTGATCACATCAAAAAAATGTGGCAAAAACAAAAAAAATAGGGAAGTGAAAATATAATTAGGGAAAAAAAATTTAAGTGTGATAACAAATATTCTAAGTAAAAAGAATCACATTACCACAAAATTTTCAAATTTTAATATGACATATTTTTTCTGAAGTTAATTCCAAATTTTTTTTAAATTTTAATTTCAAATTTTAACCGAAAATATTTGAAAAATATTAACATAACTTTTTGTAAAAGAATTCTGCAAAAAAAACTTATTAGTTTAAAATAAATTTTGGAACCCAGAATAAATTTTCATCTACGGGGTTAATCAAAAACTTTGGAGGAATATAATTTCTAGGAATTTTCCTAATCTGGCTCTTATGATTTTTAACATACCAATTCAGATTTTTAGGATAAAAATTCTTTTTAATTCTTAAACATGCAATATCATTTTCTAATTTCTCCACTAGATTCTTCAAATTTTCATTTTCTATTTTTAATTGGTCGGATAGAACAGATGAGCATACAGTGCCAAATCTTTCTTTTAACTCAGAGTTTTCTATCTCCAATTTATTCATCGACTTAAGCATGGATTTTATTACTGAATAGATTCGAGCAGGTGGAAGTAGACATACCTCACTTACCTGGTCGGTTTCGAAGTTAGGATCTTCCTCTTCATTGCTGCTTTCTCCCGAGGTGCTTTCTTCATCTTCGTCTTGGTGGCTTGCCATCAATGCAAGTTCGACGAACTCTTCGGCTTCCGATTCATCTGACGAGGTCTCGTCCCAGGTGGCTTTTAGTGCCTTTTTCTTCTTTGGCTGGTTCTTGAGTTTAGGGCACTGATCTTTCAGGTGTCCCTCCTCATTGCAGTTGTAGCATCGGACCGTTCGTTTTTTTCTTTCTCTGCACCTTTTTTGAGCGGTTAGTATTAATGTATTTACATAATTTTCTTACCGCTAGTGCTGTTTCTTCATCATCCGCTGAAGATTCTTCGTCGAATTTAATCTTCCTTGTTTTTAGCGCAATATTGTCAGCTTTCCTGTTCTTTTCTACAAAGCGTGATTCGTGAAGTTCCAAAGTAGAAAACAACTCTTCTAAAGTACTTATTTCTAGATTTTTTGAAATATAATATGCATCGATTACCGAGGTCCATTCCGGGGTCCTCGGAAACGCGTTTAGAGCGTACCTTTGAGCATCGCGGTTAGTTACCTTTTCTCCGAGATTTTCGAGGCTTGTGATTAGTTCTTTTACCTTTGCATGTAATCTCGCAACAGATTCTCCGTCTTCCATCCGTAGATTGGTCAGTCGGCTTCGAAGAATATCTCATCGCGCTAGTTTTGCTTCCGAGGTTCCTACGTGCAGTTCCAAGAACTTTTCCCAAAGTTCCTTCGCTGATTCGTACTTACCGATCCGGTTCACATCTTGCTCTGGGAGGAAGGTCAGCAGATGAAATTCTGCCTTTCCGTTTGCTACAGTATCAACTTGTTCCTTCTTGTTCCAAGAATCAGGATCCTTGATTTTTCCTTCATTGTCTTTGGGAGCTGCATAGCCATTTTTCATAATAATTAATAATTCATAATCTGTAGTAAAAAATACCTGCATCTTTCGTTTCCATGCCGCGAACTCCCCCTCAAATTTAGGCGGGTATATTGCTGGTCCAACCATCTTAAAATTTGCTGCAGTTGGCGGTTAGTCCTTCTGCGGCGGTCTGGCTCTGATACCACTTGTTGGATTGGGTTGGTCCGGCTAGAGGGGGGGTGAATAGACGGCTGGCTAATAAATAAAAGAAATGGAGGAACTCGTCTATTAAAAAAAACTTGGTTGCAACTTGGTCGTTGCTTCCAAGACGGTTAAAGCAAAAAACTCTCCTTGAGGCGGAGAAGCCTTACAACTGAAGCACACTAGATTTTAGAGAGTTACAATAGAATTGAATGAATTTTACCTCTAAATCTCTAAGCCTATTTATAGGTTGAGTGATACGATCTTGATCGTTGATACAAGATTGAGTTTCATCTTGATCGTAGATCTAAGATTACTCTTAGCTGTTGATTAACCTTTGACCGACCATGTAGATTGCATCCACGTGAGAAGCTGATACCAATAAAGGATCACCTTTGACCGAGCATCCTTTGACCGAGCATGAGGCATTAACATAAAGATTATCCTTTGACCGAGCATGAGGCTTTAACATAAAGATTACCCATCGATTGGGTGAGTTCCGGCCAACCGGAGTTAGGTTCACCCGAACCCGACTCTGGCCTTTCGCACCTCGAACGTGCTTCAGCCAGGTTTCTCATCCCTCGGACGTCACGCACGTCCTTCTTGGTCCACCGGCGTACTCTTCCGTTGATGGGACCGGGTGCATGTTGACAAGGATACGGGTTCGTAAAATTTTAAATTTTTTACGTGCAGCGGAAGAATTAGCATAAAATAATTTCTTAAATTATTTTAACCACGTATCTAGCATGCAACCTTATGATGTGTGGACATGATCATAAATTAAAACTTTGCGGAAAAGTAAACTAATTTACTTAGTACCTCGCGTAACTCGAAGTAAGGGACGAGATTCAACCGTAGCATCCCTTGGAAGCTCCGCCTCTATTCGCGTCCACGCCGAGTTCTCTTCGGGATGACTTCGCAAAGCCACGAGTTTTGTGTCGACGAGAACTACTAGATTCTCCAAAGACACAACTAGAAAATCAAGAGAGAAGAAAGGAAACTAACCACCAAGAAACGGAATCTAAATTCCGGGAAGGAAGGAGACGCCATCCGCTTCTTCTTCTTCTTCGTTGGCTCCTTCTTGGTGATGACAACTCACGGCAATCCCTTGGATTGGGAGGGTGATGCGCAGGCCCTAGGTGGGTGGACGCCGGCCCTAGGGTGAGCAAAGGGGGGCGCCGGCCCTAGGAGGAAAGGAGAAGGAGAGGGAGAGATTAAGAGAGAGAGGAAGAGAATTAATCTCTTGATCACTTAATTAGGAATTCAAGGCTTGCCTTTGGTTCCTTTATATAGTATCCTCTCCCTTGCCAAGTCTCCCTCTTAATGGAATTTTAATAAGAAATTTATCCTATAAATTTTCTTATGAATTATTCCGTTTAAGCCAAGTTTTATTATAACTAACTTTATAATAAAACAAATACATCTCTCCTTTTATTATGGAATAAATTTTACAAGAAATTTATAAATTTTCTTTATTATGATAAAATCAATTCATAATTGATTTTATAGAATTAAAATAAACCATTCCATGGATCATTTTATTTTCCATAAAAAAAAGAATAAATTTCTATAAATTTCTTTATATAAATTTCTTTATACAAATTTATTTATCCATAATTTATAAAAACAAATTGCGCTAGATTTATTTTATTAATTAAACCAAATAAATTGGTTTCTCCCCAAGTGGTGGCCGGCCAAACCAAAGAGGGTTGGCACCCTCTTTGGCCGGCCAAACCGAGCCGAACCCATCGCGAATTAAACTCATTTAATTCGCCCAATAAGCCTTCAAAAGACTTAGCCATTTTTAGCTTCCGTTGCGCCTCTGATTAACTCAGATTCGACTTATTTCTCTTGATCGGAAAATCTAATTTTCAACTCGTTTTAAATCCCTCGGATTACTCGTAGTGCGTGTGACTAAATAGACTTTCGATTTATGTTGGTCGTCTATAATCAACCAATTATAGAACGATCATGAGTGGCACCTAGTAGTACATCATGACCCCCAATTAATCGAAAGATCAACGGTTGACCTCAGAAGTGATTCTGAAACCCTTCAGCAGCTCTAATGAATCGTGCCTCATTCCTTTCACCATCTTATACCCACTTGGTTCAGGACATGGTCTGTTTGTGTCAGTCCCGACTAGACTGACTATGTCACACCTAGCCCAAGTAGTGTCTTTCTCGTCCTTTGGATTTCTAATTACTCTCATGTATTTAAGAGACTCATACTCTAAACATGACATGCTCTGGCCAGAGGCTTTGAGTAACAATCCGACGATAGGCCTGGGTATACATCTCCTCGCAAGGAGTGGTGAATCCTTTGTAGGCTGTTCAAACATCTTCGGGCACTTCGGCTTATACCCAATCATCCTGGGTCCACACCTCCTTGGAGATGCTTGCTTAAGATGTTAAAGTATAAGTCTCCATGACCAAGATGACTTGAACACCGCAAGTCAAAGGAACATCGCACTTAAGCTGCAGTAAGAACTTCACTGACATATCCATATAGATTACCATATGAAGTTTTACAGCTAGTCACTCCAATGAACTAGTTCCCTTAACTAGCATCCATGTTTATCTCCGGACATCCCAATGTCACCAGCCAGTGAGAATCAGCTGATTAGAGAATAACCCTTGCTAGTCTCAACAGAATTGATAGTGTCCGTTTTTATCAATTCATCGACTAGGGATATTTTCAATACTTCACAATTGCACATGTAGAGATAATCACTAGTTGTGATCTCATCACAAATTCTCTTATTCTGTGAATTGTATTGCGGACATTCAGTAGATGAGTTTAAGATCCCAATCAAATACACAAACATGTATACTCAAATAGTGAATTTTCATTTATTAAAATAAATGTTTACAATCATAAGGCGATTGCCTTAGGACACTTCTCTCATATCACTAACAAACTCCCACTTGGCCTAATGCCAATCGCTACGGTATCCAATACCACAGGCTCTAACATGACCCTCAAACTTGCTCTGAGGCAAGGCCTTAGTTAAAGGATCCGCTAAATTCCTTTCAGTGGGAATTTTCTCAATTTGTATATCATTCCTACTTATAATCTCTCTGATCAGATGATAGCGGCGAAGCACGTGTTTGGATCGCTGATGAGACCTTGGTTCCTTTGCTTGTGCAATAGCTCCATTGTTGTCGCAGTAAACCGGCACTGCTTCATCAATGGTTGGAACCACACCAAGTTCGGAGACGAACTTCTTGATCCAGACTGCTTCCTTTGCTGCTTCCGAAGCTGTGATATATTCCGCTTCCGTGGTAGAATCCGCTACGGTATCTTGTTTGGAACTCTTCCAACTTATTGCGCCTCCATTCAAAGTAAATACGTATCCAGACTGAGATTTGGAGTCTGTAAGTACCCCTGGTTGATTTTGATGTGATCAACCGATTTAAGTTAGGTCCTGGTATGTTTAATCCCTCTGCTAAGTATGCAGGAGCTTAGGTACGGAGGAAGTCGAGCGTAAGACGTAGCGGACGAGAAGGATTGTGCGGGGAAGTGAGCCGACGGGCTCGGTACAATCCGAGGGACGTGGAAGCTGCGGAAGAGTATGCCGGTGGAGCGAGAAGGACGTGCGCGGTGTCCGAGGGACGAGAAGCCGGGAGGAAGGACGCTCGAGGGGCGAAAGGCCGGAGTCGGGTTCGGGTGAGCCTAACTCTGGTTGGCCGGAAATCACCCAGTAGATGAACCAAAAGACTGGTCAGTTTGACCAAGTCAAACAAGGCATGTGAAACAAAAAGAATTTTATTTGTTGCTGCAAAGATTCGAACTAGCAACCTCGTCAACCTAAATCATCAACCTTACCAACTGAGATAAGAAAGAGATGTGATTGAAGTTGTTGCGAGCAGATGATAAAGTTATTTATCTGTTGCGAGCAGAAGATAAAGTTATCTCTTAAAGGATAACTTTATCCTTTAATCAGATCCAATGGATGCAATTTAATCTCATCCAAGATCAACCATCCAGATTACATCCATGGATCAATGGCCAAGAGAAAATTCCTCAACAATCAACAATCCAGATTTATTCTCTTAGGCTATAAATAGGCTTAGAGTTTCAACATTATTATTCATTCAATTCATTCTTATAATTATCTCTAAAGTCTAGTGTGCTTCAGTTGTAAGGCTTCTCCGCCACAAGGAGATTGTTTTGCTTTAACCGTCTTGGAA
The DNA here is from genome assembly GCA_024364735.1 of Boesenbergia rotunda. Lineage (NCBI taxonomy): Eukaryota > Viridiplantae > Streptophyta > Magnoliopsida > Zingiberales > Zingiberaceae > Boesenbergia > Boesenbergia rotunda. The sequence goes on from JAGFNQ010001739.1 coordinate 106,395, forward strand.
GCAACGACCAAGTTGCAACCAAGTTTCTTTTTAAAAGACGAGTTCCTCAATTTAGATTTTATTTATTAGCCAGCCGTCTATTCACCCCCCTCTAGCCGGACCAACCCGATCCAACAAGTGGTATCAGAGCCAAGGTCGCCGCAGAAGGACTAACCACCGACTGCAGCAATTTCAAGAAAATGTTTGGAGCCGTAATCAACCCGCGAAGTTTGAGGGGGAGTTCGCGATGTGGAAGCGCCGAATGCAGGTATTTTTTAAAACTGATATTGAATTGCTAATAATTATGAAAAATGGTTTTTCAGTTCCTAAAGACAACAACGGCAAGGATAAAGAAATAGAGTCGTGGACAATGAAGGAGAAATCAGACTTTGAAGCAAACGGCAAAGCTGAATTTCATCTACTAGCCGTTCTTCCCGCGCAAGAAGTTAACCGCATCGAGAATTACAACTCGGCAAAAGAGCTCTGGGAGAAATTCCTAGAATTGCATGAAGAGTAGAATAAGAAATCAGACATCGCCGCACTGAACACAAGGAAGATCCAACTCGACGATGAGTCCTCGTTAGAAGAGTCGGAAGGTTAAGAATACACGGGACTTGCGCTGATGGCAAATCATCAAAAAGGGAGCATTGATGAAGGGGGAGAAACGTCAGAAGAAAGCGACGACGAAAGAGGAACCTCGCCTTTCGAAAGCGACCCGGTAAGTGAGGTTTGTTTTCTTCCTCATGATCAGTTATATGCTGGAGTTAAAGCTTTGCTCAAATCTAATTGTAGATTAGAAAAAGAAAATTTTAAATTAAAAAATGAATTAACACTTACATCCTCGTCTGAAATTTTGAAAAATGAAAATGATAATTTGAAAAACTTGGTGCAAAAATTAGAACTTGATATTGCATATTTACGCCAAAAGAAAAATTACTTTCCTGATAATTTAAATTGGTATTTTAAAAATCATAAGGGTCAATTTAAAAAGGTGTCCAAAAGCTATATTCCGCCTAAGTTTTTAATTAATCCTGTAGACAGGAACTTATTTTGGGTTTCTAAATTTGTATTAAACTAATAATTTTTTTTTGTTATTATATATGTGTGCATTTTGTTTCTCTAACAAAAATTATGTCATTATTTTTTTTTATGCACAATTATGCTGTCTATCTACTGGAACGCCTTTCAAAATTTTTCGAATATTTTTTTCCTCGAAATTTGAAATTAAGAGTTTAAGGGAAAAACTCATTATAATTTTTTTTCAAATTTTTCGAAGTATTTTTTCAAATTTTGTAAAATTTACTTTTCAAGAACTCTTATGTGTTGGTTTGTCATTTTTGGACTTGATCAACCAAATTAAAGCTCAAAATTTTTGTCTAAACTCATATCTTTATCTTCGACTTTGACAAAAATATTCAGATTTTTTTCATAAATGTTTATTTTTTATGAATCGTTTATTGAAATCTATTTTTTTCTGATTTTTTATGAATTGTTTATCAAAATATGTTTTTTTTTAAAATTCGATAGAAAAATATTTTGACAAGATTTGATTTTTTTTGGAACTCCACATCAGCTGTGGATTTTATCAAAAAAAATTAGATTTTATTTAAGTCATTTTTAAAAAAATGTAATTAACTTTGAAAAAATATGCCATTTTAAAATTTGAAAAATATACGGCAACGCAATTTTTTTTCACTTAGAATATTTTTTATCGCACTCTAAAATTTTTCTTCTTCCCTACTTATATTTCCCAATTTTTTGATGTGATCAAAGGGGGAGGAATAGTATTAAGTTAAGAAGTAGAATTTTAATTTACTCGAAATTTAAGTTTTTTTTTAACTTAAACTGTTTACATTATTATGTATGTTTTTTTTTGATTACCCTAATTTAACTTAGATTGATGCACATCAAAAAGGGGGAGATTGTAAGTACCCCTGGTTGATTTTGATGTGATCAACCGATTTAAGTTAGGTCCTGGTATGTTTAATCCCTCTGCTAAGTGTGCAGGAGCTTAGGTACGGAGGAAGTCGAGCGTAAGACGTAGCGGACGAGAAGGATTGTGCGGGGAAGTGAGCCGACGGGCTCGGTACAATCCGAGGGACGCGGAAGCTGCGGAAGAGTACGCCGGTGGAGCGAGAAGGACGTGCGCGGTGTCCGAGGGACGAGAAGCTGGGAGGAAGGACACTCGAGGGGCGAAAGGCCGGAGTCGGGTTCGGGTGAGCCTAACTCTGGTTGGCCGGAAATCACCCAGTAGATGAACCAAAAGACTGGTCAGTTTGACCAAGTCAAACAAGGCACGTGAAACAAAAAGAATTTTATTTGTTGCTGCAAAGATTCGAACCAGCAACCTCGTCGACCTAAATCATCAACCTTACCAACAGAGATAAGAAAGAGATGTGATTGAAGTTGTTGCGAGCAGATGATAAAGTTATTTATCTGTTGCGAGCAGAAGATAAAGTTATCTTTTAAAGGATAACTTTATCCTTTAATCAGATCCAATGGATGCAATTTAATCTCATCCAAGATCAACCATCCAGATTACATCCATGGATCAATGGCCAAGAGAAAATTCCTCAACAATCAACAATCCAGATTTATTCTCTTAGGCTATAAATAGGCTTAGAGTTTCAACATTATTATTCATTCAATTCATTCTTGTAATTATCTCTAAAGTCTAGTGTGCTTCAGTTGTAAGGCTTCTCCGCCACAAGGAGATTGTTTTGCTTTAACCGTCTTGGAAGCAACGACCAAGTTGCAACCAAGTTTCTTTTTAAAAGACGAGTTCCTCCATTTTTGTTATTTATTAGCCAGCCGTCTATTCACCCCCCTCTAGCCGGACCAACCCGATCCAACAGAGTCATCCTTATCTGTCTGGAAACTGGCATCTGTATACCCACGTATTACCATATCTCCTTCTTCATATATTAGGAACACATCCTTAGTTCTTCTTAAGTACTTAAGGATTGTCTTGACAGCCGCCTAATGATCCATTCCTGGATCCGACTGGTATCTGCTTGTGACGCTCAAAGCATACGATACATCGGGCCTAGTACATAACATAGCATACATGATAGATCCTATCGCGGATGCATAAGGAATCTTATTCATGCAAATCCTCTCGTCTTCTGTGCGTGGACACATAGACTTTGAAAGGTTGATCCCATGCCTGATGGGAAGGTAACCTTTCTTGGATTCCGACATGCTAAACCCTTTTAGCACTCGGTCTATATATGTAGACTGCGAAAGACCAAGCAACCGTTTTGATCTATCTCTATAGATTCTAATCCCAAGGATGTAGGTTGCTTCTCCCAGGTCTTTCATGGAGAAAGTTTTGGACAACCAAATTTTAACTGTCTGTAAAACTGATATATCGTTTCCTATAAGTAATATGTCATCGACATATAATACTAGGAATACGACTGCACTCCCACTAACCTTCTTGTACACACAAGGTTCGTCAGGATTTTGTGAGAAATCAAACTCTTTGATTGTCTCATCAAAACGGATGTTCCAGCTCCTAGATGCTTGCTTCAGTCCATATATGGATCGTCGAAGCTTGCATACTTTGGTTTCATCAACCGATGTGAAACCTTCAGGTTGTATCATGTATACATCCTCAAGCAGGTTTCCATTAAGGAAAGATGTTTTCACATCCATTTGCCATATCTCATAATCATAATGAGCTGCTATGGCTAGGAGCATCCGAATGGATTTAAGCATAGCTACTGGCGAATAGGTTTCGTCATAATCAATTCCTTGTTTCTGACGATATCATTTTGCCACTAATCTAGCCTTAAAGGTAACAACATTACCTTCCATGTCGGTTTTCTTCTTGAAAACCCACTTGCACCATATGGGTTTAATCCCTTCAGGTGGGTTAACCAAGTCCCATACTTAATTTTCGTACATGGAATCCATTTCCGACTTCATGGCTTCAAGTCATTTGTCCCTTTCTGAACATTTCAGAACATCTTCATAACTGATAGGTTCGTCATCGCTTATGAGTAACACGTCATTCGATTCGCTTATGAGAAATCCGTATCTCTGGAATATTACGTGTCCTATCAGATCTACGAAGAGGTGGTGTTGTTTTAGGTTCAACTGATAGCTCATCATTATGAGTTATTGGTTGTGGGTCTAGACTAGGTGTCTCTGTAATGTCCATTGGAGTTTCTTGAACTTCATCAAGTTCAATGTCACTCCCACTATTTTCTTGTAAAAGAAATTCTTTTTCCAGAAATACAGCATGCCTTGAAACAAACACCTTTTGTTCCAAGGGATGATAGAATTGGTAACCCTTCGTTTCCTTAGGGTATCCAATAAATAGACATTTATCAGACTTAGCATCCAATTTGTCTGATACAGTCCGCTTCACATAAGCAGGACAACCCCATATCTTAAGGTGAGTTAAGTGAGGTTTCTTACTATTTCATGTCTCATATGGAGTAGTAGAGACTACCTTGGTCGGGACTCTGTTTAGCAAGTAAACAACTGTCTTAAGTGCATAGCCCCAAAAGGATTTTGGAAGAGTTGCATGATTCATCATCGACCTAACCGGGATGACCTTTTCCAGAAAAGGGTAATTTGGTCATCTTGCCTTTTAAGCATGATTCGCATGTATCAAATGAACCGGGTTCAAATGATTCCAGAATTCCACATTGGTGTAATTCGGTCATGCGTTTCTTACTTACATGGCCAAGACGGCAATGCCAAGTGTAGGAGTCTATTCGATTATCTATTCGAGCACGTTTGTTGCTAATTTCGATATTGAAAACGTCATTGGATAAATCTAACGTGTAGATACCATTGCACAAGGTTCCATTCCCATAAAGAACGCCATTTAAAGTTATGTAACAACAATTGTTACTAAAAGTTAAATGATACCCCTTTTCATTCAAACATGAAATAGATACAATGTTCTTTATTAACGAAGGAACAAAATAACAATTATCCAATTCTAAGACACGTCCAGTGGGGAGCTTTAGTAAATATGTTCCGATGGCAACAACAGCAATCTTTGCTCCATTTCCAACTCGTAAATTCGCTTCTCCTTTGACGAGTCTTCTTCTATTCCTTAGCCCCTGTATGTCATTACATATATGTGAGCTACACCCAGTATCAAGTACCCAGGTATTTGAGGAAATAGAGTGACATTCAATAACGAAGATACCTGAAGAGGATGGGGCATCGAATGCCTTATTCTTCAAGGACTCAAGATAAACCTTGCAGTTTCTTCGCCAGTGACCCTCCTTGCCACAATGATGGCAAGTTCCTTTTGGTTTCTTTTCAGTCTTTTTGGCCTTTTTCTTCTTCCCTTTATTCTGTTCTTTGGCCTTCCTCTTAGAACCTTTCTTCGAGGAACCAACTAACAGTACCGTCTTTTGATCCGGCTTTACAGAAGGCTCCACAGTCTTCAGCAGGTTGAGCAACACAGGAATGGTAGTCTCTAGTTTGTTCATCCGATAGTTCATCACAAATTGTGAATAACTTTTGGGCAAACAATTCAGAATTAAGTCAATACTTAGTTCATGATCCATTGCAAAACCGAGTGTGCTCAGTCGCTCAATGTACCCTAACATCTTTAACACAAACTGCGAGGCAGAAGTGCCTTCCTGCATCTTAGTGGTGAAGAGGAGTCTGGAGACTTCGAACCTTTCGGATCTCGCCTGCTCTTCAAACAACTCATTAAGATAGAAGATGATGGTATAAGCATCCAAATGCTCATGCTGCTTTTGTAGCTCAGGTACCATAGAGGCTAGCATGATGCAACTCGTAAGTTCAGAATCGGTCACATGTTTCTGATAGACCACTAGCTGGTCTGGAGTTGCACCTTCTGGAGGATGGTTGGGAAGTTGATCTTCAATGACATAAGCAAGCTTCTCTGCCTTGAGGACTATCCTCAGGTTTCGAAGCCAGTCCATGAAGTTCGGCCCGGTCAGTTTATTGGTGTCCAAAATGGAACGCAAGTTTAGAGAAGACATGATCGAGTGATTAACCTAGAAATACAAATTAAGCTTATGTGAGAAGAATGATAAAGAATGTATCAATATACATTAATTAAAAATCCTATTTATTTTTCAAATTGAATAACCCTTTTTATCAATTCGGGAGATTGTAGGAACATCTCCAAATAGGTTGATATCCAACCATAGATAAGAACAACCATGGCTGTGGCCATCAAGTTATTCTTAGCTATGAAGGTAGGTAATTATACCGATTACATATCACATATATGTAACTATCACTTTATGCTATCAACTAATTGAATGTTTGCATAAATCATTGGGTTGTTAACTCATTAACAAGTATGCGACATTATACATAGCACCCAACTGCACCTCTCTTTGCATCGACCTTGGCTGTGGCACAATAAATCGATGCTCCAAGCTTAAGGCTGACCCATTAATCAAGAAATAGTTTTAATATGGTTGGAGCTTATTCAACCATTTAGTCAGGCCTGGATGTGTCCAACAACCATAACTAAGGATTGACCTCTGACTCCAACTGTATTAATCATAAACTAATTCCATGGTTTGAACATGTTGAGGTTCAAGCTGGGCATGGATGTGTCCATCAACCCAAACGAGAAACAAAACTACGATTCTAACCATATTAATGGAAGGTGTTGGCCTTAATATTTTGTAAGGGGTTTTGGGTCTCATCTTTTCTTTTCTAAGCACATTCATGACATATAATTATGTCATGACTAACGATTTCCTTAATAAAGTATGTATGTGACTTAATTTATCAAGTCCCATGAATTTAATTAGGAACCGGATTTCCTAATTCTAATTTCATACTTTATTAAAGGAATTGTTTTGGGAAACAATTTCCTAAATTATCATAATCAATTTCGGAAATAATATGTTAAAGACTTTGATTTCTCTAAATCAAATCTTATTAAATTAAGAGACAATTCCCTTAATTCAACCATATATTATTTTCATGAAAATCTCATTTAAGAAACTCTATAGGAAACCATTTTCCTAATTAATTTTGGAGACAACAATATGTAAGAGCATCACCTCTTAAATCATATTTTATTCATGGATTTAATTAATTACAACAAATCGTTTTCTAAGGGTGGCTCCCCGAGGCTCAGATACCCAAAGAAAAGTAATTTGTCGTAAATCCAATTTGGTCCGCTTCGGAAGCGTAACCAAATTAAACATGACAATTTCATTTAAAATTGGGAAATTAAATTACAACCACTAACTTTAAATTGGACGGCTCCCCGAGGCTCAATCCAAAATAAAGAATTTTGTTGTCAATTTAAAAACCAATTCAAATTTAATTGTCAATTAATTGTCCATAAATTTGTCTAGACTTTCTTGAAAGAAAGTGTCCAAAATTGCGAGATTTCATAATAGGTTTTCAGAATAATTGTAAGTTTCTGGTACAAAGAAAACTTACATATTTCCAAAATTAGAAAATTTCTAAAATAGAAAATTTTCAAAATTGGAAAGTTTCCAAAGATGGGAAGTTTTCACAATTATCATAAAATTTCAGAAACTAGGATATTTCAAACGTTTGCAAAATTTCATGAGGATTTCCAAACTTTGAAATTCCTAAATCTAAAACTTATAATAATTGGAAAATTTCCATAATTGAAATTTTTTTCAAAATTGAGATTATGACAAAGTTTTCCGCAAAACAATTATATGATTATGTCGAACACTAACCGGCTCTGATACCACTGTTGGGACCGGGTGCATGTTGACAAGGATACGGGTTCGTAAAATTTTAAATTTTTTACGTGCAGCGGAAGAATTAGCATAAAATAATTTCTCAAATTATTTTAACCACGTATCTAGCATGCAACCTTATGATGTGTGGACATGATCATAAATTAAAACTTTGCGGAAAAGTAAACTAATTTACTTAGTACCTCGCGTAACTCGAAGTAAGGGACGAGATCCAACCGTAGCGTCCCTTGGAAGCTCCGCCTCTATTCGCGTCCACGCCGATTTCTCTTCGGGATGACTTCGCAAAGCCACGAGTTTTGTGTCGACGAGAACTACTAGATTCTCCAAAGACACAACTAGAAAATCAAGAGAGAAGAAAGGAAACTAACCACCAAGAAACGGAATCTAAATTCCGGGAAGGAAGGAGACGCCATCCGCTTCTTCTTCTTCTTCGTTGGCTCCTTCTTGGTGATGACAACTCACGGCAATCCCTTGGATTGGGAGGGTGATGCGCCGGCCCTAGGTGGGTGGACGCCGGCCCTAGGGTGAGCAAAGGGGGGCGCCGGCCCTAGGAGGAAAGGAGAAGGAGAGGGAGAGATTAAGAGAGAGAGGAAGAGAATTAATCTCTTGATCACTTAATTAGGAATTCAAGGCTTGCCTTTGGTTCCTTTATATAGTATCCTCTCCCTTGCCAAGTCTCCCTCTTAACGGAATTTTAATAAGAAATTTATCCTATAAATTTTCTTATGAATTATTCCGTTTAAGCCAAGTTTTATTATAACTAACTTTATAATAAAACAAATACATCTCTCCTTTTATTATGGAATAAATTTTACAAGAAATTTATAAATTTTCTTTATTATGATAAAATCAATTCATAATTGATTTTATAGAATTAAAATAAACCATTCCATGGATCATTTTAATTTCCATAAAAAAAGAATAAATTTCTTTATATAAATTTCTTTATACAAATTTATTTATCCATAATTTATAAAACAAATCGCGCTAGATTTATTTTATTAATTAAACCAAATAAATTGGTTTCTCCCCAAGTGGTGGCCGGCCAAACTAAAGAGGGTTGGCACCCTCTTTGGCCGGCCAAACCGAGCCGAACCCATCGCGAATTAAACTCATTTAATTCGCCCAATAAGCCTTCAAAAGACTTAGCCATTTTTAGCTTCCGTTGTGCCTCTGATTAACTCAGATTCGACTTATTTCTCTTGATCGGAAAATCCAATTTTCAACTCGTTTTAAATCCCTCGGATTACTCGTAGTGCGTGTGACTAAATAGGCTTTCGATTTATGTTGGCCGTCTATAATCAACCAATTATAGAACGATCATGAGTGGCACCTAGTAGTACATCATGACCCCCAATTAATCGAAAGATCAACGGTTGACCTCAGAAGTGATTCTGAAACCCTTCAGCAGCTCTAATGAATCGTGCCTCATTCCCTTCACCATCTTATGCCCACTTGGTTCAGGACATGGTCTGTTTGTGTCAGTCCCCACTAGACTGACTACGTCACACCTAGCCCAAGTAGTGTCTTTCTTGTCCTTTGGATTTCTAATTACTCTCATGTATTTAAGAGACTCATACTCTAAACATGACATGCTCTGGCCAGAGGCTTTGAGTAACAATCCGACGATAGGCCTGGGTATACATCTCCTCGCAAGGAGTGGTGAATCCTTTGTAGGCTGTTCAAACATCTTCGGGCACTTCGGCTTATACCCAATCATCCTGGGTCCACACCTCCTTGGAGATGCTTGCTTAAGATGTTAAAGTATAAGTCTCCATGACCAAGATGACTTAAACACCGCAAGTCAAAGGAACATCGCACTTAAGCTGCAGTAAGAACTTCACTGACATATCCATATAGATTACCATATGAAGTTTTACAGCTAGTCACTCCAATGAACTAGTTCCCTTAACTAGCATCCATGTTTATCTCCGGACATCTCAATGTCACCAGCCAGTGAGAATCAGCTGATTAGAGAATAACCCTTGCTAGTCTCAACAGAATTGATAGTGTCCGTTTTTATCAATTCATCGACTAGGGATATTTTCAATACTTCACAATTGCACATGTAGAGATAATCACTAGTTGTGATCTCATCACAAATTCTCTTATGCTGTGAATTGTATTGCGGACATTCAGTAGATGAGTTTAAGATCCCAATCAAATACACAAACATGTATACTCAAATAGTGAATTTTCATTTATTAAAATAAATGTTTACAATCATAAGGCGATTGTCTTAGGACACTTCTCTCATATCACTAACATCCGCAACTTCTGCTTCCCTCGGATTGCACCGAGCCCGTCGGCTCACTTCCCCGCGTAATCCTTCTCGTCCACTGCGTCTTACGCTCGACTTCCTCCGTACCTAGGTTCCTGCACACTTAGCAGAGGGATTAAAACCAACAGGACCTAACCTAACTTGGTTGATCACATCAAAACTAACCGGGGCACCAACAGTATGGTCTGAGGCTTGTGAGACCAGCTTTCAGGAGCTGAAGCGGAGGCTTGTATCTACACCAGTTCTAGTACTTCCTTCTGGAGAGGATGGTTTCACTCTGTATATTGATGCATCTCTCCTAGGACTAGGCGCGATACTCATGCAGCATGGACGGGTGGTTGCTTATGCTTCTCGGCAGCTGAAGGAGCATGAGAGGAACTACCCCATTCACGATTTAGAGTTGGCTGCTATTATTTTTGCGCTAAAGATCTGGAGGCATCATCTTTATGGGATCACCTTTGAGATCTTCACAGATCACAGGAGCCTTCAATATCTATTCACTCAGCGAGAGCTGAATCTTCGACAGAGGAGGTGGATGGAGTTTATGAAGGATTATGACTGCACCATCAGCTACCATCCTGGGAAAGCTAATGTAGTCGCCGACGCCCTCAGTCGGAAGTCCAGAGCTGTTTTGGCATGCCACAGAGCGATGGTCACCGATTTGATTCAGAGTTTCTCTGAGCTGGGGTTAGAGGAGCAGTCTCGGACAGAGAGAGGTTTGCTAGTGACTTTGATGGCTTAGTCAGAGATTCGGTTGAGGATCAGAGAGGCTCAGGCCAGTGACCAGCACATTTAGTTTCTGGGTAGTCAGGCGATTTCGGGAGAGCAGTCGGATTTCACACGTGATGAAGAGGGTGTTCTATACTTCCGAGGGAGGTTGTGTGTACCAGAGGCGCACCCTGTCTTAGAGGAGTTGCTGCAAGAGGCTCACCGATCACGTTTTGCTATTCATCTGGGTAGCACTCGGATGTATCGTGATTTGAGACGTTCCTATTGGTGGAACGACATGATGACTTTGTTGCTAGATGTCTCGTCTGTCAGCAGGTTAAGGCAGAGTACTAGAGACCTGCTGGACTCCTCCAGAAGATCCCCATTCCCGAGTGGAAGTGGAAACACATCACCATGGACTTCGTTGTGGGTTTGCCGAGGACTAGGAGAGGTCATGATAGGATTTGGGTAGTCGTGCACCGACTAACCAAATCTGCTCACTTTTTAGCTATTCGGAGGATAGATTCCCTGGATAGATTAGCTGAGTTGTATTGTCGAGAGATAGTCAGATTGCACGGAGTTCCCTTGAGTATTATCTCGGATAGGGATCTGCGCTTTACGTCTCGGTTCTGACAGAGTTTGCAGAGGGCTATGGGCACCGAGCTTCATCTCAGCATAGCTTCTCATCCCCAGACAGACGGACAGTCAGAGCGTACTATCTAGACCTTAGAGGATTTACTGCGCTCGTGTGTGATGGACTTTGGGGGCAGTTGGGAGGACCATTTACACTTGGTGGAGTTCGCCTACAACAACGGCTTTCATTCGACGATAGAGATGGCACCATTTGAGGCGTTGTACAGTAGGACGTGCAGGACCCCCACCCTTTGGGATGAGGTCGGAGAGACTCAGCTGTTGGGACCCCAGAGAGTTCAGCACGAGGCAGAGTTAGTATGGACTATCAGACAGAGATTATCAACAGCACAGGATCGCCAGAAGAGTTATGCTGACCGGAGACACAGACCTTTAGAGTTTGCTGTGGGTGACCATGTCTTTCTTCGCGTTTCACCCACGAAGGGGGTGAAACGTTTTGGCCTCAGAGGTAAGCTAGCTCCACGGTACATTGGTTCGTTCCAGATTTTGGAGAGGATTGGAGCTATAACTTATCGCCTAGCACTTCCACCATCTTTAACCGGCATCCACGACGTGTTTCATGTATCTATGCTTAGAGGATATGTTCCAGACGCCACACACATCTTATCCAAGGTGTCGGTTCCGCTCCAGCCTGATGCTACTTATGAGGAGGTACCTGTACGGATTTCAGGATTTCGGGAGTGTCAGCTACGGAACAAGATGATCCGGCTGGTAAGGGTCGGATGGCAGCATCACACGAATGCAGAGGCTACTTGGGAGTTCGAGGACACTATCCGAGCTCGATATCCCCATTTGTTTGAGTGAGGTACGGACTGTTATTCATTTCAGTATTCATATTTCATATATACAGTGGTCAGCATTTACCATTAGTAATAACGGAATTTGGGGACCAAATTCTTATTAGGGGGGAGAATGTTAAAATATGGAAAGATTTAGGGCGGAAAAGGGTCAAACTCTTAAATTTGAGGGTTTCCAGGAGAAATTTGGAAGAAGAGGGGCCTATTTACAAAATGGCTGAATCCCTTAAATTTAATTCCTTCCCAAATTTCCGGCCGAATCCCTTAAATGCCGATTCCTTTGCCAAAACAGTCGATTCCTTCTTTTCCTGCGCGAGCCCTAGCGCAGGGAATCGCCTATTCCTCTCCTTCCTCTTATGGCGGATCGTGAGATCGGGGCAGATCGAATTTCGCTTCTCCTTCCTCTTCATCTTCTCCTCGCAGAAAGCCCTATCTCAGACAACGTCAAGGCTGATCCCTTCCTCTTCTTGCTTCGCGAGCCCTAGCACAGTGAGTTGCCGATTCTTCTGCTTCTGCTCCTCTCACACGACTTCCCTGCCTCACGCGTTTGGCTTTGAGCCATACGGTCATTGAGGGTTGGCTGACATCGGGCGAGATCTAGGCAGTTCACCCGACGAGGGCAATCAGTGGGTTCCAATCTACCAGGTTTGGATTTGTTGCTTGGTTGTGTTTGGGATTTGAATTTGTGCTGGTATGGGGTTATGAATGTTTGTCTCTGTTGGCTTTCGATCTGTGAAGGGATTGGATCAATGTGTGTAGAATCGTTTGATTCGTAGGTTGAATAGATTTAGGTTTTGAATTGGGAGATCGTTTTCGATTCTTGGGCTCTATTTGTGCTTAGATTACCGCTGTGAGTGGTTTATGGATTGTTGATTTTTCCTTTTGATCTAGTTGAACTGGATCTCGTGTGATCTTACTGTGAATTGTGGATTAGGATCGAGGGGTTTTGAGTGCTCCGTGGTGATGTTTCTATTGTTGTTAATTAGAGTTGGATTTTGTATCTGTTTCTCTATTTTTGATCACTACCATGGTTCTTCACTTGGAGTTTGATTTAGTTTGGTTCTTGGCCGTGAGCTATGTTGGGAGTAATCTGATCAGTTGTGAGATTATTGTTGGCCTTGATCAGTTTGTGAGGTTTCTTGTGGTTGAGGTTAGGTTGGGCTTAGGTTAGACCAAATTTAAACTCAATTTTGGTTGCTTAGGTTAGATTTGAGTTAGACCTAATCCGAACCCAACTTTGGTTGAGTTGGGTTAGACCTAATCTGAACCCAACTTTGGTTGGTTGGGTTAGATCATTTAATAAATAGTATAAATAGCTAAGTTGTATTGGTTATTTATTTTTGGATGTAGGGCATTGATTGGATTTCCACTTGTTGTGGCTGGTATTATTTCAGATGGGGTTCTCTTCACGTTTGGATTCCTACATCGGAGGCGGGTATCTCTGACTCTTCTTTTAGATTAGTCATAGATATATATGCTTGATATGCTTTGTTTAACAATAGAGTAATAGATTGTGACATAATTCTTATATTTATTTTGCTGATGTTGTTTGTGCCACAACTGGCATGTGATACCTATACCTTTAGGACTTAGGTTATGGTACATTATTTACGATCCTTGCATATTATGTTGATATAGGTGGATTAGATAGTGGATGTGGTTTGACCAGTGTTATGCATCATCGTGCACTGTGCATCACTGCCGATCAGGGGCCCCCTTTGTGAGTGTGTCAGGTCGACAGTCATGCTGACCTACCCATACGGCTACTCGTGGGTTAGTGGTTGACGGAGTATTCGGTAGTGTCTCTGTGCTGCTCCGCTCATGTACTCATGGGTTAGTGAATCGGAGTGTGGTAGCAGGCAGATGCCCCTCCTTGAGTAGTCCATATACCAGGAGATGAGAGAGAGAGGTCTCTCTCCCATTTATATACATGGGGTAGGGGTAACACTCAGATAGAGATATCCTCCAGAGATGGCCTGGGGCTGATAGAGATATCGCCAGGATAGGTCATGGAGTAGGGGTGTTACACCGGCAACATTCCGTCTACTCGATCGCTCAAGAGTAGTGATGGAAGAGTACGGACGGCAATCACAGCCCTACGTCTGAGGGTGGCCTCCGCTCAGATTTCTCCCGTACATAGGTGACGATGTCTAACCGATGGCAGGGGTGACCATGTCATTGCACCTTGTGTATACTTATATTCTATACTTACTTGTGCTTGCTTTACTTGGATGCTGCATATGATTGACATGCACTTACAGGAGACCTTTATGTCAGGGTTTTGGTGACACTGCTACAGTGGTTTGGTACTTTCTATTTCCTTGTCTTCAATTGTACTTATTACTACCTGTACTTGTGTTATGTGATAGCCTGTTACACTATTGCTAACATAGACTATCCTGCGTATATGATGAGATATTCGCTGAGTTCTATAACTCATCCTGTTAGCTCCTTGTTTTTATTTCAGGATGATTGACTGGAGCGTGCCCGACAGCCTGTCCCAGTTCACGTACTCGTCGAGATGATTTCGAGATTTTCTTCTATTTTATTGGTGGTACATGTTGGTACCATTTTCTCTATTTTTATACTTTACATTTCCGCTGTTGCTTTTGTGTTGGGTTTTGTCATACTATACGGCGGTATAACTGTACTTTTATGAGCCATAGAGGCCTTTATGCATTGTGTTTTGTCGTAAGTCGTACCGATACGCATTGTCTTTTATCGATGATTTCGGTCTATTTATTTAGACGCTTGTTCCAGCCCTATAGGCTGGGGTACGAGTGGATGAGAGAGTTGTAGAGGCTAGGGTTTTCACATTGTCCGCTGTGTCGAGGAAGTGGCAGTCTGTGGTATATCGGACGAGAGGCTTCTCGGGGCGTGACAGTTGCTGTCTCGGATCTGGACTCATGTTTTGATTCTGGTTCGAATTCGGCTTCAGATTCAGGTTCAAACTCTGTCTCGGCTACTTGTGCTTGTACTGAGAGTGCAAGGTAACTCACTTGAGCTTATTTTTCTTCGTCCGATTCATTCGATGATTCGAACAGTACACCTTCTAAGACTTCAATGTCGGAAGTCTCTTCATGTAGGTCGATTAGCCTTTTCCAAATCTCTTTGGAACAGTTGAAGGATCCAACCCGCTTTAATTCTTCTTTGGTCAGGACACATTGTAGGATGACTGTTGCCTTGGCATCGATCATGATTTTTCTCAGTGTTGGTTCGTCCAATTTATCCCAAGCAATTGATGTTCCATCTTCTGTAGGTAATGTTAACCCTGTTTGGATTATCACTGACAAATCTAGATGGGCCTTCAGATGAGATTCCATTAGGTCTTT
Source organism: Boesenbergia rotunda (assembly GCA_024364735.1). Lineage (NCBI taxonomy): Eukaryota > Viridiplantae > Streptophyta > Magnoliopsida > Zingiberales > Zingiberaceae > Boesenbergia > Boesenbergia rotunda. The sequence goes on from JAGFNQ010001739.1 coordinate 121,849, forward strand.
CCAGCATCTGAAATTCTCTTCGGAGAATAAGGGTGGACGGGCACTGTTCCATTCTTGATGGGTCATTCAAGATAAATCTCGCACACAAAAAAAACAACAAAGAATATACCAAGACTTGGTCTTAGATTAGTAGTGCGGAAAAAAAAATCTCAAATTTAGGGTCGCACGAATTTCGAGAAAAAATATTAGAATAATAATAAAATGATGCACAAATATATGATAAATTTTTAGAAAACGATGGTTTTATCAATTCTAACTTATGATGAAAAAATGAGAATTCAAAATTAAAACCTCACACAAATATATTCTTTATTTAAAGAAAAATGACGAAAAATTTGAAAAAACGGCTCAATTGGTGGTTTCACCGAATTTGAGCAAACCCGCTCTGATACCACTTGTGGGATCATTGTGATGGATAGAGGGGGGTGAATATCGATAATGTATTTTTCAAAAATTTATCGAGAGTAAGCACAGCGGAAAAGAGCTTCGAAAGATAAAAGACTACTAATACAGTTTATTTTACTTGGTTCAGAGTCTGTGACGACTCTTACTCCAAGGCCGACGGTCCTTGACAATTTTTATTGGGTAATACTATAAGTCAGAAAATGATGTACAAGTATAACAATTTAAGTACAGAATTAAATTGAAAACTTTATACTAACGACACTTAAGAAGAAGGCCAGAACTTGTTGGAGCGGCATGTCGTCGATCATGAACGTTGTGGGAGCAGAAAACTCGAGCATTGAAGCTTATAGTAGTGTTTTTGAGTTCTTGAGTTGATGTTGGAAGCAAAGCGGGTGAAACCACTTTTATACTAGATCTCGTGCGCCTGATAAGCTATAGGGGCGCCCTACACATCACCCAAATCAGCTGTGTCCTTATTCGCAGACTCGGCTAACATTTATCTTGTTCTTGGGCACCTGGGATCACTAAGGCGCCTGGGAGCAGTGAGGCACCTGGGAGCTGACATGGCGTGACTATCAAATATAGATGCAATGAAAATAATAAAATGAATACAAATGTGAAGAGTGTTACAAGTATTTAATGTGGTTCAAAGAACCCACTTCTACACCAATATGTTTAATGATAGACTAGAGGAATATATGTATGGATATAATTTTTGTTACATCATTTTCTTTTAGATTAATTAAAGTTTCATTGTAAATGCTTTCATCATCCATGTGATTAAAAGAAATAATTACAAAATCTAAAACTTTATAGAGTGACGGATGAGATCGTTTAGTTGAACCTATTGTACTTGCCTAGGTCAAAGATACATATGAAGACCTATCTGCTGCAACGAAATCTGTTTAGATATTTTTACTCCATGACAGGATGAAACTTGTGTGAGCCAAGTTGAGCCTCGACATTGCCGCATGATATTTTTGACATCAGGAGCCGATTCTAAGGGAACTGATGACCTCCGACCATGCATGTACCATGCATGTGTCTTTCGCTTGTGTAATTGAATTTATCTTCTTCCATATTCTTAGGACGAACTCTAAGGAGACGCTGAGGCAGGGGATCTTCCTTTTTATGTGAGCGGAGTTGAATGGTAAAATATACTTGGAAGTGAACAGAAGATGCACGATTATGATTAGTATCTAGTCCTGTTTCAGTTCAGTGGCAACTAATTAAGTATTTATATATAAACTCAACCGGATATACATTACATATTGACCTCGACTGATATATACGATGACAACGTCACACGCGCTAGAACAGTAGTAACGATAGTGTTGGCTTTCTCATTCCAACATAACGAACACAAATAACGAAAATCTGGTAGATGATTGTTGGAAAGCAGGTTGCTATTAATTGTAGGTCCAGAACTGCGCCTGGAGCCAGTCAATAAGGTTTTTGTTCACTTGGAAAGCCTTGGCGAGCACATCATCAGAAATGGGCGGCTTCGACCCGAACACAGCGTTGGCGATAGTGATGACGCCGGGGTTTTGGCTGCTTAGACCGGCGAACGCGATCGCATTAGTTTTCCCTATGTTAAACTGGAAGTGGATGAGGCCCTGCGGGAACACAAACACATCACCCTTTTTCAAAATCTTGGTGAAGAGGCGGTTGACGTTGTCGATGTTGGAGGTCACAAAGCCAACGTAGAGCTCTCCTTCTAGCACGGCGAGGATCTCCGAGGCGCGTGGGTGGGTGTGAGGAGGGTTGAGACCATTAGGTGCATAGTCAATGCGAACCAAGGAGATGCCGAGCGTGTTCAACCCAGGGATTTGGTTCACGTTTACGGGGGTGACCTTGGAGCCGACGTAGTTGTTGGTATCCCCGGGCCTATCGAGGTCGCTAAAGAAGAAGTCTTCTGCTTTCACGTCGTTCATGTTCTTGCATGGGAATCCATTGACGAATACTGCAAAATATCGATATATATAATGCTAACTGTAGAGGACAGATTTTGTTAAACGAGAGTAAAGTGAAATGCATATATGTATGCATACCATTTGATTTAAGATCGGCGACGCAGAAGTCCTGCAGGGGACTAGGATCGGAAGCCAATATTGCACTCGAGGAAGCCAACGCAAGGAGTGCAATGAGGAGGAGTTTAATAGCCATGCCTAGCTTGAATTCTCAGTACTGGAGATTGTAGTTAATGGTGATTAATGCATTGAGAGCTTAGAGGTGATGGGTTTATATAGAACAGATGCGGATCAACTAGCTAGCTAGGTTTGTAAACGTTTTTACTAGGGTGACAGATCAAGTTGAAAAGTCTATTACCGTGGCTTTTCTTCTGTTGCAATCAATGATTATAGTCTTCACCTGCTCCTTATCATCTACTCTGATGATGCCTTTCCGTACACAGGAAATTTGTTAAAACACGACCCAAGTCTCTTGGGTTGTTAAAACACAGGAAATTTAATTATGCAACCAAATCTCTTGGGTTGTTAAAACACGTCGAGGTCGTCACCAACGTAAACGTTTCTTATCCAAAACATGACCTAGTTCCTAGTTAAACATGAAAATCCAACTACAGATTTCGGCCATGACGAAATGCTATCAAATACCAGGAAAATAGCCTTAAAGATGAGTACATTTCCATGCACGAGAAAGGACAATAATTGATTACATAATTACCTGCAACTTTTCTATTTTAACTAATCAAATAATGTGATTCTCGAATATCCAATTTCACTCTACTTCTCACAACGTACGTTTTTCGCATATTAACCTTATTTTGTATTTTGAAAAAAAAATTCTAAAAGTTAAATATGTTTTATGAATAAATGATATAATTTTAGATAAAAATAAAAAATTCATGATATCAGTTTCTCCATTTCAATACATTTAGAAATGATCAAAACCATAAATGACAGTACACACCCTTTTACTTGGCCAATATATATATAGAAGCTAAAATGGACCCAACTTTAGGTCAGGTAGAATGGATAATTAATCAATTTGCTTCATGTTCTCCATTGTAAAGTAATAATTATGACATGTACTCAATGAAAGATTGATTCAAACTTTTTCCTCTCTCTATACTTTATCTGATCCTATTGCATCATTGCATTCCTAACCTATTGCATCATTGCATAAAAAAGAAATTCAGAGTTCTCTTATTATTATATATCCATCTTCGGTTGTCAAACTCCTAATGGCTATTGCTCTACTTACTCCACTTCCTCTCTTGTTGTATGAGATTTTACAAGAATTTTTCTTCAAATAAGGTACGAATCCTGGGACGCTGGGCGTCTAGACTGGCCACCGCGAGCACTTCCCGATTTACCCTGGTGACCGATGAGAAATTTCCGTGGAACCGGACCGGTCATCCCAGGTTCAATTTGTCTACTGCCTGATTTATCATTTTTTTTCTCTGGTTGTATGGGCATTAAGACTTTTACTTTGCTAATAATAACTCCAGGTGTCTATAAATTCTCTCCCCTCAATTTAATTTAGTCGCCAATCAATTAACTAGCATGTTTCAATTTCATTTACTAATTAAATTTTATTCATTCTTCAATTAGTGTTTGTAAATGGATCCTAGTTTGCAAGAACATGAACAATGTGAATGCCAACTTCCTTGCCTCGCGTCCGATCTTGAGAAACCTAGCAACACCATAACAAGCTAGACTCTAACATTAACACAATCAATGTAAACAAAATTTCCAGGCTCAACACACTCGACATCTCCATGGCTTGCATTGACTTTTACACCTCACAGTCTTAACCCACACCACAGTGACCCACGCACCGCTAAGATCGATCCTCACTATACCAGAAGGAGAGATCTATGTTGACTTTGTGGCATCCATCAACAACACCGACTGCCTTTTCACCAACCATTTGAAAAACGCGAGATGTCTTTGTGTTCCCTCAAGACAGTATCCATCCACCTCCAATTCAACTTGGGTGATAGATTACCACATGAGAGCATAGAAGAATTATCGGGAGAATAACTTCTTAGGGAATAAAATCCCTCTCGTCTAGAGAGAGGTCACTCGGTCATCATGATTTACTCCCTTCATCTCGCTGTGGGACTGACAGTGAGAGGCATTTGAGATGAACGAATCACCTTTTGTCACATAGTGTGTGAGAAAATAATCCAAACATTATCTGCACATTTTTTTGGATAGTTTTAATGACTTAGTCTTTGGTGTTAGTCTTTCCTATTCTTATGGTGTTAGTCTTTCCTATTTTTATGGCTAAATTCTTATCACTTATGGTGTATATATACAATGCAAAAGTGTGTAGAAGCAATCTCATTTTTTTTGTATGAACTCTTTCTTATTTATTTTCTTCTTGCCTTTCTTCCATCTTAGTGTGTATGTGTCGTCGGGAGTGCTACTCATTATTCTAAGTTAGCTAACATTTGGTATTAGAGCCTAGTGTCCACAATTCCACAAAATGTTGGGTGTTCCACAACATGCTGCGAAGGAAAACGACGGAGTGTCATTTCCCTATCCGATGCTAAGCCCCCACAATTACACTGTGTGGGCAATAAAAGTAGAAGCAATTCTTGATTCCCAGGGAGTCTGGGAGACGGTGGAGCCAGTGGAAGGAGCCCAAGTGGATACAAAGAAGGACAAAAATGCACGTGCATACATCTTACAGTGTGTCCCCGAAGACATCCTTCTCCAAATCTCAACAAAGAAGACGACGAAAGAAGTCTGGGACATCCTCAAGATGAGGTACCTAAGCAGTGAACGAGTGAAGAAGGCTCGCGTACAAACCTTGAAGAGCAAGTTTGACGCCCTCCGGATGAAGGAGACCGATACGATTGATGAGTTTGCTGGCAAACTCAACGCTATGAGTAGCAAATTCTCCACTCTTGGTGCCACACTTGAAGATTCCTCTTTGGTAAAGAAGTTACTCGATTCTGTCCCTGATAAATTCTTCCCTATTGTTGATGGTATTGAGCAGTTCTACGACCTTGAGACTATACCATTTGAGGAGTCTATAGGACGACTGAAGGCGTACAAGGAATGACACTACGATTACGCGGCAATACCAACGACATTGAAGGTGAGCTCCTACTTACTCATGCCGAATGACAAATGTGACAGAAGGGGAGCAACGTGGACACTTCGTCAGGAGGCAAGGGGCATGGGTCTAGCAGCCCTAGTCCTGGCAAATGGCGTGGGCGTGGGCGAGGGCGCGATCATGGCCGTGGTACGCAGCGCCAAGACAGTGCAGGAGGCACTAGCGACAACAACAGTGGCACTCGTGACAAGAGCCATTTAAAGTGTTTCAATTGTGAGAAAATGGGGCATTATGCGTCCGAATGCTACAACAAGCATTGTGATAATAAGGTTCACCTCACTTGCGCTACCGATGAAGAGCCAACACTGATGATGAGCGTGTCCCACGAGGAGTCTCACGCTAGGCGTGAGCGGCAGGATATCATTCTGCTCAGTGAAGAAATGTTTCTACCAGAAATGTATCGCAACGTTAAGAAAGGGGAAGCTAAAGACGTCTGATACCTTGACAATGGTGCCAGCAACCACATGACTGACCATCGCGAGATGTTTCAAGAACTAGATAAAACATTCACTGGGAGGGTGAGGTTTGGCTATGGATCAACCATTGAGATCATGGGTAAGGGGACGGTTGTGTTCGAATGCAAGAACGACGATCAGAAGGCTCTCCATGAGGTATACTACATTCCAAAACTTTGTAGTAATATCATAAGTCTTGGTCAATTGACAGAAACTAAGAACGAGATGCACATGAAAGGAGATATCATGAAAGTGATTGATAGGAGCAGGAAGCTCTAGATGCTGGTAAAGCGAACATAAAATCGCTTGTATAAGATAACCTTGAAGACATTCAAGCAAGTATGTCTCCTAGCAAGCCTAGAAGACCCAACCTGGTTGTGGCATGCAAGGCTTGGACATGTCAATTTCCATGACTTGAAGCTGTTACGGGAGAAGAAATTGGCGGTTGATATGCCACTATTGCCCCAGCCGAACAAGCATTGCGAGGTGTGTGTGATGGCCAAGCATGTAAGGTCGTCATTCCCGTACTAAGCAAACTTTAGAGCGGATAAGCTGTTGGAACTTCTCCATGTTGATATTTATGGGCCAATCTCACCATGTACACTAGCTGGTAACTGTTGATGCAGTCTGACCCTGATTGTTGTTTTGGTGTTTGACACGGATTTAAGTTTGATTCATTATTATTTTGGTGTTTGACATGGATTTAAGTTTGATTCAAGTTTGGTTGAATTCAGATTAAGTCCAGGTGGATCGGGAGATCGCACGCTGGCATGTGAAAAAGTCCTAACTTGGAGGGCTAGGTGTGAAAAGTCCTAGCTTGGAGGGCTAGGTGTGAAAAGTCCTAACTTGGAGGGTTAGGTGTGAAAAAGTCCTAGCTTGGAGGGCTAGGTGTGAAAAGTCCTAGCTTGGAGGGCTAGGTGTGAAATGTCACGCCCCGAGGAGCCGCTCGTCCGATACTGACCGGACAGCTACTCCCTCGTCCCGGCGGACAATTCAGATGACCAGACCCCCACGACTATCTCAGTCGGCCTGTACCGCAGCCTATAGGGCTGGAACAAGCGACCGTATAATGAGCAAAACGAAAAACGACGATAAAGCTGCGTACCGGTACGACTTACGACAAACGCAAAGCACAAGGCCTCCATGGCTCACAAAGGTACAACTATACTGCCATATAAAATGGCAAAATCAAACACGAATATAGCACCGGAAAAGTAAAGTAAAAGAAACAGAAAATGGGTACCAACATGTACAACCAACAAGGTAAAAGAGACATCCCGGAATCATCTCGAAGAAATACGCGACCTGGGACAGGCTACCGGGCACTCCAGACCATCATCCTGAAATAAAAACAGGGAGCTAACGGGGTGAGTCCTAAGAACTCAGCGAATACAGACTGATATGCACAGGAAGAAAATAATAGCAGTAAGTCACCGTCTATCTATCTATCCTAATACTGAAGATAACTGCAGTAAATAGAAGTGCAAAACTGACCCATAAGCTGTAAAGGAACTACATACCTACCTGCGTCGATCTAAAACCCAGTAGTATGCATGTCAACCAAGTGCAACAATCAAGTGCAACAATCACAATCATATGCATCAATGCACAGCATGCTCATGATGCAGCATGGGTCACCCCTGACGCCTCGGTCAATAATGCACACGCGGGACCATATGGGTAGGGCTCTGACCTGGTCTTCCCTGCACGAACAAATGGTCAATAATGCACACGCGGGACCGAATGGGTAGGGTCGGAGACCATGAACGTACCCCGCCATCGGGTGGAGTAACGTCCTAAACGCCCCTCACTATCATCGGATAGGTAGGGGACCTGCTGCAGCGCCGGGTACCGCCAACGGGGCTGCACGACAGGTCATGTGGCAGGTCTAACGAACCATCTCAACCACTAGGGGAGTCAAAGGTCGCCTACATATGCCCCTACACGAGTAGCAAGTACGACGGCCCATCTCAACCTCCAGGGAGTCAAAGGTCGTCCCCTATGCTACGTGCAACAATGGTGCATGTCACTATCCCATGCATCATCCACTATCTATCCCTGCTGTCGTCTACATGATATGCAGTAGTCCAGATAGCCGGTATGCACCAATACCTAAATCCTAGCGTAAGGTATAAGGTAAACTGTGCATCATCAATCCATACAGAAACAGTAAGCAGTAAAGCTAACGGATACAACTACCGAAGTAAAAGCACATAGATAAAGATATCAGATATCCCTACTGCTAACTATGTCTAGCTATGCATAAACAGAGGTACCCGCCTCGATACAGAAGTCCATGAGCGTCGGAAACTCCCTTCCAAAAATAGTATCCGCAACAAGTGGAATCCAATCAACGTCCTGCATCCAAACAAATAACAAATACCACTTAGCTAATTGTATAATTTACAAAATGACCTAACCCAACCAACCAAGGTTGGGTTCAGATTAAGTCTAACCCAAACCAAACCAACCATACCAACACAGATCCAAACACTCACTCGGCTGACCTGTTTCCTAGGATGTAAACCCATCCTATGCATCATACAAACTGCAACCAATCCATGGCAGATCAGGACACACAACCAATCGACCAAGATACAAGCATCTCCAATTACTGAGGATCAGAACCCTAATCCATAGCTCAGAACTTGATCAAGATGGCTCAGCCAAATAACATTCAAGCATCATCTACTCCAAACCATCGACAAACCTCACAACAACACAAAAATTACGACAACCCCTAATTCGACAGATCGACTCCACAACTAAAATCTGAGCTATCTATGTAATCAATCCAAATCCATTACTTCACTGATCACAGAAACCAATTCCGAGCAACAACCTAGACTCGATCACAGCTCACGATCAGCCGAACTCGCACAGATCAGAATCTTAGCATGCACAACTAGAAATCTTAAAGCTAATTGCATCCACCAGATTCACAGCAACAAAGAAGAGAATTCGAATCAATCACTAATAGGGGTACGGTTTACCTCAGTTGGTATGCGCGTAATCCTCTGCTCCGGCGACTCAGATCAACGCAAATCAAACCCGACAAAGGAGAAACAACCGCAAGATCGGAATTAGGCTCAGTCAAATTGCTGCGATCTGAAAGGAAGGCCCTACAGTCTTGCTTGCTCGCGATGGCCACCGTGAGAGAAGGGATCGCCCCAAGGAAAAGGATCGCCCGGTCTCAGGAAGGACAAAGACGAAGATCGGAGCACCAACCGTGCCCTAGATCCACACAACACGAAGGTTCACCCAAATCAAGATCCCGGCCACGATCGGAAAGCATTCGAAATCGCAAAACCGCTACACTCACCTTCGATTCGCCGGAAGAAGAAGTCGATCTCAGCCTGTTGTGCTCGCAGGGACACGGAGACGAAGAACTCCGTCAAACACCCGACGATCTCAGCGGAGAAGATGAAGACACGAGAGAGAGAGAGAGAAAGAACTCGGGCGGCGAGGGTTTCTGCGGACTGCCAAGGGGGAGAAAAAAAATTTATATATACAAGGAAATCTTGCATTTTACCCCTCCCTCTTCGATCTTTCTCACAGACCCCTCAAGTTTCGAAATCTTACATTTTAGTCCCTCAAAATTTTCTGTATTTTTACATGAAAAGTCCTAGCTTGGAGAGCTAGGTGTGAAAATTCCTAACCTGGAGGGTTAGGTGTGGAAAAATCCTAGCTTGGAGGGCTAGGTGTAAAAAGTCCTAGCTTGGAGGGCTAGGTGTGAAAAGTCCTAACCTGGAGGGTTAGATGTGGAAAAGTCCTAGCTTGGAGGGCTAGGTGTGAAAATTCCTAACTCGGAGGGTTAGGTTAGATGAAACCCTGGCTTGGAGGGTTAGGTCCTAGCCTGGAGGGCTAGGTTGGATGAAATCCTGGCTTGGAGGATCAGGTCCTAGCCTGGAGGGCTAGATTGGATGAAATCCTGGCTTGGAGGGTCAGGTCCTAGCCTGGAGGGCTAGGTGGATGAAATCCTGGCTTGGAGGGTCAGGTCCTAGCCTGGAGGGCTAGGTGGATGAAACCCTGGCTTGGAGGGTCAAGTCCTAGCTTGGAGGGCTAGGTTGAAGTCCCGGTGAGTGAGACTGGGCATGGAGTCTTGGTCCGGGGGACTGAGCACGAGTCAGGGGAGGCTGGGAGCCAGTTCTCTTGACTTAGAGTGGGTTTGGCCTTGCCTGGATCGGTCTGGTGACCGATCAGGGAAGTTGGCATGGAGTTCCCTCGTGGATCGGTCTGGTGACCGATCCAGCGATGTCTGATTGGTCTGGTGACCGATCAAGGAACATACGGTGACTTTGGCAAACCTACTGATCGGCTCCTAATCGGTCTGGTGACCGATCAGGGAGCATACAGTGAGTTTGGGAACTTTACTGATCGACTCCTGATCAGTCCGGTGACCGATCAGGGATACTGTTTGGATCGTTCTGGTGAACGATCAAACGTCACGGACTTCTCACTATAACCGATCAGGTTGGAGCCTGATCGGTCGGAGGGTGGCCTGATCGGTCACCAGTCCGATCAGGCCACATCCTGATCAGTCTGGAGACCGATCAGGAGGGCTGGACTGTGAAGCTGGAAAAACACCCTGCAAAGGGGTGGATCGGTCTGGTGACCGATCCACGACTTGGCATCGGTCTGGTGATCGGTCCCGAAGAAGTCGCGATTTCTGATTACGCGTTGGGGACCGATCAGGATGGAGCCTGATCGGTCTGAACCCAGCCTGATCAGTTTGGTGACCGATCAGGAGTCACTCTGATCAGTCCGGTGACCGATCAGTAGCTGGCAGCTTTAATTCAAAAACGTTGTCAGAGCTCTGATTACGTCTGTTTCTCTGCTGATTCGCTACTGATATCTGCTGATTGTTGATACTACATTGACTGGTGGCCTGATCGGTCACCAGTCTGATCAGGCCACATCCTGATCAGTCTGGAGACCGATCAGGAGGGCTGGACTGTGAAGCTGGAAAAACACCCTGCAAAGGGGTGGATCGGTCTGGTGACCGATCCACGACTTGGCATCGGTCTGGTGATCGGTCCCAAAGAAGTCACGATTTCTGATTACGCGTTGGGGACCGATCAGGATGGAGCCTGATCGGTCTGAACCCAACCTGATCAGTTTGGTGACCGATCAGGAGTCACTCTGATCGGTCCGGCGACCGATCAGTAGCTGGCAGCTTTAATTCAAAAACGTTGTCAGAGCTCTGATTATGTCTGTTTCTCTACTGATTCGCTACTGATATCTGCTGATTGTTGATACTCCATTGATTTGCTGAGCTAATGAGCTGCTAAGTGTGCAGGTTACTCAGGTTTACTTTAAGGGAGTCTAACTGAGGCTTTTGCTACGATAGATTGGGCAGGTTTCCATCTCAGGTTGCAACGGATGCTGGCGCTGCTGACTGGGGCTCGTCCGAGGGAAGCTCAGGAGTCCAGGAGAGCTCAGTGGTAGGTGAGCAGTTGCTGTTGAGTAGTTGGGTGCTGCAGAGAGGTGGCTGTGACCTGGCGATCAGTGGGAGAGGCTTAAGGGCTTGGTAGCGATGAAACCTCAGGAACACTGGATCACTTCTTGCGACAAGCTTTTCTTCATTACTTTGCAAACACTCTGATTCTTAGAGCAACATACTGATACTTGAGCACTTGGAGGAAACAAGAAGCTTGACGAGTCCATCAGCAAGAAGACACGAAGAAGGGAGTTCTTGCGTGAGATCTGTGCTGAGTGGAGTTCGGGAGAAGTTCTCTTGTGTTCCTTTGGTTCCTAGTGCTTTGTAAGCCTTCTTGTTTCACTGTTCTTAACTTCATTATTTCTGTGAAACGCTGTGGAGAGGTTTCTCCACCAAGAAGGAGGTTCCATTTGATATCCGGATTTTCTGGGGCTTGATCTACCGACTATCAAGGGATCGCCCACCTCACGGGCACGCCAAGGAGTAAGGGCAAGTTATCCCCGAACCTTGTAAACCCTCATTGTTAGCGATCTTATTTGTTGCTTTAGTTTGTTTTTGTTTTCTACGTTTCTGCACTTCTATGTTTCCATTGTTTCTGCTGCGGTGCTACTATCCGTGAAGTGTAGAGAAACCCTAAAGTGAAAGAAGTTTGTGTCTGACTATATTCACCCCCCTCTAGCCATCCAAGTTCCAACAAGTGGTATCAGAGCTTGGGGCTCTACTTCAACGGCTTAACATCCGAGAGCTAACAAAGATGGTCATGGGAAGAGAAGGGTTTAGCACTAGCCGACCTCTACTCTTCGACGGCGCTGATTTTCCATATTGGAGGTCGAAGATGGAGTTTTACCTCAAAACCAACCTCAGTATGTGGTTTGCTATCAAGGAAGGTTTTTCTACTCCCAAAGATGCTGAGGGAAAAGAGATGGACTTCTCAAGTTGGTCGGCAGATCAAATCCGGAGAGGTGAAGCCGATGCGAAAGCGGTGGTAACTTTGCTATGCGGGTTGACCAAGGACCAACTAATCAAGGTTGGCCCCTTCACAAGTGCTAAAGACCTTTGGAACAAAGTCATTGAGCTCCATGAAGGAACTCAAGACACCCGGACTGCCAAGAATGGTCTCCTTCTCAGCCAACTCCAAAATCTGTCCATGAAAGAGGAAGAAACTGTAAGTATACTTCATGGTCGGTTTAAAGAGATACTCAACGGTCTCCACTCCATTAATGAAAAGGTCGAGAACCGCGACCTCATAAGGTATGTTCTCAAAGCTTTCCCTAGAAATGTCTTGTGGTCATCCATGGTGGATGTTTACAAGGTTTCCAAGGATTTATCTTTTGTTAAGTTAGAAGATCTATTTTATAAAATGGAACTACATGAGATCTCTAACAAAAGTTCAAAAGAGAAAGGTATTGCTTTAGTGGCAAATGACAGAAGAGACAAGAAGAAGAAGAAGAAGAAGAAGAAGGAGAAGGAAGTCTCTTCATCTTCATCCGAGTCCGAGCCCGAGTCCGAGGAGGAGGGCAGCTGGTCTTCTTCCTCCGAGATAGCCAACTTTGTTAGAAGAATGATGAGGAAGAGCCGGTGCTTCAAGGGTAAAGTAGCTCGAGTAAAGTTAAAATTGATAAGTCTAATGTTACTTGTTATGAGTGCAGCAAGAAAGGACATTACAAGGATGAATGCCCAAAGTTAAAGAAGAAGAAGGATAAATCAAAGAAGAAAAAGAAGGTCTTGAGGGCCACATAGGATGAATCGTCCTCTAGTTCATCCGAAGAAGAGGAGGAGAAGAACACTCATCACTTTGCCCTCATGGCCATAGAGTATTCAAATGAAGAGGAGAGTGGAGACGAATCAAGCTCCTCAACCGCGTCTTCATCATCTTCGGATGATGAAGAGGTAATCTCTCTCGAGCTAGATAAGTGCTATAGAACCATTGCATGTCTAGCTAGGTTGCTTAAAAAATCCAAGAACAAAGTTAAATTGTTGAAATTGGAAGTAGAAGAATTGAAATCCTCTAGGGTGGAGGATATTAATGATTTTCATGAGAAATCCTCTAAGGATGAGGATCTTGATAATTTGCATGATAAAAATCTTGAGGATGACAATAGGATCTTGAGGAGTGAAGTTGAAAAACTCAAGAATATTCTTGAGAAGTTTTCAACTAGCTCTAAAACATTAGACATGATCTTAAACTCCCAAAGGGCGGTTTACAATAGGGCCGGTATAGGTTACCGACCTAAAGAACCAACCTTTGTATCATTAATGTCAAGAACCCAATTTAGATCATCAAATGACTCTAGGGTTCAAAAGGTTAGAAAGAAATTGACTAAGGCATGGGTGTCTAAGTCCCTCATTGTTAATGCATTAGGTCCCAAAATTTGGGTACCTAAAATTTCTATCTTTAGAATTGTATAAGCATGGGTTGAGGGGGAGCATCTATCAACATGGGAGGTTGATATTTGGTGCTCCAAACCCATGACCAAAAGAAAAAAATTGTCATTCACATGGTTGGTTATGGAAAATTTGAATTAAATGCTTTGAGCTTCATTGTCTTAGTTCTTATAACAAGATGATCCCTTGGATAGTGATTTATGAAAACTCATTTGGGCAATAAGGAAACTTATCATGCAACGAATGATAGTATATCCATGCTTCAAAATAAATAAACAAGTTTTGAAAAAAAATTATTCATATGAATGGTTTAGGTTGACACATAACTTACTCTTGCCATGGATTGTTTAGGATAATTAGATTTATTGTTACAATTTATGTTTTCCTGCAATTCATGGTTTATGATATGTCTTATGTCAAGCCTAAGGAGTCCATTTTCTTGTATATGTTCTACAACATGAATACATGCTAAAGAACAAGGATTAAGACATAGTCTGTACTAATAAGGCATCACCAAATAAAGAACATGAGCTTAAGGTTTAGGCTTAAATTTTTCTTAAGGTATTTTGTTTGGTGAACATGATCAAGTATGCCATGATTTACTGTATGTGTTAGTAACATTAATCTATTGCATGCAAATTTTTGTTTAAGAACAAGATGAACACATATTTTATGATGTTTCAAAATTCAGCACTCGAGTTACATGATTTGCTATAAAATCTGATTATCAAGGTAGATTGGATTATCAAAATTATTTGGAATGAACATGATCATGCTTAGAACATAATTGAACAGTCATTGAAATTGATACAAATCTGCTTTTGGTGTTTCATAAAGATACTTGAATCTTGATGGGAATTAGGATTATGGAATTGATACAAATTTGATTTTAATTAGTTGAAACAAACATGTTATAAACATACAAATTGATCCAAATTTGGAAATTTGATCATGTTCTGGAAATCTGATATGAGTATCATATTTTGATTTGAGGGATGATTTTTGGTTAAGGGAAACCCTTTAGGACAAATGGGATTAAAACTAATTGTATTAGGGCTTGGGAATGGTTAAGAGGTGAAACAAACAAGTTACTGAAACATATCTGATTTCTGAAACTTTCGTTTCTAAAATCTGATCAGAACAAACAAGTTTCAGTAACCTTTCTGTATCAAACCAGATCGGTCTACCGACCGATCAGGACTCACCCTGATCGGTCTGGTGACCGATCAGGGGTCTCTCTGATCGGACTAGTGACCGATCAGATCAATTCTGTCCAAAGAACTCCCAGATCATTCCAAATTTGTATCAGACCACTCCTCAGACTGATCCCCCTTCATCAATTTTGATGAAGTATCAATAGAACTGAGTAGTAGGATCATGGTTATGATACTTGGAACAAAACCTAATACCATTTTGATACAAACCTATGCTGAAATTTTCAAATCCATAAGAAAAGGGTTTGTTGAGTCATGACTCTTGCTCTTAATGTCGTGTTTCAGAAATGTTTCTGTAATGTCGAATATCAATGGAGTCTACACCCTTATTTTGGAATGAAAATTGTTAATGCAGTCTGATCAGGAACATATCAGGGTTTCAGAAATTTTTCTGAAATCTAATCGCTCCCCCGACTAATAAGAAATATTTCTGTATCAAATAATCAACGAACCTGATCGGTCCGGAGACCAATCAGGATTATATGTCAGATACAGATGCATTCCTTACTTGTCATATGAAACATATACATGTTTGACCATGATATATTTCTGTATATGTTTTCATGTGAAATTTAAAATTTATCTTTGATTATTTTGGGTTTGGGGAGAGACCCTTGGTTTGAGGGGGAGGTATGTTCAACTTAATAACCATACCCTTTTCGATGTTTGACAAAGGGGGAGAAAATGATTGATTAAGTTTAGAGTTATTGTAAGGGGAGGACTTTGGTTCCCTTATGATAATTGAACTGCCTTCAATTGATCATTAATGCCAAAACTTAAATCGAGTTGTCAAACAACAAAAAGGGGGAGATTGTTGATGCAGTCTGACCCTGATTATTGTTTTGGTGTTTGACACGGATTTAAGTTTGATTCATTATTGTTTTGCTGTTTGACACGGATTTAAGTTTGATTCAAGTTTGGTTGAATTCGGATTAAGTCCAGGTGGATCGGGAGATCACACGCTGGCATGTGAAAAAGTCCTAGCTTGAAGGGCTAAGTGTAAAAAGTCCTAGCTTGGAGGGCTAAGTGTGAAAAGTCCTAACTTGGAGGGTTAGGTGTGAAAAAGTCCTAGCTTGGAGGGCTAGGTGTGAAAAGTCCTAGCTTGGAGGGCTAGGTGTGAAAATTCTAACCTGGAGGGTTAGGTGTGGAAAAGTCCTAGCTTAGAGGGCTAGGTGTGAAAAGTCCTAGCTTGTAGGGCTAGGTGTGAAAAGTTCTAACTTGGAGGGTTAGGTGTGGAAATGTCCTAGCTTGGAGGGCTTGGTGTGAAAATTCCTAACTCGGAGGGTTAGGTTCTATGAAACCCTAGCTTGGAGGGTCAGGTCCTAGCCTAGAGGGCTAGGTTGGATGAAATCCTGGCTTGGAGGGTCAGGTCCTAGCCTGGAGGGCTAGGTTGGATGAAATCCTAGCTTGGAGGGTCAGGTCCTAGCCTGGAGGGCTAGATGGATGAAACCCTGGCTTGGAGGGTCAGGTCCTAGCTTGGAGGGCTAGGTTGAAGTCCCGGTGAATGAGACTTGGCATGGAGTCTTGGTCCGGGGGATTGAGCACAAGTCAGGGGAGGCTGGGAGCCAGTTCTCTTGACTTAGAGTGGGTTTGGCCTTGCCTGGATCGGTCTGGTGACCGATCAGGGAAGTTGGCACGGAGTTCCCTCGTGGATCGGTCTGGTGACCGATCCAGCGATGTCTGATCGGTCTGGTGACCGATCAGGGAACATACGGTGACTTTGGCAAACCTACTGATCGGCTCCTGATCGGTCTGGTGACCGATCAGGGAGCATACAGTGAGTTTGGGAACTTTACTGATCGACTCCTGATCGGTCCGGTGGCCGATCAGGGATATTGTTCGGATCGTTCTGGTGAACGATCAAACGTCACAGACTTCTCACTATAACCGATCAGGTTGGAGCCTGATCGGTCGGAGGGTGACCTGATCGGTCAC
The DNA here is from genome assembly GCA_024364735.1 of Boesenbergia rotunda. Classification (NCBI taxonomy): domain Eukaryota; kingdom Viridiplantae; phylum Streptophyta; class Magnoliopsida; order Zingiberales; family Zingiberaceae; genus Boesenbergia; species Boesenbergia rotunda. The sequence continues at coordinate 138,774 of JAGFNQ010001739.1, forward strand.
CAGTCCGATCAGGCCACATCCTGATCAGTCTGGAGACCGATAAGGAGGGCTGGACTGTGAAGCTGGAAAAACACCCTGCAAAGGGGTGGATCGGTCTGGTGACCGATCCACGGCTTGAGATCGGTCTGGTGATCGGTTCCGGAGAAGACGCGATTTCTGATTACGCGTTGGGGACCGATCAGGATGGAGCCTGATCGATCTGAACCCAGCCTGATCGGTCTGGTGACCGATCAGGAGTCACTCGGATCGGTCCGGTGATCGATCAGTAGCTGGCAGCTTTAATTCAAAAACGCTGTCAAGCTCTGATTACGTCTGTTTCTCTGCTGATTCGCTACTGATATCTGCTGATTGTTGATACTCCATTGATTTACTGAGCTAATGAGCTGCTAAGTGTGCAGGTTACCCAGGTTTACTTCAAGGGAGTCTAACTGAGGCTTTTGCTACGACAATTGGGCAGGTTTCCATCTCAGGTTGCAACGGATGCTGGCGCTGCTGACTGGGGCTCGTCTGAGGGAAGCTCAGGGAGTCTAGGAGAGCTTAGTGGTAGGTGAGCAGTTGCAGTTGAGCAGCTGGGAGCTGCAGAGGGGTCGCTGTGACCTGGCGATCAGTGGGAGAGGCTTAAGGGCTTGGTAGCGATGAAGCCTCAGTAACACTGGATCACTTCTTGCGACAAGCTTTGCTTCATTACTTTGCAAACACTCTGATTCTTGGAGCAACATACTGACACTTGAGCACTTGGAGAAACAAGAAGCTTGACGAGTCCATCAGCAAGAAGACACGAAGAAGAGAGTTCTTGCGTGAGATCTGTGTTGAGTGGAGTTTGGGAGAAGTTCTCTTGTGTTCCTTTGGTTCCTAGTGCTTTGTAAGCCTTCTTGTTTCATTGTTCTTAACTTCATTATTTCTGTGAAACGTTGTGGAGAGGTTTCTCCACCGAGAAGGAGGTTCTATTTGATATCCAGATTTTTCGGGGCTTGATCTGCCGACGATCAAGGGATCGCCCACCTCACGGGCACGCCAAGGAGTAGGGGCAAGTTATCCCCGAACCTTGTAAACCCTCCTTGTTAGCATCTTATTTGTTGCTTTAGTTTGTTTTTGTTTTCTGCGTTTCTGCACTACTCTGTTTCCATTGTTTCCGCTGCGGTGCTACTAACCGTGAAGTGCAGAGAAACCCTAAAGTGAAAGAAGTTTGTGTCTGGCTATATTCACCCCCTCTCTAGCCATCTAAGTTCCAACAGTAACAAGTATTTTCTTTTGATTGTTGATGATTTCACAAGGTGGAATGAGTGCTCGTATTGGCATCAAAGAATGATGCATTCCAAGCATTCAAAAAGTTCAAATCCTTGACGGAGAACAAGACTGAATAGAAGATCAGAACACTCCGGACAAACCGGGGCGGCGAGTTTCTATCCACGGAGTTCACTCTGTTATGTGAAAATGAAGGAATCGAGCGGCACCTCACAGCTCCCTACACACCTCAACAGAATAGTGTAGTAGAGCATCGTAATCGCACCGTGATGGCCATGACAAGATCTCTCTTAATGGTAGGCATATGCCGACAAGGTTCTAGGAAAAGGCGGTTAGGCATGTTGTCTAGCTGCTAAACCATCTCCCAACTAAGGCGCTAGGAGAGCATACCCCATTTGAAGCTTGGATGGAGAGAAAGCCACATCTCGCCCACTTGAGAGTGGTTGGTTGTGTTGCATATGTGAAAAACACAGCCCCTCAGCTTAAGAAATTTGACGACAAAAGCTCACCCACGGTATACCTGGGTGTCGAGGAAGGTTGCAAAGCTCATCGTCTATTTGATCTAAGGCATGACAAGCTACAAGTAAGTAGAGATGTAATGTTTCAAGAAAATTGTGAATGAGCATGGAATACAGGTGCCAACAATGAAGAAAACTTATCGGAGTTTATGGTGGTGGATGCATTCGACACCGACGAGGTGATTGTTGCAGCAAACATTGAGGCAGGGGCGGAACATGTCACACCACCGGCAACAACTGTGGTACCCATGCCATGAGCGTCAAGTCCATCTACACCATCATCGAACGCCCATGCAACTACCTCGCCTTCGTTAAGGAATACACCCGCGTCTCAAGAAAGGCCAGTCTGCTTTAGGTCCATTGTCGATATCTATGCCAACACTGAGGAAATAGTTGGTATTGACGAAGAAGAGAATGAGGCAATGCTGGTGATGTTTGAAGAGCCGATATTTACCAAGAGGCTGCAACCAAGGCTTGCTGGTACGAAGCAATGGAGGAAGAACTGAAATCTATTGAGATGAACAAGACCTGGACCCTAACTGAGCTCCCATTATACCACAAACCTATCGGTCTAAAATGGGTGTTCAAATTAAAAAAAGATTCAGCGGGGAAAGTCGTTAAGCATAAAGCAAGATTAGTGGCTAAAGGATATGTACAATGACAAGACATCGACTTTGAAGAGGTGTTTGCACCCGTCGCTAGACTTGACACTGTTCGAGTCATTCATGCGCTTGCAGCAAATCAAAGCTGCGAGGTACACCATCTAGATGTGAAGTCAGCATTTCTTAATGGAGAGTTAGAAGAAGAAATATATGTCACTCAACCGGAAGGGTTTGAGATACAAAATTAGAAACATAAGGTGTACAGGTTGTCCTAAGGATCAGAGGCTCTTCGATGGTACGAATGTCTGATCTTAGAGAAGGACTATGCGATGAACCACAAACCCATGAGTAAAATTATTTTTCAGTAATTAAATGGGGGACATTCTGACCTTAGTACCAATTGTACAAGAGGGTATACCATAAGTTACTGCACCGCGTGTCACAGAAGATACACAAATGATGCCTCGTCATAGTGGGAGGGTTGTTAGTCAACCTGAAGGATTCATATTCTTGGGAAAGTCTATGGACTTGGTCCCTAGTGACCATGAATCAAGATCCCTGGAGATATGACGAGGAACATCCGCTTTGAAGAGATAATCCAGTCATATGGATTTGTTCAAAGAACGGATGAGATTTGTATATGTAAGAAATGTGATAGTAACATAGTGGTATTCTTGTACTATACGTAGATAATATTTTGTTGGTTGGCAACAATGACAGAGTATTATCAGATGTAAGGGTATGGTTGTCCAAGCAGTTTGATATGAAGGACTTGTGAAAAGCAGGATACATCCTTGGGGATCAAAGTTCTAAGGGATCACCAGAGAATGATGTTGTGCTTATCTCAAGCTTCATAATAAGACACTGTCCTAGCTCATTTTAGCTCCAAGAAAGGTTTTATACTTTTCAGTCATGGAGCTATACTATCTAAGTAGATGTGTTCTAGAACATCTAAAGAGATAGAGAAGATGAAGGCGGTTCCTTAAAGCATCGGCTATAGGAATCCTCATGTATAAATGAGACTGGATATCAGCTTTGTTGTGGGCATGGTTAGCAGATATCAGAATAACCCAAGTCAAGGAAATTGGACTGTGGTAAAAGTATATATTAGGGCCTGAGAAGGACTAAGGATTATATGCTAGTTTACCAGGTAGACCAATCTCCTGTGAGTTATGAGGATATAGATTTCCAATCATATAGGGGCAAATATAAGTATTCCTCGGGATTTTGTGTTTACTTTAGGAGGTGGAACCATAGTTTGGAGGTGTGTTGCGCAGCGGCTACGTGGCGGACTCCATCATGGAAGCTTAGAATATGACAGCCTCTGAGGTAGCAAAAGAAAGCTACATGGTTCAGGAACCTTAAGATGGACTTAGATGTGATTCCTGGTTTGCCTAGAGTTATCACATTTTGTTGTGATAAAAATGATGCAGTTGCAAACTCGAAGGAATCACGAGTCCATAAGGCGAGTAAACACATAGAGCGCAAATACCACCCTGGTGAGGAATAGCTGTTGTTGCCTAGATTACATTAGAAGACGACCTAGGAAGATCTTTTCACTAAGGCCTTGGTAGCGAGAGCTTTTAGGCATGTGGAGGATCAGGGAGTTAGATGTATGAAATTTAGAGGATAACAAAGTCTTTTAGTATAAGTGGGAGATTGTTAGGATGTATACTAAAAGTCTTGCTTTTGTATAAGAATATCTACATTTTGAAAGAGAATCACAGAATCACAAGTTGCATGTTTATATTGGTATATGCACAAAATGTCTGATACTTTGCATTGTAGATAATATAGTGTGTGGTGACGCACAGAAGATCATGTTATCAGTTCCTTGCAGAGTATAAGTAAGAGGCTCACAACCGAGATAGAGTTGGATAAGCCATCGGGATGGTTACAGTGTAATTTGTGTGGTTTGTCTTAACCATAGAATTATACTAGTGCGCTTTGTGTGCATTGAGCAGGACCAAAATAGAGGTCATCCAATTTATACTGACTTTATAATTGGATTGGACCTCGGATATATTATAGAGTACAATCTCTAAATCCCGAAATAATAACGGGCATGTGTACTTAATTATTGTTTCTTTGATTTACCAATGGGCGAGATTTATTCTGCTAAATCGATAGGCCGGTAAGTTGAAAATAATATTATTTACATGGTGTGCCATTGATTGTTGACGGAATCCGTGTCTTGGTGAGTTGGGATGATGATGCCCCCTTGATGAGCTCATAAGGTTCATCATGTTAAATCTTTCAAGTGGACTATGGTCCAACATGATGAAAAGGTTGAGTGATACTAGTTAAGGATCAGAGGTTGATTAATTAAAATTGTCAATAATTTAAATTAATCGATGGGCATTCGATATCTTAAACACGGGAAGATGGATGTACTCATAATAGATGGAGCCCATATGAAAATATAGGGATTGGTGAGGAAGTTCAATGGGATCCTTTAGTGGAATGAATCTCCATTAATGGATCGGATTTGGATCCATTAGGGGGCTAAGACCCAACTCCTCCTCATGGTCCCTAGCGTAGCCCTATATATACCCTATGGGAGTCATGAAACGAAGGCGAATTAATCCATAATTACTCATCCAAAAACCAACAAGCCAAAAACCTAAACCCCTCTCCCTTCTCTCTCCTAGGGTTGCGACAACCCTCATAGTGGCCGGTAGCAACAAGGAGAAGAAGGAGAGGGGAGACACCACTTCTCCTTTGATTTTCTTCTTCCTCTCCACTCCCCTTTGGCCGGAGCACTCCCTGGGGTGGCTGGATCTGGCGGAGCAAAGGGCTGGTTGCAGTTTTTGTCGCCGCAACAAGGAAGAAGAAGAAGGAGTACATAGGTTTGGGTTTTCTCCATCTTCCTCCTCTTCCATCGCTTCCTCTCCTGTGGCAGGAGTCTCCCTGAGGTAGGGAGTAGGTCCGACAGGCCATGGAGGAGCTGGGTCGTCGGCGACGCAATTTTGAAGGAGCTTCATCCTTTTTTGTGGTCGGTGCAAGTGGAAGGAGGAAGAAGGTTGGTTGCGGTTTGGTTTCTTCATCATCTTCCCCTTCCATTGCTTTCTTTCTTGTGGTCGGAGCTTCCTCAGATCAAGAAGCAAGTCCGGCGGGGCCAAGGAGGAGGTGGTTGGATCGGCGGCGCAAACTTGAGGGAGATCTCTTCCTTTCTTGTGGCCGGAACAAAGAGGAAGAAGAAGAAGAACCTTACACCCTAGGGTTTTTGCCAAATTTGAGCCCTTGGTGACTCCGGGATCTTGGTAGACCGTTGCCCACATGACGTCCAAGAAGGGAGGGTCATACAGTAGAAGACTACGAGGTAAAAGACGATATATATCTCTCTTTGGCTCCCTCTTTGTTTTCTCTATTATTTCATGTGATGTTTTTCATATTGCATGTGTGGTTTTGATTAATTATTGTTGAGTTAATTATAATAATTAATTATGTCATGGACCCCAAAGATAAATACAAAAACCGGCGATCCGCTCGTCGTCTTTTCCGTGATCAATTGATTAAGAGCGTTACAAGGTCTTACTTTTGAGTTTGGCTAAGTTATAACTTGAATCAATTGATACGATGACGAGACGGTCGTTTGGGAGATAGGTCTCCATTCGGATTAAATTTTAATCCGTAGATATGGAGAGGTCTCTCATGTTCGACCCCGTGTTCGCTTAGGAAACCCGCCAAGCCATACCCTAGCGCAACCATCAGCGACAACTACTCGGCGTCCGTGATTTACAGCCATGTCAGGATTAGGAGGAGTAATGTGAGAAAATAATCCAGACTGCACATTTTTTTTGGATAGTTTTTATGACTTAGTCTTTGGTGTTAGCCTTTCCTATTCTTATGATGTTAATCTTTTCTATTCTTATGGCGAAATTCTTATCACTTATGGTGTATATATACAATGCAAAAGTATGTAGAAGTAATCTCATTTTTTTTATAAGAACTCTTTCCTATTTATTTTCTCTTGCCTTTCTTCCATCTTAGTGCGTGTGTCGTCGGGAGTGCTACTCATTATTCTAAGTTAGCCAACATAGTGCATCATAAAAGTCTATACATTTGCTCAATGTTTTCATAACCATCATAAATGCTATTTTTGGGCCAAAGCCATCCACCGCTGAGCAAGTTCTAGCTAGGGAATTTCATGTGCCCGGATAAGAAGACTGTTGATTGCCTCCAATAAGCTCAATTCTAGATGGGTAATAATAATTTAAATGGGAGACATGCTTGTTGTGTATATTGTCAATATTGTCACTAGATAAGGGTTTGAATACCTAATATAACTCATTTATCCAGATGTACTTAATTATGTGATTTGCCATGTAATTAATCATTTAGTTTGTTTAAATAAATATGGATAAGAGATTACATTAGAAATCATGGTTTAATTTTTGAGATAAATAAAACATGAAGTTCAATTATGATGTTTGTATCCTCTCAATTCCAAATTAAATTACAATTGAATGCTTGAATATGACTTGATCAATATGTTTTGTTTGATGTATCCAATCTACTATTTTTTTTAATATACCTAGCTTTATTGATCCACCCAACATGCTTAAATCGAGTTGACCACATATGTAGCTCATCTGACTCACCAGGTTTATTCACTTAATATGTCCTCTTAACATTACTAGCATGCATGTATGCCCAGCTCAATGACTAGTTCAACTCTACCAGCTAGAATGGTCCATCTAATCCATATAGCATGACTGGTCTACTTGGCCTATGCATGACTTGCTCAACTTGCCTAAGCCAATTAGTTTATTTCTTTTTAGCATGCACTTTCAACATAATACCATAATCAACACTACTAGTCTGATCAACATACCTAACTCAACTGGCCTACTTGGCTAATTCACAGGATCAATCCTCCTTCCCCGCATATGACACAATCAATCTGCCTAACTCACTTAACATAATTATCTATCTAGTTTACCTAACACAATAGGAATGTTGGTGTTAAGAGCACCGTATTAAATTTAAGATTTTGATGTATGATTAAGATTAAAGTTAGATTTGGTAAAATCTAATAAATTTGTGTCAAGTGTCTAGAAACAAATTAATTAACGGTTGGTAAAGTCCTTGTTAAGAACTAAGCATTAATTAAGTCCTAGTGGAGCTAAGAAAATGAAGCCCTGCTTGGGAATCAAACAAAGCCAAGACTTGGTTGGAAACTAAGTAAGAAATTCTTAATGGTAATTAGGTGAATCAAGTTCAAGTGGAGTAAGCTGCGAGTTGAAGTCTTGGTAAACAAGTTCAAATGGAGTCAGTTGGGAGTTGAAATTGGCAACTGACAAGATACAAACTAAGGTAAATGCGAGTAACTTAAAATTTCACATCATACTCATTACATATAACAAATGTAGGAAAGTAAAGTTCTACGATTACAAGTGATCGGCTGGAGATAACTCTCAACTGGTGGAATTAGGTGGTTCCAAGCAACTAGAACAAGGGTCAGTGCCACTGCAACTTATGGACAATCGAAGATACTTCCAAGCGACTAGTATAAAACGAGATCCAACAATCCGAGTGAGACGACCAGTCAAAATCGGATTTGACCAAGATCTAAGAAACTAGAGGACTTCTAGTCGACCGGAGACCATAGACAATGTTATCTATCGAATAAACATTAAACCATTATGATCAGCTTCTATGTGATTGGAGAGGTTCTAGTCGACTGGAGTATGCCACGTCAACAACCGAAAAAGTGTTATATAAGGAGCCTTGGGGTCGAGGTAGAGCTTTCGGAACAACTTTCTTCATCTTGATAGTTACTCTACTCCTTCTCATTGTGCTTCCATGCTTTCTTCTCCATCTTGCTACTCTTTTGCTCGTGCTCATTATGCTCCCATGCTTTCTTACGACGACACACTGAAACCTTGAGCTCTAACATCAATCGATAACTCCATGTTAGTAACTTTTCATTCTTTATGTTGTCGTACAATTTCCTGTGCTTTGTATTTAAATTTTAAATTCCTTTTTAAGATTTCTCCACCTCACTTTCTGGAAAGGAGACTCTAAAATAAGAATTAATATAATTTTATTTGTTGTGCGTGTCAATCCCTAATTAAATCTTGCATGCTTTGTGTTGATCAAATATCTAATTAAATATGACATGTTTTGCCTTGATCAAATCTCTAAATTAACTCGTGCATGCTTTACCTGACTCTCTAATCAAAGTTGTGCATTATGCTTGATTTGTCTTGTAAAATTGTTGTTCATAACCTTGTTCTAGTTAGAATTTTTCTTTATTCTGCTGCTATTTTTCTTGTAAAATTGTCGTTACACTTTAATTTCTATCTTTAAATTCTAAATATTAGGTTGTAAATTTTGTAATGCTATTTATCCCCACCCCCCTCCCAGCATCAAGTTCGATCTTACAGATTGGTATCAAAGTGTATTGAACTGATAGTATCTTAGGAAAGTTTGGTTAATTAGGTGCATGTCTAAGTTGAATAAGAAATACTCTATCGTAGGATTAAACTCGACGTTTAAGGGGGAGGGTGAATAGTTGGGAGCAGATAATAACAGAAACAATTGAATCAATAGAGTATCACAATGAAAATGAATATTACTAGAACTAATTCAATTAAGTATAGCAAGGCAATGTAAGCATGTATAGAACTTAACTAATAATTAAGCATATAAATAGTTGATCGACTGAATCAGAAATATAGATATACATAGCAATTATAAAAGTATAATTTTTATTTCTAATTTCCCCATTTCAAAAAGCCTATGGAGGCGAAAAAACCTTATAGAAAAAATATATAAAAGGTTAAACACAAATACAAAATTATGGAAACACAAAAATAAATGAAAATGTTACTCTAAGTATTGCCGATCAGTAATGAAGCGTGAGTTGTAGCATGTTGTCGTCGCAGCACGGAAGGCACAAGAGCTCAAGAGCACAAGAATGAATAAGAGAATGAGTGAATTAGTGATTTTCAAACTCTGCTCGAAGTTCTTTTTATAATACTTATCTGGTCACCTGAATAGGTGTTGATGTAGCTACAACTTTTATTCATTAGATAACGTTAACGAAGCTCTCTGATCTCTTGCAAGCTCTTCGATTGATTGGAAGCTCTCTAGTAGCCTAGAGTGGGGCCAACCCTAATCATGACCCAACTCGCTCAAATTACTAGTTAACACCATCTCCCTGTCGCATATAAGCTGCTCTAGTCACCTATATCCTCCGGTCACCCAGATCCTAATACATTCGCCTAGACCCTCTTGAAATCCTTCATCAAGAGTTATCACCATTCAATCGCCCCAGACTCCTACTGGTTGCCTAGAACTGTCAAACGTTGCTTCCATGAAGTGGTTACATGTAATGAGTAGAATAGAAAGTGTAAAATTTGTTACACTTACTTTAGGTCTAGACACTCAGCGTCCAACTGATTCATTTAGACTGCGGTGTTAAGGTATAGCTCCCAGTTGATTCCACTTAAACTTTGTTTGCTAAGCTTTCAGCACCCAGCTGCCTCCACCTAGACTTGATTCACCTAGCTCTCAACTAGAAATTTTGTCTATCAAGCATTCAAATCCAAACTTACTCCACTTGAATGATTCAATTAGCTCCTAGCTAGGACTTTTGACTATAAATCCTTCAACTCCCAGCTGACTCTACTTGAACTTGATTCACTTCACCTAGCTCCCAGCTAGGACTTTCTTGCTTGTTTCCAACCAAGATGTAGCTCATGCTTGATTCTCAATTAGGTCTTCAATTGCCTAGTTCAATTAGGACATAGTCATTGCTTGACTCCCTACCAGGACTTTACCACTTGTCAATTAATCCACACCTGCATATTTAACACAACTTATTTGATCATAACTAACCTAACTTTAACTTTACTCATACATCAAAACTATGGGTTAAATGTTGTGCTCCCAACACCAACAATCTTTCCATTTTTAATAATATAAAAACTAAGTTAAAATTAGTAACCAATAATCAGAAAATAAATTTGAATTTTGCATTCATTGTATAATAAAAAATGGAGTTAGTGCAATTATACATGAATATAATAATTTGACAGCTAACTCCCTATAATTATTGCTCCCCATAATCATATAAAGGTTATTTAAATTGGGAAGTTAATTAAACAAGACGATTAAAATTTTTCTTGATTTTAACTCTCATTTTAACCTTTCTCCCCCTTTTCATTCACCCAAATGGGTTAAATCATAAAAAGGAGGGAAAAAATAATAAAAAAAAGTGTAAATCAATCAAGATTAAATAAGTGACAACCATGTATATAATTAAGATAATTAATTCATCCCTCTAAGAAGCCTTGAGTCATCTCTTTGGTCTCCACGGGATGAATTAATGGTTAGGGCATGAGTGTTGCCACCTTGTGTTGGTGTCGAAAGCACTAAAACGAATCTTATTTTGATAAGTAGCAAAGGGTTCAAGTTAAGCTTGTTAGTGCATGTGCATCAGTTATGCACAGTCAACCTCTAGTGTTTCAATAATTGATAATATAAGGTGTAGTCAAAGTGATCGAGGGTTAAACCAAATAGGACCTTATGTTTGGTAGGGTAAACCCAGGTTTGACCAGTTTGACAAAGGGTTAAACCAAACAGGATCTGATATTTGGCCAAGTGAATAGAACCTAAGGTTGGTCAGTTTGAACAAGGGAGTAAACCAAACCAAACTTGAGGTTTGGAATTGTATTTACCTGAAAGTTGGAAGAAGTCTAGTTAGGATTAAAATGACTAGCAAATAAGTGATTATGTGAAGGAAATCTTGGTGAGTGAAGCCGGGTCCTAGCGAGTGAAGCTAGGTTTGAGGAAATCCTGGTGTGTGAAGCTGGATCCTAGTGAATCAAGGTAGGTTGGAAGAAATCCTGGTGAGTGAAGCTGAGTCCCAGTAAGTGAAGCTAGGTGGACTAAATCCTGGTGAGTGAAGCTAGGCACAAAGTCTTGGTCCGGGGGACTGAGCACTAAGTCCTGGTCGGGGATTGGGCAATGGAGTCTTTGTTGAGCGAGGACTACAGACAGAAGTAGAGACGGGTCAAGGTTGGATGTCTCGAGATCCGAGAGTCCCGAAGGCCGAGCACGAAGTCATGGTCGAGGATCGGGCAAAAGGCTTAGCTGAGCTGGGATTGGGAATAGAAGTAGAGATGAGTCAAGGTCGGACGTCTCGAGATTTAGGTTCTCGAGGGCTGAGCGAAAGTCCAACCGGAGGTTCCGGTTGGAAAAGATAACTTCTCCAGGGTGGAGTAGGTGAGGACGCGTTCCCCGGGAAAGGGAACATTAGGCGTCGGTTCGACCTAGGATTTCGGGTGAAATCCAAAGTCATAACCAATCAATTAAAGCTAAGATTATTTGTATGTTTGTCTTGTGTTTGTTGTCTTGCAGGTACCTGGAATTGGAGGCAAGATAGGAGAGCGAATGCAGAAAAAATGAAACTTGGGAAGAGGCTTCCTGGGCCCCTGACTTGAATCAGGCTCCTGGGAGCTTCCCAGGCGCCTGAGAGCTTCCCAGGCGCCTGGGAAGGGCAGTTTTATCCATACGCGAATTTGCTGCTGCGGATCAAGTTTTGACCACACGTGGTAGGCACCCAAGAGCACTTAGGCGCCCGAGAATGCAGTATATAAAGGGGTTCGACCCCCTCACTTTAGAACAACAATTTCTATAGCCGCAAAAGCAATATGTGTGAAGCAAAAGTGCTCAAGGCAAAGCTCTGCGACCAAGGAGGCTCCAGGAGGAAGTGCGCTGCACTTAGGACTTCCGGATTGGCCGATCTTCACTTTTCCGTTGGTTTGCTTTTTCATTTACAAGTTGTATTTAATTTTATTCTTTTGTACTTGTAATTCAAACTGTAAGCCGGGTATTCTCCACCTCCAGAAATTTTGAAAAGGAGACCATTAGTGGACTCACGCCGAGTACATAGGCCTTAGACGTACTGACACTGGGGGGGTCGAGAACCAAATAAATAAATCCCGCGTGTACTGCTGTCTTTGTTTTTCTTTATTATTATTTCCGTTGAGTACTAACTCTGATAGAAAGATGAACAACGAAGTTTTCCGACAAAAATTACGAGTCGATATTCACCCCTATTGACCGGCACCGATCCTACAAAGCTGGTATATTGTACTAATGAATTTGCGGAGATTGCAGGAAAGTCCTAGGTAAGCTAGGCAAAAAGTCTTGACCTGCAGGGTTGATCACGAAGTCCTGGTCGGTGATCGGGCAACGAAGACTTGGTGAGTGAAGCCAAGTAAGAAGACCTGGTCTGGGGGATCGAGTAGAAGACTTTGCCGAGTGGGGATCGCGGACAGGAGTCGAGACGGGTTGAGGTCGAACGTCATCGAATTCCGAGTTCTCGAAGGCCGAGCAAAAGTCCAATCGGAGGTTTCGAGTGGCAACAGGTAAACTCTCCTGAGAAGAGTAGCTGAGGATGCGTTCCCTGGTGAGGGAACAGTAGGCGTCAGTCCAACCTAGGGTTTCAGATGAAACTTGAAATCAGAATCAAGACAGCATTGGTTGTGATTCATACATGCTTCATTTATATATATTATTAGATGTATGGAACTAACCCATGTTGCAGCTAAAAAAGTAAAAGCAGCTTGATTGGGGCGCCGAAATGTGACTCAGGCGCCTGAAAGCTGGAAGATGGAGGCTGAGCTGGCACATCGGTCAGACTGACGTGGCGAGTACTAAGTGGAGGACCCACGTCAGCACTTAGGAGCCTAAAAGGGACTCGCGCGCCTAAAAGGGACTAAGGCGCCTGACCAGAATAGAGTTTGAATGTGCAGCAGATAAAGTTTTCGCCCTATCCACTATGACTGGGGTACCTGAAAGGTCATTCAGGCGCCTGAGTAACTACTATAAAAGGGGGTTAAGTGGAGCAGTCCAGAATAGCAATTCAATCACTGTGATCACTTTCTTCTTCTGTGTGCTACGTGACCAAAGTTCAGACAACGCCAAAACGTCGTCCGACTCTCCGAACGAAGACTTGTTCTCACTCTAGAAGTCGGTATATATATTCATTTCTTATTGCACTGTTTAGTTTATAAATTGTAAACATTCTTGCGGTTTTTAGTAATGCCCAAAGTAAACAATCAAGGATCGTGGGCTTTACAATAGGAGCCGGTCAAGACTCCGAAGCAAGTATAACCAACTTGAGTTAGCGATCTTGATTTGTTGTTTATTTCCGCTGCTCTATATCTCCAACTCCTACGCTCATTCTTAAAGCTTTCGCTGTGTACTTTATTGCTTAGTAATTTAAGTGTTAAATCCGAAGTTTTTGCGAAGCGATATTCACCCCTTCTATTGCTCAATCTCGATCCTACAATTGGTATCAGAGCGGGGGCTGCTCAATTTTGGTGAAACCACCACTTGAGCACTTTTCGGATTTTTCATAGTTTTGGTGTAATTTTGCTTACTTTTCGAAGCTCTATTCATTTGCATTTTTTTATTTTATCCCACACTGCTAATCCAAGATAGAAGTCTTGGTACATTCTGTTGTTTGTGTTATTGCAAGTTCGAAATTCTCTCTACTTGCCTTATGACATTGCAAGAGGGCTACAGTACTGCTCGCCCCCTCTCTTCTTTGGAGAAGACTTCAGTTATTGGAAGAGCCGGATGGAAGTCCACCTGAAAACTCAGGTGAACATGTGGATAATAATCCAAACCGGATTCAATCATCCAAGAGACGAGCAAGGGGTGGTACTAAGCTACGACAAATGGGACATCACTGCCAAAAAGTGGATCAAAGCTTACGCAAAGGCAACACAGATCCTCTAATGCGGACTCACAAAGGAGGGACTTAACCACATCGGTCCCTTCAATAGCGCCAAAGGACTCTGGAATAAACTCTTAGAACTCCACGAAGGAACCTCCGATACTAAGGTGAGCCGTCGCGACCTCTTATTGAATAAAATTTATAATCTAAAAATGCAGGACAGAGAAACGACTTCCCAACTACATGCCCGAATTCAGGAAATTATGAACGGACTCCACATCATCAGGCACACAATCGAGAATAGGGATCTGATCAGGTATACATTAAATTCATTCACTAGAAATTCGCTATGGGCATCTATGGTTGATGCCTACAAAGTTTCTAAGGACCTTTCTAAAATAAAACTAGATGAGTTATTTTCTAAATTTGAGATATATGAGTAGATTAAGGGTTCGCTTGTAGAGAAAGGTGTGACTTTGATTGCAGGAAAAATCAAGAAAAAGACACCAGAACCGGAACCGAATTCTAACTCTGAATCCGATGAGGAAGAGCTTGTGAATGTTGTCCGGAAGCTGTTCAGAGCTATGAAGGCTCAAAAGAAAAAGAAGACGGGACAACCAAAAGATGATCCGGCTAAACTAAAGATCAAGGCGGAACTCACCTGTTATGGGTGTGGAAAGAAGGGACACTTCAAGTTTGAGTCCCCAAACGCAAAGGAGACAAAAAAGCAACGGAGGAAGAAGGCGTTCCAGGATACCTAGGACGAGTCGTCTTCGG
>JAGFNQ010001739.1:154523-189628 GCA_024364735.1 Boesenbergia rotunda
GGCACAACAGATAAAGGGCGACTTCGAGGTCAGGTGCGACCGCCTGCGGAAGTATGTAACCCTCTACGAGCAGCTGAAGGTCTTCTTCATGGAGGTTATCCTGCAAAAGATCTCCCGGGCAGACAATGCCAAGGTCGACGAACTAGCCAAACTCTCTAGCTCCATTTCAACCTGGCAGCTAGAGGAGCCTAGCGCTTGGGAAAAGACGGTGGCACAGAATGGAGAGGATGCAGAAGGCGACGCCCAAATTGATTGGAGAGACCCATATATAGAGTTCTTGCGCAGCGAGCCTGGACCAAGGAAGCCAGCTATTCTGCCGTCGGGCATCCAGATTCACGCTAGTAGGCGACCAGTTATACAGGAGAGCCTTTGCTCGACCGCTCCTCAAATGCGTCAGCTCGGAGGAGGCCGACTACGTGATGCGGGAAATGCATGAGGCATCTACGGAAGCCATATTGGGGGAAGATCCCTGTCTAGGAAAATTATCCTGGCCGGATACTTTTGGCCCACTCTCCAAGCCGACACCCTCAAGTTTGTGGCCGGGTGTAAATCCTGCCAGAAGCATCAACATGTGACGCATTGACCGACAGAGCCCTTGAAGGTTTCTACGGTGTCGTGTCCCTTTGATCAGTGGAGAATGGACGTTGTAGGCCCCTTCCCAATCGGCCAGCAGCAGAAGAAGTTCCTATTGGTTCTCGTCGACTATTTTTCAAAATGGGTGGAAGTGGAGCCCCTGGCGCACATCACCGAGGCCGCTGTAATGAAAGTCCTACGGAGGGACATCGTGTCCAGATACGACATCCCCCATAAGCTAGTGTTGGACAATGGAAGACAATTTTCGGGGCGCAAGCTAAAAGAATAGTGTGAGGGATTGGGCATTCGTCATGCCTTCATCTCAGTAGCCTACCCACAGGGCAATGGACAGGCCAAGGGCGTCAATCATGAAATCCTCCGGGGACTCAAGATAAAGCTAGATCACGTCGGGAGCAGTTGGGTCGATGAACTCCCTAGCATTCTGTGGTCCTACCGTACCACCCCTCGAGAAGGAACGGGCCAGAGTCCTTTCCAGTTGGTATATGGGGCTGAGGCTGTCATCCCAGTGGAGGTTGGGAGGAGTCCGCGTGACGACAACACTATCGCAAGGAGGATATGTTAGGACCGCGCCCGTTTGCTAGAGGGGGGGGGTGAATAGCTTTCGTTCGATTTCGTCTTCCTACAATGTTAGCGTGCGCAAGCGGAAATACTAAATATGAAAACAAACAATCGCTAACACGTTACCATTTATGTGGTTCGGAGATGACGCTCCTACTCCACGACTGTCCGTAAGGTGGACGAACTCGATCCGTCGGTGGATGACTCCCTGGATGACCTCCGGCTAGCTCGTGTAGCTCCTTGTGGGTGGAGAAACCTCGCCACAATCCCGGACAATACCTCTGAGCACAAAGACTACTAATGAACTCTAACCAAGCTCATTTTGTCAAAACCTCTCAGCCAAAACCGAGCCCCTTTAAATAGTGCTCAAGGCTGAGAAACCTGCTACCAGTCGACTGGTCCCACCTAACTAGCTAGCCAATGGCTATTCTCAACGGTTAGTTTTTCACCTGATCAGTCGACTGGTCCCAGACCAGTCGACTGATCTTTCTGTGAGTTTGAGTTTTCCCGCTGGCAGTCGACTGATTCATGCCCAGTCGACTGCCCAACTTACAAATTCACTCTCCCTCACACCAGAGACCCTCCTTCACGTATGCCTTCAAGTACACTCTCTTGGCTCGCCCCTTGAAGTCCTCTTCCTCCGGCTATTGGCCCTCAGATGCGCACGCAAGCCCTCAGCTTGCCTCTTGCCACCCTTCACGTATGCCCTTTGAAGTCCACTTCCCCCGGCTTGCCCTTGGAGTCCTCTTCCCTTAGCTCTCGTCCCTCGGATGCGTCCTCCATGTGTGACTCACCAAGTCCTGCAAACTTAATCACACATATCAAACCACAAAGGTAAATCTAACATAAACCCTTTGCCTAAACATCAAAACACATGGTCACTCCGAACCATAGATTGCCCCAACAATCTCCCCCTTTTTGATGTTTCGCAATACGTTTAAGTTAGGAAAAACAAATAACAAATATGCATGGATCCTATCATAAGGCATCCCCACACCTAACCTCCCCACGAGTTTAGGACTTTTACCAAAACCGAGCTTTTAAAAACCTTTCCAAGGCTCCCCCTATATTGGACTTACAAAGGCTTTTTAATAACCACTCCAAGGTTCCCTTTACGCCAATAACGGATCAACAATGCTCCCCCTTTACCTAAGCTCCCCCTAGACCTAGGATTTCTTTGGAAAGGCGTGTTTGGTTTCCTACTAAACCTAACACTTCTCCCCCTTTGCCATACATAAAAAAGACTCCAATAATTTCCCCCTTATTGGACTCTTTAACCCCTAATGATCATAAACACAGTGTACTAACCCCATAAGATTATACACTTGTTTTTACATCATTTAAACACTTTTCAATTGCTGAAAAACCATTTCAGCCTTGACCAGTCGACTGCTCCATCTATCAGTCGACTGATACTCTAAGAAACCCAATTTCAGCATTTTTGACCCAATTTCAGAAATGCACCAGAAATTTCACAAATCTCCAAATATTTCCAAATTTTGTGGAGAGGTTTGTGGTACCCATATCTACTCGGGGAAAATACACCCAACCATGTATCTATCACCAATCCAAAGATTGACACAAAATCCAAAACTAGCTAAATAGTTCAATTGAACCTTGACCTAAATCCTAGTTTTGATCTCCTCTTGATGTCTTTGCCCATACCAACCCACAATGCATCCCTAACATTGATTTATATGACATTTACACATCAAACACCAACTTTCATGCAATATAACCCCAATGCCATATTTTCATGCATGATACACAAATCTAATGTGTCAAAACCCAAGAATTGAGATTCAAGTCCGTCTCCAACTCCTTTGGCACACTCTATGACCCATCTAGACTTTCGAGAGGAATCCTCCCGGGATCCATAGACCATGGGTCCCAACTTGACTCCTAGAGCTCCCCCTTGAGCTCTTAACCCTAGCCACCTCCCTAGGTGACTCATTCACAACCACAAGGCCACACCGGCGTACCTCTGGTGACTCTTGACCTACAAACTTAACCTTCTTAACTTTGGACTCCTTGTCCTTATTAAGACCTTTTTCTTTCCTTTTAATGGCATCCCCTTGCCATTCTTGGATTTTCCCTCCTTGCCATAATTATATGCTACCCTAGCATATTTCTTTTCATTGGCATTGGAGACCTTAGATCGGTATCCTAGACCGGATCTATTATTGTTGGGTTTTAGACCACCCAACACCATACCTAAACCCTTAGATTCAATAGTGAATATACTTAGGGTCTTTTATAACTTATCAAGCTTTGCCCTTAAAGCTTGATTTTCCCTTTCTAGTTTCTTAAACCTAGAACCAACATGTCCACCTTGGACATTCCTAGACCTACCCACTCTAGGCATGTGTTGTTGGGACCGGGTGCATGTTGACAAGGATACGGGTTCGTAAATTTTAAAATATTTACGTGCAGCGGAAGAATTAGCATAAATAATTTCTCAAATTATTTTTAACCACGTATCAATCATGCGACCTTATGATGTGTGGACATGATCATAAATTAAAATTTTACGAAAAAGTAAACTAATTTACTTTGTACCTCTCGTAACTCGAAGTAAGGGACGAGATCCAACCGTAGCGTCCCTTGGAAGCTCCGCCTCTATTCGCGTCCACGCCGAGTTCTCTTCGGGATGACTTCGCAAAGCCACGAGTTTTGTGCCGACGAGAACTACTAGATTCTCCAAAGGCACAACTAAAATAACAAGAGAAAAAGATGGAAACTAACCACCAAGAAACGGAATCTAAATTCCGGGAAGGAAGGAGTTGCGTCCCGCTTCTTATTCTTCTTGTTTGGCTCCTTCTTGGTGGATGTAACTCTCGGCAACCCTAGAAGGGGAGGATGGTGCGCCGGCCCTAGGGTGAGCAAGGGGCGCCGGCCCTAAGATGAGCAAGGGGCGCCGACCCTAGGAGGTAAGGAGAAGGAGAGGAAGAGAATAAGAGAGAGAGAGGGAGAGAATTAATCTCTTGATTACTCTATTGAGGAATTCAAGCCTAGCCTTGGTTCCTTTATATAGTAGTCTCTCCCTTGCCAAGTCTCCCCTTTAACGGAATTTTTCATAAGAAATTTATCCTATAAATTTTCTTATGAATTATTCCGTTTAAGCCAAGTTTTATTATAACTAACTTTATAATAAAACAAATACATCTATCCTTTTATTATGGAATAAATTTTACAAGAAATTTATAAATTTTCTTTATTATGAAAAAATCAATTCATAATTGATTTTATAAAATTAAAATAAACTATTCCATGGATCATTTTAATTTCCAAAAAAAAAGAATAAATTTCTATAAATTTATTTATATAAATTTCCTTATACAAATTTATTTATCCATAATTTATAAAACAAATCGCCCTAGATTTATTTTATTAATTAAACCAAATAAATTGATTTCTCCCCATTGTTGTGGCCGGCCAAACCAAAGAGGGTTGGCACCCTCTTTGGCCGGCCAAACCGAGCCGAACTGATCGCGTATTAAACTCATTTAATTCGCCCGATAAACCTTCAAAAGACTTAGCCATTTTAAGCTTCCATTGCGCCTCTGATTAATTCAGATTCGACTTATTTCTCTTGATTGAAAAATTCAATTTTCAACTCGTTTTAAATCCCTCGGATTACTCGTAGTGCGTGTGACTAAATAGGCTTTCGATTTATGTTGACCGTCTATAATCAACCAATTATAGAATGATCATGAGTGGCACCTAGTAGTACATCATGACCCCCAATTAATCGAAAGATCAACGGTTGACCTCAGAAATTATTCTGAAACCCTTCAGCAGCTCTAATGAGTCGTGCCTCATTCCCTTCACCATCTTATACCCTCTTGGTTCAGGACATGGTCTGTGTGTGTCAGTCCCCACTAGGCTGACTATGTCACACCAAGCCCAAGTAGTGTCTTTCTCGTCCTTTGGATTTCTAATTACTCTCATGTATTTAAGAGACTCATACTCTAAACATGACATGATCTGGCCAGAGGCTTTGAGTAACAATCCGACGATAGGCCTGGGTATACATCTCCTCGCAAGGAGTGGTGAATCCTTTGTAGGCTGTTCAAACATCTTCGGGCACTTCGGCTTATACCTAATCATCCTGGGTCCACACCTCCTTGGAGATGCTTGCTTAAGATGTTAAAGTATAAGTCTCCATGACCAAGATGACTTGAACACCGCAAGTCAAAGGAACATCGCACTTAAGCTGCAGTAAGAACTTCATTGACATATCTATATAGATTACCATATGAAGTTTTACAGCTAGTCACTCCAATGAACTAGTTCCCTTAATTAACTAGCATCCATGTTTATCTCCGGACATCCCAATGTCACCAGCCAGTGAGAATCAGCTGATTAGAGAATAACCCATGCTAGTCTCAACAGAATTGATAGTGTCCGTTTTTATCAATTCATCGACTAGGGATATTTTCAATACTTCACAATTGCACATGTAGAGATAATCACTAGTTGTGATCCCATCACAAATTCTCTTATGCTGTGAATTGTATTGCGGACATTCAGTAGATGAGTTTAAGATCCCAATCAAATACACTAATATGTATACTCAAATAGTGAATTATCATTTATTAAAATAAATATTTACAATCATAAGGCGATTGCCTTAGGACACTTCTCTCATATCACTAACATGTGTCTCCTCTTCTTGGGGTTATTGCCTTGGTCATTAGGTCTAATGGTCTTGGATTTATCATGATGCATGATTTTTCTAGGGTTTTGATCTACAATATTAACCCTATACCTATCATGATATTTAAATCCAAAGTTATGCATGGGTAAATAATTAACATTATTTCTATCATGCATGGAGGAATTTGATTTAATTCTAAAGTTAGGGATTACCTTCCTTACCCTTGTAGCTCCCCCTTGATATGAGCTTCTCTTCCTTTCTTTTTTCTCCCATCTTCTCAAATGCTCCAATTTCTTGAGCTCTTCTTTTCTTGGACACTTGGTGTGATAATGCCCTAGCTCTCCACATGTGAAGCATCTAATGTGCTTTTTCCCTTGCTTTTCCCTACAACCCATGTTAGATTTTAAATGAATTGACCCGCGTTTAGGGTTTACCTCCTTTTTACCTAATGGACACTTGCCCTTGTAGTGCCCTCTTTTGTTGCATCCAAATCAAATGATGTGGTCTTTTGTCCATGCTTTAGTGGAGGTAGGAGCTTCTTCTTGCTCCGGTATTGAAGTGGGTCTCTCCTCCCTCTCAATCCTTGAAGTGGAGACCTCTTCTTCTTCCCTTGATGAAGTGGATGATCTTTCACTCTCTAGTGCCACTTCACTTGATGAGATGGTCAACTCTTTTTCCTCTTCCTCCTCTTAGACCATTGACCTTATTTCCTTTGGCTCTTCTACTATTTGAGCTTGTATAGGATTTTCATGAAATGCTTCCCTCTTGGTCCATAAGTCATGTGCATTTTTGTACTCTCCTACACCACTCAACACATCATTAGGCAAAATACTAACTAATATTAAAATTACCTTTTTATTTGCCTTTGATTGACTTTGTTGCTCTTTAGTCCAATATCTAGGTCGAAGCTTTTTCCCATGCTTATCCTTTGGAATCTCGAAGGGCACTTCTAGTTCCATTATGCACACTCAATCCATGCCAAACCACGTCTTCGTCCTTGTCTTCCAAGTCAAAATTCTTGCAATCATAAGGAGGTGGGACATTGATGTCATCACGCAACTTGTCTTCAATCATCATTTTCTCTAGCTTGTTACTTTCTCGGCGGTTAGTCCGTAGATGAGCGACCTCGCTCTGATACTACTTGTTAGGACCATGACCATTTGTTAGAGGGGAGGGGGGGGGGTGAATAGCTTTTGTTCGATTTCGTCTTCCTATAATGTTAGCGTGCGTAAGTGGAAATACTAAATATGAAAATAAACAATCGCTAACACGTTATCGTTTACGTGGTTCGGAGATGATGCTCTTACTCCATGGCTGTCCATAAGGTGGACGATCCCGATCTGTCGGTGGATGACTCCCCGAATGACCTCCGGCTAGCTCGTGTAGCTCCTTGTGGGTGGCGAAACCTCGCCACAATCCCGGACAACACCTCTGAGCACAAAGACTACTAATGAGCTCTAACCAAGCTCATTTCGTCAAAACCTCTCAACCAAAATCGAGCCCCTTTAAATAGTGCTCAAGGCTGAGAAACCCACTACCAGTCGACTGGTCCATTACCAGTCGACTGGTCCCACCTAACTATCTAGCCAACGGCTATCTCAACGACTAGTTTTTCACCTGATCAGTCGACTGGTCCCAGACTAGTCAACTGATTTTTCTGTGAGTTTGAGTTTTCCCGCTGGCAGTCGACTGATCCATCCCCAGTCGACTCCCCAGCTTACAAATTCACTCTCCCTCACTTCAAAGACCCTCCTTCATGTATGCCTTCAAGTCCACTCCTTTAGCTCGCCCCTTGAAGTCCTCTTCCGTCAGCTATCGCCCCTCAGATGCGCACGCAAGCCCTCGACTTGCCTCTATGCCATCCTTCACGTATGCCCTTTGAAATCCACTTCCCCCGGCTTGCCCTTGGAGTCCTCTTCCCTCGGCTCTCGTCCCTCGGATGCGCCCTCCATGTGTGACTCACCAAGTCATGCAAACTCAATCACACATTTCAATCCACAAAGGTAAACCTAATTTAAACCCTTTGCCTAAACATCAAAACATATGGTCACTCCAGACCATAGATTGCCATAACAGGATAATGATCAAGAGCGGCTGATTGACCTAGACCTCATCTATAAGGTGCAGGATAAAGCCGTGGCTCGGTTGGAAGCATATCGACGAAGGATGAAGCAAGCCTACAATCGCCGAGTGATCGCCCGCAGCTTTGAGGTTGGGACCAGGTGCCCTGCCAAGAGCTGTAAAACCCTACTGTCTCTCGGTGAGTAGGCTTGGCCTCGGTGCTGCACATGCCCGGCCAAGAGCTGCAAAACCCTACTGCCTCTTGGTGAGTAGGCTTGACCTCGGTGCTGCACATGCCCGGCCAAGAGCTGCAAAACCCTACTGCCTCTCGGTGAGTATGTTTGGCTTCGGTGCTACACATGCCCGGCCAAGAGCTGCAAAACCCTACTGTCTCTCGGTGAGTAGGCTTGGCCTCGATGCTGCACATGCCCGGCCAAGAGCTGCAAAACCCTACTGCCTCTCGGTGAGTAGGCTTGGCCTCGGTGCAGCACATGCTCGGCCAAGAGCTACAAAACCCTACTGCCTCACGGTGAGTAGGCTTGGCCTCGGTGCTGCACATGCCCGACCAAGAGTTGCAAAACTCTACTGCCTCTCGGTGAGTAGGCTTGGCCTTGGTGTTGCACATGCCTGACCAAGAGCTGCAAAACCCTATTGCCTATCGGTGAGTAGGCTTGGCCTCGGTGCTGCACATGCCCGGCCAAGAGCTACAAAACCCTACTGCCTATCGGTGAGTAGGCTTGGCCTCGGTGCTGTACATGCCCGGCCAAGAGCTGCAATACCCTACTACCTCTCGGTGAGTAGGCTTGGCCTCGGTGCTGCACATGCCTGGCCAAGAGCTGCAAAACCCTACTACTTCTCGGTGTGTAGGCTTGGCCTCGGTGCTGCACATGCCCGGCCAAGAGCTGCAAAACCCTACTGCCTCTCGGTGAGTAGGCTTGGCCTTGGTGCTGCTCATGCCCGGCCAAGAGTTGCAAAACCCTACTACCTCCGCGGTGAGTAGGCTTGGCCTCTACGTACATGGTTGGCCCCTCGGGTCGAGAGCAGACATTTTAAGAACAAACAAATGAGACAAGAAATCACTTAGGACGCAGGAAGCCGGGTAATGCTTTCGTGCACGACTAAAACAATTACATATTTGACCCACCACGAAAAGGGAAAAAAAATGAAGAAACATAAAGAAGAGGCAACAAACAAAGGGTGACCAAGGAAACAAGGACAAGGAGCAGGGAAGAATCCTAGAGCTGTTGCTCTTTAGGTGTGAGCTCTTTCTAAACCCGGCTGACACTCACGGTGCTCAAATCGGAGTCCGACTTTAGCAGTTGGTCCTTCTTCAGCTGACTGATGGCACCATTGAAACCTTGTTTCAGCCGCCTCCATGCCTGCCTGGCTAAAATATCGTCGTACTCATTAGACTGTTGGAATTTAGCTTTGAACACCGCCTCGGTCTTGGACAGTTGGGCTGCATAGTCAATTTTCTGCTTCTGTAGCTCAACCTCTACCTCTTCCTTGGCGGCTTTCAGCTCAGCCACTTCCAGAGACAGGCGATCCTGAGCCCCCACTACTTCTTGGAGCTTCTGGGCAACGACAGAAGCCTGGTCCTGGGCTCGAGTGACTTGGTCCTAGAGGTCGGAGGCATAAGAGGCCAATAGCTCCAGATCGTATTCTTTATGAGTCAGCAAGCCCTCCCTCTCCTCATTCCGTTCCTCCAAAGCTTTCTTTGAGGATTCCAGGAGCCGGACATGATCAAACATCTCTTTCTCTTGAGCCTAGAGTTGCTCCCGCTCCTAGGACAGTTTCTGTAAATCGTCGGTAAGAGCCTAGTTCTTCTCGGACCCGAGGCATTCCCGGAGCCGGTAACCATGCAAGGTCTCCTCAGAGGCCAGCAAAGCGCTGAGATAATTCTTGGCCTTCACCCTTAGAACCCGGTTGACCTCCAACTGTAGGAGGCCCGCCTTGCGGGCTCGTCCAGCCTCCGCCTTGCGGGCTCGTCCAGCCTCCGCCTTGGCTATCGCCACCCGCTGGAGAAGGTCTTCCGTTACTCCTCTGGAGCGTAGCAAGAGGCTTGTAGCCGCACAGTTGGAGGCGACCTATGATGCGGAGCAATGCCAATCAGGGTAAAATAACAAAACATAGAGGAAAGACTCAAGCTCAATTACCGTCAGTAGGGATTGGTGTAGCATGCCCAGATATCAGGCTGATCCAGATGATCATCCCAGCGGGACAGGAGGAGAGAGAATTCCCTCAGCAGGGCATCCCGACTGGCTGGGGACATCTCTCGGGCCGGGGATGTCCTCCTCCGAGCTAGATGCCATCAGCAGACCCTCAGAGGGGGTCCCCTTTATTCGGATGGAGTCGGAGCCCTTTGCCACCCTTTTCTTCACCGTGGGGACCTTCTAGCGAGAGATCGACACATCAAGCAACACCTCTTGCCACGTTGAGCAGTGGGAGGGTTGGGCGGAGTGGCCAAGTCGCAAGCAGTGGGAGTGGTGGCCACCTCAGCTGGAGGAGAGGGCTCTTTCCTAACTCTCTGGGACAGGGGCACTGTGTCCTCTTCATCAATGGAGGGCAGGAGCTCTGAGGCGGGGCCCTTCTTCAACCTCTTCAAGGGGCGAGACTCGGAGACCAACCGTTTCTGCCATCTTTTCTCCGTAATCTGGGTCTCTGGATGCTGGATAGGGGGAGGAGGCGCAACCTCTGCCTCTGCCGCCTTGATGAGAGATGAAGGAGAACCCCCTCGAAGCCGGTAGGATGTTTGGCTACTCCAGGATCCTGGGGGGCCTCGGGAATTTCTCCATCTTCTGAAGGTAAAGTCGCTCCCCCGCAACCCTTGGCTGAAATACCCACCGGAGCGGAGGAAGCGGAAGTAGGAACCAGCGTCTGTTCATTGGCCTGGTCCCACTTCAGGAGCCGGTTCAGGGCCCGATAAATCATAACGTTGTTTGCGAAATAGGGACAGAAGGACATCAGTTAGAATTAACAAGGAAGTGTGCAAAACAGAATGTAACTTACAAAGACTAGAGCTAAGGCTCGTGACTTTCGGGCTGAGCTTAGCCCGGTAAAGAAGCTCCTCACACTGCACCAGCTGGAGAGTGTGAAACTCCATCCCTGTGAGGATACTCCTGGCCCTTTGGTACCTCGCGTCCTGCTGGAAGTTGCCGAGGTCTGGGATAGGCGGCAGGCTCTCCGTCCAGCGGATAGACCTGAAAGGACGCTCAGGGAGTTGAATATAAAAGAACCGTTCCTCCCATCCCTTGTGTGAAGAAGGAAGGCTCCCCCAAAAACTTATGACCAGAACGGGCAGTAAAGTCAAATACCCCTCGGGAGCCAACCGGAACAAAGAAAAAGTGAAAAAATCGAGGGGTTAGAGGGATGTCAAAAAGTCGGAAGAGCACAAATGCCCCACCCATCTGAGCAAGAGCATTTGGGGTCATTTGGTGGAGAGGGATCCCAAAGTATTGAGCGACATTCATGAAGAAGGGGGGGGGGGGATAGAGAAACGAAGCCCTAACTCTACCTGCCCTAAGAAGAAAGTGAAAAAACCTTCAGGAGTCTCTACGGGTGATTGGCCTAAGGCTGGAACTCTCATCTCCCAGCCCTTGGGGATCCCATACTCCCGGCAGATAATTTGAAGGGATTCTAACCTAACCTTAGTGGAGATGGTATCATACCACTCCGGATGGTAGACTGGCGCTCCCAGGGTGTGTTCGCTGTCGCTGCGGGGTTTCTTTTTTTCTTCTCTACTGAACCCATAAGGATTGAAGAGAGCGAAAAATAGAAGAAAACATACAATCGGAGACGGGGTGCGACAGCAAGAGGAGCAACAGGAGAATGAGGGTGTTTGGAAGCGGATAGGGCAAGGAGGCCGAAGAGTGCCGTTGCACCCGCTTTTATAGGGAGAAGTCGCCCTCCTGTGGACAATGAAAAGGCAGCACGTCGGCGATGCTAATTAGACATCCCGAGGAGCCACCATCCTTTGATGTCATCGCTTCGTCTGGCCCACGGCACGTATCAGCGGGAGATCATTGCACAAAGAAGGACGAGACACGTGGTAAGGCTACATTCGCTAGACGACCTGGTCACCATTAAGAAACCTCATACGCCTTTAAAGGGCCTTGGGCAGCCGTCATGGTGACACATCGAAATTTGTGGAAGTGTGGGATGCATTCAAAGAACTGCATAGGGCCCAGAGGCGCATAGTCTGATTCCTCGGACCCGGAAGGCCGCCAGTAAAGTAGTAAAAGATACAGGGGTCACTGGGAAACAACTGTTAGATCGATTCGGTATGCTAGAAGGGGGGTGAATAGCAATACTTCGGCTTCTTCTTCCTACGTTGTTAGTTGCGCAAGCGGAAATACAATAAAACAATAAACTAACAATAAGAACAATGCTAACAAACTGGATTTACTTGGTATCCACCCCTAAGGGTGACTAATCCAAGAATCCGTCGGTGGATCACTCCTCGGATAACCTCCGGCTAGCCCTTGTCGCTTCTTGTGGGTGGAGAAACCTCGCCACAACACTTCGACAATCCCTGAGTACCAAGACTACTATCTTGCCTTTAACCAAGTCAAGATTCGTCAAAGGTCCCAGCCTAAACCGAGTTCTCTTTAAATAGATCTCGGGCTGGAAACCCTCGCTGGCAGTCAATTGCTCCCAGGGCAGTTGACTGCCCCACTCAGAATTCGACCGTTGACACCCCAACGTTCGAATTCTGCCAGCTCACTAGCCGCTACAAGTCGACTGCTCCCAGGGCAGTCGACTGGTCCCTAGCCAAAACCTTTCTGTGAGTTTCATCAGTCGACTGCCCCCAGGCCAGTCGACTGGTCTACTCACACACCTAAGGTTATCCTTCCCGAGTACATTCCACTCCGCACTCGAACCCTAAGATTTCTCGAGTACAATCACACATCACTCATACCCTCATGACTCAACTGACTCCTCATCAGCAGCCTCGACTATTGCCTTCGCGCCCTCTTCATCTTCGGCTCCTGTCCCTTGGATGAACGCAAGCCTTCAGCTTGCCTCCATGCTATCCTTCACGCATGCCATCCTTCACGCATGCCTCAAAGTCCGCGCCCCTCAGCTCATCGTCCCTGCTCTCCAAGGTCCCTCGGGTGCACACAAGCCTCCAGCTTGTCTCCATGCCACCCTTCACCGTACCGAGGCCATCCAGCTAAGTCCATATGTGTAACCTACGCAACCTGCACACTCACATACACATATCAAATAATTAAGGGTAAACCTAACTTAAACCCTTTGCCCAAACATCAAAACTCATGGTCACTCCAGATCACAGATTGCCTCAACAATCTCCCCCTTTTCGATGTTTGACAATACGTTTAAGTTAGGGAAAACAAATAGTAATAGAATAGCAAAAACAATGCTAAAACAAATAACTGGGCTTACACTGCCAAGACTTCATCTTGGACTTACACCACCAATGCATATGCAATGCATACATGGATCCTATCCCAAGGCATCCCACACTTAACCGTCCAAGTTGGGAATTTTCCACACCTAACCCTCCAAGTTAGGAATTTCCACACCTAACCCTCCAAGTTAGGACTTTTTAACATCTAACCCTCCATGTTAGGACTTTTTCAACACCTAACCCTCCAAGTTTGGAATTTTTCACTAAAACGGGCTTTTTAAAGCTTTTTCAAAGCTCCCCCTACACTGGACTTACAAAGGCTTTTTAAGAACCCCTCCAAGGTCCCCCTTATGCCAAGAATGGAGCAACCATGCTCCCCTTTACTCTTAGCTCCCCCTAAACCTAGGGCTTCCTGCAAATGTGTGTTTGGTTTCCCAAATTAAACCCAACACTTCTCCCCCTTTGCCTAACATCAAAAAGACTCCAACAATATCTCAATTATTGAATCTTTTAATCCCTAATGGTCCTAAACACAGTGTACTAGCCTCCCATACACTTGTTTTCAACCATTTGGACATAAGTCAGCTGCTGGATACCCACACCAGCCCTGACCAGTCGATTGCCTACTTTGAAAATCAATTTTTCAGGCCACATTCAGAAATACGCCAAAAATTCCACAAATCTACAAAAATTTCTAAATTTTGTGGAGAACTTTGTGGTACCCATACCTACTTGGGAAAAATACATTCTATCATGTATCTATCACCATTCCTAAGTTTGACACAAAACCCAAAAATTTTCTATGAAAGTTAAGGCAATTAGGAGGCAACCTCCCCCTTAACCTATGCCTTCTCCCAACTTTCAATTTACCTAGATGAAGTTCTACCTAACTTGACACCATAACACCGAGTTAAGTTATACCCCAACTTAACATCACACATCCTTTCATCAAGTTAAACCTAACTTGACCACCCAAGTTTTCTACCCTAGAACCCTCTAGAAAATCCTAGAAAACTTTGAAAAATCTAAAAAGTTTGCAAACACACTTGTTAGGATATACCCTATCATAGAAAAATATGATTCCATGAAAATATCAAGTGTGCTTGACTTTTGGTACATCCTTGATTTTCCTAAAGGATTTGGCATTTGTATCAATTTTGAACCTTATTCATGATTCCTTGTGTTTGTCAACTCCAACCATTATTAATTTACACAAGGAATTGTCCTCCATTCTTTCTTTTCCATATCCTCAATATGATGAAAGCCTCCCCCTTTTTGTCTCTTATTCCTAGATACATATGGGAAGCTTCCATATCCATCAAGAACTTATCATTCATTGGATTTTAATACTCCACAATCTTCCTTAAAATTTTATGATATCAATAAAGCCTTTTCCCATACAATCAATATTAAATCATGGAGTAAAACTCTATTCAAGGAATATGACATCATAACCAAGATTTTTTAATTCAAAGTCATATCCTATCATCCAATAGCACTTTATGACCTTTAAACCATATAGCACCTCATAGGTTTACATGATCCTTCCCTATGTTTCCAATTGTGCAATTTCTCTTTAGCCAATATCCCTTTTTACCTATCCTTATGGATCAGTCGACTGCCCCTGTGGTAGTCGACTGCTAAAATGAACAAAAAGGTCCCAGGGCTAAATTCACTCGGATCAGTCGACTGCCCCCCAGGGTAGTCGACTGATACCTGAATTTTAGGTTTTCAGCCCAATTTTAGAAATGCCTAGATAATTCCATAAATCTCCAAAAATTCTGAAATTTCGTGGAGAGATTTATGGATCCTATATCTACTTGGGAAAAATATGTTTCCAAATAAATGTACTCCAAATCCCAAGATTGGTACGAAATTCAAATTTCTCTAAATTGTATTATTGAAACCTTGTCCAAAGGTTCTAATTTCGATCTCATCTTGATGCCTCTTCCCATACTCAATCACATTACATTCCTAGCACCAAGTTATATGACATTTACACTTTAAAACCAATTTCTCTCAACTATAATCATATTTTCCTCTTTTTTACCCTAAAACTCCTTTTATTGTGCCAATTCTCTAGGATTAAGACTTACCCAAGTCTTCCAACCCTTTTTGGCACAATTCATCTAATTTCCTAGTCCACCTAAACTTCCTAGAGACCATTTCTTGAGATCCATTTACCATGGACCCCAAAGGCTCCTAGAGCTCCCCTTGAGCTCTTAGCCCTAGCCACCTCCCTAGGTGACTCAATCCATGCTAGACCATACCGGTGAGCCCCCGGTGATTCATAGCCTACAAAGTGAACCCTCTTAACCTTAGATACCTTGTCTTTGGTTAAGTCATTTTCTTTCCCTTTGAATGACACCCCCTTGCCATCCTTGGACTTGTCCTTCTTGCCATGATCATATGTCTTTCCAACATATTTCTTTTTATTGGCCTTAGAGGTCTTAGACCGGTATCCCAACCCCGATCTATTATAGTTGGGTTTTAAACTACCCAACACCATGTCTAAGCCCTTAGATCCAACTTTGAATCTTTCTAGGGCCTTCTCCAATGTATCAAGCCTTGCCCTCAAGGCTTGATTTTCCTTCTCTAGATTTCTAAATCTAGAGTCCATATGTCCACTTTGGACATTCCTAGACCTACCCTCTTTTCTAGGCACATTCCTTCCCTTCTTGTGATTAATGCCATGATCCTTAGGTACAAAGGTCTTAGGTCTATCATGATGCATGCTTTTCCTAGGGTTTTGATCTACCTTCTTATCCCTAGTCCTATTATTATATCTAAATCTAAAATTGTGCACCATTAAGCAATTTTCATTAATCCTAGCATACATGGAAGAATGATTAACACTATTTTTAATATGCATGGAGGAACTTGGATTTGAATTACACTTTAACTTAGGGTTAGAAATTACCTCCCTTACCCTTGTAGTCTCTCCTTGTTGTGAGCTTCTTTTCTTCGTTCTTTCCTACTTCTCCCATCTTCTTAGACGTTCCATTTTCATGATTTCATCTTTTTTTGGGCACTTGGTGTGGTAGTGCCCTAGCTCTCCACATGTGAAACATCTAATTTTCTTTTTCCTTTCTTGGGCTTCTCCAATCCTACAACCCACGTTAGATTTAAAAGAACTTGAGATGGGTATGGATTTTACCTCCTTTTTACTTTTTGGGCACTTATCTTTGTAGTGTCCCTTTTTGTTGCAACCAAAGCATGTGATGTGGTCCCTTTTCTTTGCTTTGGTGGAGGTGGAGGCTGGGTTGACTTCCTCTTCAACCTTGGATGAAGTGGATGCTTCCTCTTGTTCCGGTATGGAAGTGGGTCTCTCCTCCCCCTCAATCCTTGAGGATGATACTTTCTCTTCTTCTCTTGAGGAGGTTGATGATCTTTCACTTAATTCTCCCACTTCACTTGATGATGTTGATAATTCTTTTTCTTTTTCCTCCTCTTCGGATGTCGAGCTCCTCTCCTCATCCGATTGGTCCTTCTCTTCTTCTGAGACTATTAAGCACATTTCCTTGGGCTCTTCTTCTTCTTCTACTCGAGTAGGGTTTTCATGAATTTCTTTCAATTTGCTCCACAATTCACATGCATTTTGGTATGCCCCTACACCACTCAAAATATTGTTAGGCAAAATATTAGTTAATATACTAATTACCTTCTCGTTCGCCTTTGATTGATCTTGTTACTCTTGATTTCAATATCTAGGCCTAAGCTTCTTCCCGTGCTTATCCTTTGGAATCTCAAATAGTTCTTCAAGAGCAATCTGAAGGCTCCACTCCATTCCGAACCATGTCTCTATCCTTGACTCCCAATACGTGAAATCCTCATGGTCGTAGGGCGGTGGAGTGTAGATGTCATCCCCAAATTTATCTTCCATTGTTCTTCCCTCTAGCTTTTGCTCTTCTTGGCGGTTATTCCAATCACGAGCGGTCCTTCGCTCTGATACCACTAGATAGATCGATTCGGTACGCTAGAGGGGGGAGGGTGAATAGCAATTCTTCGGCTTCTTCTTCCTACATTGTTAGTTGCGCAAGCGGAAATATAATAAAACAATAAACTAACAACAAGAATAATGCTAACAAATCGGATTTACTTGGTATCCACCCCTAAGGGTGACTAATCCAAGAATCCGTAGGTGGATTACTCCCCGGATAACCTCCGGCTAGCCCTTGTCGCTCCTTGTGGGTGGAGAAACCTCGCCACAACATTTCGACAATCCCTGAGCACCAAGACTACTATCTTGCCTTTAACCAAGACAAGATTCGTCAAAGGTCCTAGCCCAAACCGAGTTCACTTTATATAGAACTCGGGCTGGAAACCCTTGCTGGCAGTCGATTGCTGCTAGGGCAGTCGACTGCCCCACTCAGAATTCGACCGTTGACACCCCCAATGTTCGAATTCTGCCAGCTCACCAGCCGCTACTAGTCGACTGCTCCCAGGGCAGTCGGCTGGTCCCCAGGCAAAACCTTTCTGTGAGTTTCATTAGTCGACTGCCCCCAGGCCAGTCGAATGGCCAACTCACACACCTAAGGTTACCCTTCCCGAGTACATTCCACTCCGCACTCGAACCCTAGGATTTCTCGAGTACAATCACACATCACTCATACCCTCACAACTCATCTGACTCCTCATCAGCAGCCTCGACTATTGCCTTCGCACCCTCTTCATCTTCGCCTCCCGTCCCTCGGATGCACGCAAGCCTCCAGCTTGCCTTCATGCCATCCTTCACGCATGTCTCGAGTCCGCGCCCTCAGCTCATTATCCTTGCTCTCCAAGGTCCCTCGGGTGCACACAAGCCTCCAGCTTGTCTCCATGTCACCCTTCACCGTACCGAGGCCGTCCAGCTAAGTGCATATGTGTAACCTGCGCAACCTGCACACTCACATACACATATCAAATACACAAGAGTAAACCTTACTTAAACCCTTTACCCAAACATTAAAACTCGTGGTCACTCCGGACCATATATTGCCTCAACAACAACTTCTTTATCACCACACTAGTTCGATCAATCAACAACACTTCCTTCGATCAGACTTGAAGGGAGGGACTTGTGATGGGGTTTAATACCCCAGGGCAGACACGTGGGCTGAAGAAGCTGGGTGACAAGATATAGCGAGTCTGAGCGACTCTCTTTCGGAGCTCCCGGGACCCTCTCGGGAGGGGGATCCTCTACCCCCCCACAGTAAACACGCCCTGGAGCTCAAATCAGAAAACCCCTCCCGGGGTCACCTTGGGAAGTTAGGCCCCGAGACCACATCGGGGAAGCGGAGCGCCCGGGACCTTCTGGACCAGAAAACCTCGAGATCACCTCGGGGGAGGTGAAGCCCAAGGAATACTCAACCTCAAGTAGCGGTTTGTTTTTCTTGGGTCGGTGGATCATCATCATCCCTTATTACGGAGTAATCATGACCTGTGATATGTGGTCACCAAAGCCTTAATCATCGCAATAGCCCAGATGGAAGAGCCGTGATGACCGTTACTTGGATGATCCAGTAACCGATAATCCAGGGGGCATGGTGAAGATCGTGGAGGCACACGAAGGCAACCGCCGCAGGTATAAACGATACTCTAACCCCTCCGGTAAAGGGGTTACGCATTCTCTACTACTCATATATTTTCCTGCCTTCTACTTTTCTTCTCCATCGAGGCACTGACTTGAGTGTTGGAGTGGGCTCCGCCGGACAACCTCTGGCGTGTTCCCCTAACGCTTGTGTTAATCTCCCAGGGTGTGAAGTTCCTCCCCTAACATCAGCATCCGCGTGGGCTGAACCCTGGTGACTGGCCGTCGATGTCGATTCCTTCCGGAACAGATTTCTAGATGGAAAACCATCTCTGTCAAAAATTCACGATGGAATTGGCATTTCGTTGGGACTGGCACACTGACATAATGACTTCATCAGGAATTACCAATGAGATTAATATCCCGTCGGAGAAAATCCCGAAGGAATAAAAACTTCCATCAAGAATTACCGATGGGATTAATATCCCATCGGAGAAAATCTTGATGGAATAAAAACTTTCATCGGGAATTCTTGATTTTTCGTTAGGAATTCCTGACAGAATTGATTTTCTGTTAGGAATGAGCTAATAAAAGTTAGGGCAACACCCTAATTTCTTACAAGCGATTTAGGCGATTTCTCCTTCTTTCTCCAGTGATTTCAACTTCCCGATGACCTTCTACCTTTGGCGATCGGTGATAGGTATGTCACTTAACTTCCTCTCTCCGGCATCTGTCCTTGTCCGGTTGGCCAAGCTGCTGGGTATGAGATTGCGGCCGACTGCATGATCTAGTGACCGACAAAGCTTGATTGGTCGCTAGATCTGGCGGTCGGTCAAGCTATTGATCAAGATGTCAGTTGCTTGATTCGATAGTTGGAAAAGCTTAGTTGGCCAAGCTACCGACCGATAGATCATGGCCGACAAAGCTGTCGGCTATGAGCTCACGACCCTTAACTTGGCTGGCCACTAGCTTGCGGGTGCTAAGCAGGTTGGCCGATAGCCAACTTGGTTGACCACTAGCTTGGTCGGGCGCCAGCTCGTAGGCGTGAATTTGGTTAGGCGCCAACTCACAGGCATGAACATGGCCGACCGCCATCTCTCTGCTATGATCTCAGTATGCCGCTAACTCAACATGTCTTTTGTTGTGATTGTATGATTGATTTTAGATTATTTTTTCAATATTTTGTAGTGTACTACATTTTTTGCTACTCTCTGATTACTCATCTCTGGTTGCTCATCTTCAAGTATAATTTATTAAACAATACCTAACAATACCTGTATGCTATTTTACATGGTTGAATTTTTATATAGTCATTTGGTTATTTTTGTCTTGGTATATTTACATCTATCGTAGTTTTAGAGTTTATTATCTTTGGTTGAAACATGAAAGATAGTACATGAATGTTACAAAAAAAAAAAGACTTTTACAAAGAAAATATAGTTAAAATTAAATCTGTAATTTATAGGTTTCTTGAATATTGAATGCATTATATATATATTATTTGTCTGATATGCAATCTAAGTTTTTAATGTAGGGTAGATTGATAATAGTGTACTGTACTCTAGTTACTATGTTTATGACCTTAAATTTTACGTAGCTCAATAAGATTCACAGAGATTAACCTATAATTATAGTGTTTGCATAAATAATTTATTAATAATAGTAACACTGAATTTGATTACTATAGTAGACTTGACGAACTCATAAAGATTGAATATCTTACATTACTTATAAAAAAGTGGGTATTGTTCAAATATTCATGGTATGATTTGACTTTAAGAACAGGTACCAGAATACATCTAAACTACAATTTAGTTGAGGTTAATACAAACAAAAGATTCAATATGTTTGAACTTTTCATTTTCGGGATACAAGTGGGTCAAATTTTCTATCTTGATTACCTTACGAAGAGAAGAAGATCTAGTGAATATTTGTTTATTTATCGAATTAAATCTTGCTCGACTATAGAAATGCCAAACACCAGCACTGCTTAAATGCATGACACATTTTAGAATGATAAAGTAGAAAGATATTCAGTTGATTCATAACTCCAATTCACATCTCAATTACTTATAGATGTTAATGTTACTTATGAGGAAATAAATGATAAAGAGATTTCCAACAGAGAGAATCTTGTTGAACAAATAGAATTTAGCGATGAGGAGTTAAAAACTGTTAATGTTTATTAGTTAGATATTAATGAGATTAAATATTATTATTATTGTTCATCAAGTAATTAAATTATGCTTAAGTTCATCTTGTTTCGTGCATATATTATCATACATTGCTAGTAAACTTTAGATATGTTATAATGTTATTTTACAGATATTATCACGATAGATGTTAATGTTACTTATGAGGAAATATATGATAAAAAGATGTCCACTAGTGAGGATCTTGTTGAACTAATAGAGTTTAGCTATGAGGAGTTAATTGTTAATGTTTATTGTTGGGGATCAGTGCATACTGTCACGCCCCGAGACAAATGGAGCCACTGATCCAATATAAAATCGGACAGCATCTCCCCTGTCCGGCGGACAATTTACAAATACACATAACACACGCAGTTTATAAATTAGCCTCAGGCCTCAAAACAGATATATAATATATGAAAATGAACATAACGAAATGCTAAACTCTGTAATACTCACCTGAGTTGCCCCCTGGGCAGGTGCGAAGCAAAACCACAAACACAAAGTCCAACAGAGGACTCAAAAATACAATACCGTACGAATAAATCCAACACAAGCCCACGACATATAAGAAAATGAATACAACGCATAAGAAATGTTATCAAAAGGAAAACCACGCGGAAGCATCCATCAACGGAGTCGTAGGGACCAGGACCGGCAACTGGGCTCCTCCGGCGAGCTATCAACCTGAAACAAAAATATTACGACGGGTGCTGAGTCTAAGTGGACTCGCGGGTATATAGAAAGATATGCATGGCTGAAAAGTAGCTAAAGCAGCTATATAGAAACAACATGATACAGTCTCCATAATAATATCAGAAGCATGCATAACTGAAATAATAAAGGACTGCACATACCAGAAATCAGTCTATCATGATCATAATAGGACTCGTACCATATGAGCAAGTGCAGGATCAACAAACCATACCAAAAGTACCTCCTGTATGTGCATGTCAAATAAGTGCAGCAAGTAAATGCAGCAAACACAATCAATGCATAAATGCATCATATGCATATAATGCAATGTCATGGTCACCCCCTAACACCAGTCAAGCTACTGAGACAGGCGATACTGTGTCAGCCGAGTGGGTAGAGCCGTGACACTGTCCACACTCTGCCATCATTGCTCCTGAGTGACCGAGTGGACAGGATGCTGGTGGAGTAAACACTCCGCCCCATGTATATATGGGGGAGATATCTCTCTCATCTTCTCTGGTTTATGGTAAGAGAAGGGATCCCTGCCTGCTACCACGCTCCGAAACCACTACCCATGAGCGAACGAGCGGAGCAGTACAGAGCAAATGCACACACCCAGCGGTATCCACTAACCCATGAGTGGCCGTGTGTGCATATCATGTGTCGGAAGACGATTAGGCTCAACCACAAGGGAGTCAGCTGATCGTCGGCATGCAACAGTGCAGGTATGGTGCATGACTAACACATGCAACCCCTACCAGGTCCTCGATACATAACCCAACCTATCATGCACAGGTCATATGTATGCATCATAACCCAATCAATCCTATAACCAGATACACGTGCAAGTATGAGTAGAATCAACCAATGCAGATATCAGGTGACATACCAGAACAACCCAATCAGTCCATATCTGAACACACGTGCAAGTATGACTAGAATCAACTAGTGCAACCATACAATGGTATGCTAATACCTATCCACATACCCATGCTCGTACCAATGCTATACAGAATCAGATAACAAATAATCGAGACTGTATAGAAGAAAATTTAGATTATATTCAAGGTCAAGCATAAGTATCAAGCAGGATAACAAAACGGTAGCAGATAAAGGTCAATATCAGCCTACTGCATAAATAACATCTAGCCATGCATAAAGGTAAAGTGGACTACAGAATACAAGTAAGAAGTACCCGTCTCCAAGAGTAGAAGTCCGTATCAAATGAGATAGAACCACCCGCCAATAATAAGCAGCAATAAATCCAATCAAGCTCCTGTATCAAGGATGTATTTAATTAGCTATTACACAGAAATGGTAACTAGCTAACAAATCCCTAAACCATATTAGGGTTAACCCATTTGTCCCCTTTCCATTTTTAATTACCTCTAATTAAATAGAAAGGTCCCTAATTACGGCATGTAATTAAGGTTTAGGTCCATTTGTATTTTATTTCAAATGCATCAAGTTTAGTTTGTTAGGTTTAAATCTCAACTTAAACCTAACCTTAACCCAACCATCTATGGATCAACTACAATGTTCAATCCAACTCTTCTAGTTACAATTGAACCAAATTTGAATCTCTAGGGCAGAGTTTCAAAACCTAACTTGGGTCCGATCAGATCTCTACAGCATAGAATCATAGCAATCACATATCGATTCCAAAGGCTATTCGATCTAACCTCGAATGATCCAAGCACAGATCCAACATAATTGAGAAACCCAACCATAACCACGAGCACAATCCAATTCAAAACAGATCAAAAATAACAACATGCTCCACACCAATCTTTACCTTGTGTCAAGGAGCTCTCGATCATCCACAACCAACGCTCACAATTCACAATAGACTCTCAAGCCCCAGGACCTGATGAATCTGAGCACAAGAAGGTCTCCACAGCAAGAGCTCCCAATCCCACAGTGAGGTGGCACACAGAAGAATGACCTGAACCCAATCTCACCTGCTGCTCACAGAAAAACCTCACAGATCAAACACTATACCTACAATAAAACCAATCTCCAACATTAACTCAGCCACCCTTACCTGAGCTCGTCGATGTCCCCAATTCCAGCTCCAATTCGTCCAATCTGTAAACCCGAGGCAAGGAACCCCAAATCCAGACTCGAGCTCTATTCCTTGAACCCTAGCAAGAAGACGATCCCAGTGGCCAGCAACTAAGGAGATTTCAGCTGCGGGATTTCCAAACGCGATCGTTGGTTTTGGGATCAATCCTACAATCCATGAACCCTAATTAGAGATCCCTACCTCAACCAGTTTGCTGACAGAAGTCCACCCAGACGCTCCGCCCAGATCAAGATCAGCACCCCAAGTCACTGTGGTGGAATCCCTTACTCACGGTCACAAGATGGTTAGAGGAGCAAGTAAATCAGAGCCCAGATGCTCGCCATATTCCCAAGGCTGGGTTCGCCGGAGGTAGACAACGACAAAGACGATGGTGGCGTTGGCTTCGATCGGCCAGAAGTGGTGTGCGGCGATCTGAGAGGAGGAGAAAGGCGATCGGGGCATGGACTGGACAGCGGCGGACATGCAGTGAGCCCTAATCGGGTTTTATGTTGGTCTTTTTGCAGTTTAGTCCAATGAGTTTTGGCTTTTTGCAATTTCATCCTTATGTTTAAAATTTCTTTCCGCATTAGCCCTTATAACTATTTATTTGAATTACAACTTAGTCCCTAATTTATGACCAAGGCTTCGGAAACCCTGGAACCTTCCCGGTAATCCTCTGGAAATTTCCGGGACCTAGTCAAAAGTGTCGGATTTAACACATACGGCTAGAGAGGGGTGAATAGTCGAACACTTACTTCAATCGCGGTTCTTTTCCTACACGTTGTTAGTGCGCAAGTGGAATAACAAATAACTAAAACTAACAACTAGAAGAAACAAACTGATTTACGTGGTTCGGAGATAAAGCTCCTATTCCCACGGCAGTCCGTAAGGTGGGCGATCCCGATCCGTCGGTGGATGAGTCCCCGGAAGACCTCTAGCTAGCTCGAGTAGCTCCTTGTTGTTGGATTGAGAAACATGATAGAGGGGGGGGGTGAATATCGTGAAAATCTTTTCGGATAAGAATAAGAGAAAATACGTAGCGGAAATAAAACAAACACGTAAAGAACACATGTATTTTTACTTGATTCGGAGTCGCATTTGGCTCCTACTCCAAGGCCCACGGTCCTTGACCGTTTACTGCGGGCAATTCTATAATCGCTCAAAGGTTTACAGATTTTTATACAAGAATAATGTAGTAAATAAAAGAATACACTTTTCGTTACTGACGTCCGGTGTAGATCGTACTTCGCAGAGGGTCGTCGTCGGCGCTAGAGTCTCGAGATCGGAGTTTGCCGGAGCAGAGCGCTTGAACGGAAAGCTTAGAGGCATTGAAAAGTTGTGTATTGAAGCCTTGGGGGTCGAGCCCCTTTTATAGTACTCCTGGGGGCGCCTGGGACGTGCCTTCCGATCGGAGAAACTTCATCCGCAGCTCGGTCAGCGCTTATCCCCTTTGAATCGGCCTCTGGAGCTGACTGGGGCGCCCGGGACCCCCTGGGCGCCCAACTTGACTTGGTCCGCTGGCTTCGTGACTGATTTGCTTTGATTACCTCTTTGGCTTTGACCTTGGGCGCTCGGGACCTCCCGGGCGCCTAGCCCAGTGTGGTATCGAAGCGATTCTTGCTTCCTTGCTTGTTTGGCTTTGACCTTGGGCGCCCGGGACCTCTCGGGCGCCTAGCCCAGTTTCATACTCCTCTCCTTTGGGGTGTTCTGAGCTGCAGAAACACACTCCTTCGGTCCCTGCATACAAGGTTAGTTCCAAAAACAAACAAAGCAAGAATATTAGTTAGTATTTACAGCCGTAGCTATCTTGGTTCTGACTTCGGGTCTCCCAAATGGAACCCTAGGTCGAACCGATGCCTAATGTTCCCTCGACGGGGAACGCACCCTCACCTACTCGTCTCAGGAGAGTTTACCTTTTGCCAACCGGCTCCTCTGGTTGGACTTTTGCCCAGCTTTACTCACCAGGTCTTCGTGCCCAATCTGCGACCAGGTCTTAGTGCCCACCTTTCGAGCAGGTCTTCGGTGCCCAGCCCTCGGTCAAGTCATAGTACCCAATTCCTCGAACCAGGTCTTCAGTGCCCAGCCCTTGGTCAGGTCTTAGTGCCCAACCCTTGGTCAGGTCTTAGGTGCCCAGCCCTCGGCCAGGACTTAGTGCTCAACCCTTGGTCAGGTCTTAGGTGCCCAGCCCTAGGCCAGGACTTAGTGCCTAGTGTTCCTAGGACTTTTCCTGCACACTTAATTAACATCTTTAGATCACAAATAGTACTTAACTTTGAATCCTTTGCCAATATCAAAACAAGGTTCGATATAGTGCTTCCTGCACCAACACTTGTGAGTGGAGAAACCTCGTCACAACCCATAACACTCACCTGAGCACTTAGATTACTAATTGGCCTTTATCCAAAGCCAATTTTGTCAACCCTAGCCAGCCAAACTGAGCTCCCTTAAATAGAGCTTGTGGTTGAACTAGTCGTTACCAGTCGACTGGTGTTTGGTTCCAACC
Source organism: Boesenbergia rotunda (assembly GCA_024364735.1). Taxonomy (NCBI): domain Eukaryota; kingdom Viridiplantae; phylum Streptophyta; class Magnoliopsida; order Zingiberales; family Zingiberaceae; genus Boesenbergia; species Boesenbergia rotunda. The sequence goes on from JAGFNQ010001739.1 coordinate 180,733, forward strand.
GAATCAGTCGACTGAGACAATTACCAGTCAATTGACCTAGTCGAAAACCCAACTCACAGAATTATAGTAGACTTCCCTCTACACCAGTTGACTGATACCCTAATATCATCCTTTTCAGTATTCTGAACTCAATTTCAGAAATGCATAACTAATTCCACAGAACTCCAAAAATTTTTAAATTTTGTGGAGAAATTTATGATACATGTGTCTACTTGAAAAAAATATATTCAAAAATGTATTTATCATTAATCCCAAGATTGACACAAAACTATCTAAATAGTTCAATTGAACCTTGACCTAAAGTCCTAGTTTTGGCCTCCACTTGATGTATCTGCCTATACCAAACCACAATGCATCCCTAGTATTTGTTTATATGACATCTATACATCAAAAACTAATTTTTATGCAATATGACACCAATGTCATATTTTCATGTATGAAACATAAACTCAATGTGCCAAAATCTAATAATTGAGACTCAAATTCGTCTTCAAACCTTTTGGCACCCTCCATGATCCATCTAGACTTCCAGGAGAAATCCTCCCAAGATCCATGGACCATGGGTCCCAACTTAGCTCCTAGAGCTCCCCCTTGAGCTCTTAGCCTTAGCCACCTACCTAGGTGACTCTTCTACATACACAAGGCCACACCGGTGTACCTCCGGTAATTCTTGGCCTACAAATCGAACATTCTTAACTTTGGACACCTTGTCCTTAGTTAAGATTTTTCTCTCTTTATCCTTGGACATCTTGTCCTTGGTCAAGGTCTTTTTGCCCTTAAATGACATTCCCATGTCATTTTTGGACTCCCCCTTGCTGTAGTCATATGACACCCTTGCATATGATTTTTCCATAGCATTGGAGAACTTAGATCAGTATCGTAGACCCGATCTATTATTGTTGGCTTTTCGACCACCCAACATCATACCTAGACCTTTAGATCCAATAGTGAATCTATCGAGGGTTTTTTCTAATTTATCAAGCTTTGCCCTCAAAGCTTGATTTTCCCTTTCTAGGGTCTTAAACCTAGAATCGACATGTCCATCTTGGACATTCTTAGACCTACCCATTCTACGCATGTGTCTCCCCTTCTTGAGATTAATGCCTTAGTCCTTAGGTCTAATGATCTTGGTTTTATCATGACATGGTTTTCTAGGGTTTTGATCTACATGATTAATCCTATTTTTATCATGATATCTAAAACCATAATTATGCATGGGAAAATAATTAACATTATAATTCCTAGCATACATAGAGGAATTTGAATTAATTTTTAAATTAGGGATTATCTCTCTTACCCTTATAGCTTCTCCTTGATGTGAGCTTCTCCTTTTCTCCTTTTTCTCCTACTTCCTCAAGTGCGCTAATTTCTTGAGTTCTCCACTCCTTGGGCACTTCATGTGGTAGTGTCCTTGCTCACCACACGTGAAGCATCGAATGTGCTTCTTCTCCTTCTTTTTCCTACAACCCACGTTAGAATTTAAAGGAATTGACTTGGGTTTAGGGTTTACCTCCTTTATCTTATCCAATGTACACTTGTTCTTGTAGTGTCCCTTTTTATTGTATCCAAAGCAAATGATGTGATCCTTGGATTTTGCTTTGGTGGAGGTGGTGGCTTCTTCTTGCTCCAGTGTTAAAGATGGTCTGTCCTCCCCCTCAATCATTAAAATAGAGACTTCTTCTTCAGCCTTTGATGAAGTGGATGATTCATCTTCAAATTGTGCCACTTCACTTGAGGAGGTGGATAATTCCTCATCTTCTTTCTCCTCCTCCTTGGATGTTGAGCTCACCACCTCATCCGATTGGTCCTTCTCCTCTTCTTGGACTATTAAACTCATTTCCTTGGACTCCTTTACTAATTGAGCTTGTGTAGGGTTTTCATGAAGCACCAACATTTTGATCCATAATTCATGTGCATTTTTGTATTAACCTACATCACTAATTATATCATTAGGCAAAATATTAAGTAATATTGAGATAACATTCTCATTTGCCTTCGATTGTGTATGTTGCTCTTTATTCCAATATCATGGTCGCAGTTTTTTCCCGTGCTTATCTTTTGGGGCTTCAAATGGTTCTTCGAGTGCGATCATTAGATCCCGATCTATGCTGAACCATGTTTTCACCTGCAACCTCCAATAGTCGAAGCTCTCGCGATCATATGGAGGTGGGATGCTAATGTCATCCCCCAATCTATGATCCTCATGTCATCCTTCGTGTATGCCTCGAAGTGCACTTTCCTCGGCTCATCGTTCCTGCTTTGTCCATGCATGGTCCCTCGGATGCATATAAGCCCATGGCTTATCTCCTTATGCCATCCTTCACCGGACCTGATGTTGTCCAACTAAGCCTATGTGTATCCTGCAAATATGCACACTCACATACACATATCAAATACGAGGGTGAACCTAACTTAAACCCTTTACCCAAATATCAAAATACATGGTTACTCCGGACCATAGATTGCTCCAATATTTATTAGTTAAATGTTAATGAGATTAAATATTAGTATTATTGTTCATCAAGTAATTAAATTATGCTTAAGTTCATCTTGTTTTGTGCATATATTATCATACATTGCTAGTAAACTTTAGATGTGTTATAATGTTATTTTACAGATATTATCATGGAAGAGCAGACACCAACACTCCATGTCCGTAACGTATTATGGGTGTCCCCACGGGATGAATTGATGGTTAGTGTGTCGGTGTTGCCACCAAGAGGTCTGGGGGTCAAATCCTGGCAAAGCCAGTATGCCCACCCTTCCCACGCACTAGCTACAGCATCTGGGCTAGTAGCCCCCATGATTTACCTCCTCCGTGTTAGCCCTGGGATGGGTTGGCGGGGGCGCTGGGGGCGAGTGAATTACTTTTTGCCACCGTATAGTATTAAGGGTTGTTAAAGATTCATAAGTAATTATTAGTAATTTAAGTTCATATATAAATTTATTTATAACATATTTCTCATACCTTAATATTTTTCTTTTAGTTTTACGCTTGATGGGCATCTAGTAATGACATACATCAGTGGAAAATTTAAAGAAAGAGTATGTGCTTTTGGAACTACATGGAGGCATGTAGGCGAGGAGATGAAACAATTCCATTATAACTAATTTCTAATAAGTATGTTTGGTATTGTATAATATATATCCTTTTAATATACTAAAATTTTAACTTATAATTGTAGAAAAAATATCCTTGGGAAGAAGGATAAGAGGTACAATTTGTAGCCACTTGGAATATATATTGTGCAAAAGTGTACAAAGACCTTTATACTATATGAGAAATAAGGGGACCATACTAGTGTATGTATCAGACGAGATATTGGGTGAATGGACAAGCACTTGTGCTGAAAAAAATTGGAAGGCAAATGCTGAAAAAGCTCACAAAAATAAAAATACAGAACCAGGTGGTATGAATATCGAATCCGCTCAAAATACTTCGGGATCCTGATCGATTGAAAAGCATGCCTTGGATTTAGTAAGTTTAATTTTAAGTTATATAAGCAAAAATTTTAATTTATTACCAAACTTTTAGAATTTTGACCATACTTTGTTTATGTATGCAGGAACGTTCTCTAGACCAACAACCCACTTGTTTGGAGGTCTTTCTCAAGACTCATAAGAAAAAAGATCACACATTTGTCAATCCTCAATCCCAAGTCATTCATGTAAGATTATTAATTTTATTATATTTATCCGTTAACAATGATTAGCTTTAGTAATTATGATCAAATTGACTATTAATCATATTATTTTTTCCACAAGAAGAAATGACAAATAGAATGGCTAAACCATCTTAATCACTAGTAGAGGGGAAGAATTATCGACTCTATCTACTGATACGATAAATGAGTTATATTATGAAGTTGCCAGTGGCAGAACAAAAAAATTCCACCTTCTACGGCCTTGGGTCCCTGGCTAAAGTGGTATTTAATCGTTTAAAGATATCTAGGGGTCGAGCTAGTTCTTTTTTTTTTCTTCTTCTACTAAGGTTAGTCTTTAAGATAAGAAAATCAAGAACTGTGCACTCAACTAGCTTCAGTGGATGAGAGGATAACCGCTCAGGAGGAGAGGATGATCACTAAGGAGTAGAGGAGGGCTGAATGCAACATAATTCATGTAGCTGACTTGGCCCAAATGGGAGTAGTCAGTGCTGCTTGGACCTTGACACTGTACGTATCCCGGGTGAGTTTTGATATGGTCAACTAAGTTAAGTTAGGTTATGTGTGTTTTTGATCCTTGTGTCTAAGTGTGTAAGAGATTAGAAGCACAAGAAGTCGAGCGGAAGACGCAGCAGACGAGAAGGATGACACGGAGAAGGGAGATGACATGCTTGGTATATCCGAGGGACGCAAACATTGTGAAAGAGTACACCAGTGGATGCGAAAGGTGTGCGCGATGCCGGATAGATGAGAAGCCGAAGAGGAAGCTTGTTCGAGGAGAAGACTGAAGTTGGGTTAGGGTGAGCTCAACTCTGGATGGCCAGAAATCACCCATGCGGATGATGTAGGTAACTTTACACACACAAAAAAAGTGATATACGCAACGGAAAATAGGATCTCTTCCAATGATCCAATCGAAAAATTCATACAGTGTTCTATCTAAGAGCTATACCTTTGATGTGTGCCCTTAGCATATCCCATGAATCCTTGGTTCATCGGATCGCTACACAATCAAAATGGTTGTGCCTCGAATAGTATCCACACGAACACGATCTTGATCTCGGAGATGAGCCACCTTAGTTTTGCTAGCAACTTAGGATGGTTCACAAGACAAGAGGACCAAAAACATAACTTGTGTATTTCAGCCAAGAAGAAGGAGAGGAGGAAGAAGAAGATCAAGTACAACAACCTCTTCGTTCCACCAAAATGACCCATTTATAGTCAAGTTTTAAAATACAAAAGGTCTTTGGCTTTTGGTCTTCCCAACCTATTAATGTCCATTAATCTCAATGAATACGAAAGTCTCTTGGTATTCTTTTAACCTTTTGTATTCATCCAATGAATACAAAGGGTTTTGGTCTCTTGGTCTTCCTCATTAATAATGTTCATTAAACCCTTTTAATGAACACTAATCTCTTTTAAGTGGTTGAGTCTAATCTAAATGAGTCTAACTCAGATTAGACTCAATCTTATAATCCAATTGGATTCATTGAGACTAGGTAACTTGGTACAGAGACTCTGGCATAGAGAAAGCATGATGGTCACACTACGTAACTTGGTATTAGATACTTCAATGATTGACTCTGGTGCTAGTGGGAGATTATTGGTGTAAGCTCTAAGAGCCAATCAAGAGTTGATTGACTTAGGTCATAAAATATCATATTTATTAATAAATGTAAAGTTTTGATTATTATATTTATTTCATGTTTGTGCTAGCTGAATAAATATAATAATGCTATAGAATAGTAGATTCTAATCTGCAGTACATCAATTGTTTGAATTGATTGTGAGAAACTATAAAGAATAATACTCTTAACTATTCTTAGTCAATCATTAATATACAAGAGTAATATTAATATGTTGAGACTCGCATGTAGGTCAACTAATGACTTGATCTCACAAGTCATGAATATGAGATATCACGTTGACACATGAGTATATATATTAGAGAATATATATATTGAATTGACATGCTATGAGAAAATTTTATGGATCGTTATATAAGTGCCATAAATTTTTTCATAGTCACTATAAAAAAATTTATGACACTTATATAACGATCCATAAAACTTTCTCATGGCGGGTCAATTTAGTATATATAATCTCCAATATATATACCCATGTGTCAACGTGATATCCCATGTCCATGATTTATGAGATTAACTCATCAATTGACCTACATGCTAGCCTCAATGCATTAATATTGCCCTTGTATATTTATGCTTGACTAGGAATAGTTAAGAGTAGTATTCTTTACAACCTCTCACAATCAATTCAACCAACTGATGTGCTATAGATTAGAACTTACTATTCTAGGATATTATTATATTTATTCAGCTGACACAAGCATGAAATAAATATAATAATCAAAATTTTATCTTTATTAATAAATATGATACTTTATGACCTAAGTCAATCAACTCTTGATTGGCTCTTAGGGCTTACACCAACAAAGGAAAGGCAAAAAAAAATCAACACGAATATTGACTTTGACCAAATAATCAACTGAGGCATCCTAGTTGCTTTAGAAGGCACCTCAACTGAATGGATGAAGTTTTGTGCAAAAGTAGAACTGAGGCACCTCAGTTGGAACCTGAGGCGCCTTAAGTGAGAATTGAGGCACATCAAGTTGGAACTGAGGCTCCTCAGATCAAAAATTATCTTTGAGTGACCATTGGCTGCTGTGGATAAATCTTATCCAATTGAGGTACCTCAGGTCACAACTGAGGCACCACAATGCCTCGTTAACACAATGATAACTTCAATTTTCAGACTATAAATAGCCCCCTAGAGCCAGGACTAAAAAAATAAGAAGTTGTACTAAATTTCTTAGTCTATTTCTAAGATTTCAAGAGTCTGTAAGAGACTTCTCCGCTTATAACGAAAGGAGTTTCTGATATTGAGCTTTTCAATGCCTTGGATTATCAACCGCCTTGGTTGCAACCAAGCAACTCTTTTTATCTCTTACTATTTTCACATTATATTGTTCATACTTTGTTTATATTGTTTAAACTAACTTATTATCTTTGCTAAAGAAAGTGCAAAAGATCTAGTTTTACTTTGAATGACTATTCACCTCCTCTAGTCGGCCTGCACGGGACCAACAATTAGTATTAGAGTAAGGTTCACTTTTGATAGACTAACCGCCTGATAAAGTAAGGTTCACCTCCTCTAGTCGCGCACTTCTTCCTGGAGCCTCCTTGGTCGCAGAACTTTATCTAAGCACTTTTTCTTTGCACGGAATGAGTAAGCAGATATGAAACTTGATACTTTAACTGAGGGGTTGACACCCCTATTTATACACAGTATTAGGGCGCCCTAAATGGTGAACTCGACGCAGGGATAAACTTCCCATCTCAGGCACCTGAATTGCTTTCAGGCGCCTGGGTTCTAGCCGCCTGAGTCCCTACTCAAGCGCCTGGGAAGCTTTTTCCCAGGCTTTGTTTGTTTTGTATTTGCTCTCCTATCTTGCCTCCAACTCCAGGTACCTGTAAGACAACAAAACACACAACAAACAAACAAACAATCTTATGCCTTAGTTGATTGATAGTCATAGCTGTCTGGTTCTGACTTTTGGATTTCAACTAAAATCCTAGGTCGAACTGATGCCTACTGTTCCCTCCAGGGGAACGTGTCTTTCACCTACTCCAATATGGAGAAGATACCTTTTACCAACAGGGACCTCAGTTTGGACTTTTGCTCGGCCTCCGAGAATCCAAATCTCGAGACGTCGGATCCTCGATCTGTCTCTACTTCTGTCCACGATCCCCGCTCGACAAAGTCTTCTGTTTGGTCCCCCAGACCAAGACTTCATGCTCAGCCTTTGAGACTCCTGGATCTCGAGATATCCGATCCGCGACCCGTCTCTACTTCTGTTCGTAGCCCTCGCTTGGCAAAGACTTCGTTGCCCGATCCCCGACTAGGACTTCGTGCCCAATTCCCTGAACCAGGACTTCGTTCTCGGTCCCCCGGACCAAGTCTTCTTGCCCAGCTTCACTCACCAGGACTTCGTCCACCCAACTTCACTCATCAGGATTTCGTTCCTCGATAAGGACTAAAGGATTTGTGTCTAAGTTCAGGTCAAACAACTTTCAAAGATATATAATATTTGAAATGTATTTATAGGTACACGCAATCAAGCATGAAATTTATTAAAACATTATTATGTTTAATCATTATTTTGAAAATAGTTTTTAAGAAAATATTTTAAGTATTTTGAAAACATTTATCAATTGATTAGTCCTTATCATGCCACCCATTCTGAATATCACAGTACAAACAAGCATGATTACCTTATGGGTGTTGTGAGATGCTTGAATAATTTTTCTCAATTTAATTTTATAAATTGCTTGACCTTGAGTTAGATTCAAGTTTAACAATAAGTAACTTAAAATTAAATTTTAATAATTGACTTCCAGGTCTTGGCGAGGCACAGGGACCTTTTTTGGCCTAAGCTTTATTAGATCAACAACCTGTTTCTTAGACAAAGCCTTTTAAAGAAATAATACTTTTAATTTACTCTTTGAGAAATCCTGGTCTAACTAGTCTAAGATGTGGCGAGGTAGCTTTGGCTAGTTCCACTTAGCTAGGTTGATCAAGTTGGGTACTCTTTATCCTTCCTAACTTCCTAGACCAAGCTTCCCTAACGTACTATCATCTCACCCCACCCTGGTACTAAGTTAGGCAAGTGTCAAACTATATTTTTCCTATCTAGCCATTCTAAGTTAAGCACAAAAGTAAGCTAACATGAATGACAAGGAAGATATATATGAGAAAAATAAATAGATGCATGAGTATGGCAGTTATGCATGTATCAATCAAGTCAAATCATTTTAATTAGATTTTTAGTAAAGTATCAACTTCTTGATTTGATACAGAACATGTGAACTCGTGAATATGTCAACTCACTTTGATATATTTATTATTATTAAGTTGAATGTTTCAGTTGGGTAGGATTTTATTTAGTTTCATAATTGAAAGTAATTAATTTGAATTTTAGTTCGTGGGCTTTGTATAAATTTTGGAATTTAAGTTTTTGAGGATTAAATTAAGATTAAGGTTAAGTTTTTAAGGATTAAATTATTAATTAAGTTTTAAGTTTTTAAGGATTAAATTATTAATTAGTATATGTTTTTTAGATTAAATTAAGGTTTTAAGATATGTTTTTTAAGAATTAAATTAAAGATTTTAAGTTGTTAAGAATTAATTAAAATTAAGTGTTAAGTTGTTAAGAA
>JAGFNQ010001739.1:191044-357829 GCA_024364735.1 Boesenbergia rotunda
TGATTAGCTTAGACTTCAATTCCAAATAGTTAAAGCTATTAGGTAGAATTAGTAGCTAATTTCAATTGCTTGTTGACTTCGAAATCCATGAAATCATGTTTCGTTTAGTCAGTTCTGAATTTTCTGCAATCTACTATTTCCCATAGACCGAAGAAGTGCATGCATCATATTAGGTCCTAGAGAGAGACGATTCGGTTCAACTACTACTACATAATTGCTTGAAACGAGAAAATTAATTGAAACCGTAACGCGACTCAAACCGGTTATCACTAGCCCTTTAGTCAAACTGACCAACCTTGGATACTATTCACACTGCCAAACATCAAATCCTGTTTGGCTGACCCTTTGGTCAAACTGATCAAACCTGGGTTTACCCTACCAAACATCAGGTCCTATTTGGTTTAACCCTTGATCACTTTGACTAGACCTTGGTATATTGTCAAACATCGAAACACTAGAGGTTGACTATTCAAGTTTGATGCTCTTTGCACTAACAATCTCCCTATTTCTGATGTTTGACAATAATCTTAAGGTAGGTTTTAGTCTAAGGGTTTTAGGTCAAAACTTGGAAGAAATCGAAAATATCTAATTTAGGGTACTCTCTCCCCCTTTGACAGACATCAAAAAGAAATATAAAGATTTTAAAAATTTGCACCAACAATATATGAATGTGAAAGGAATTTTTGAAAATACTTAAGATTTATTTAAAAACAATATGATTTTCAAAAATCTCTTTTTAAAAAAAAACCTAAGTTCTTTTTTTCAAAAAATATTTTAAAAGACACTAAGTACTTGAAAAGAATTTGAAAAGCTAAGATTTACTTTGAACTTCCCTAAATTTGACACAACCCTAGGAATCTTGTTGACCACAAGAAAATTCTATGTGTTTTAGGGATTTTTAATCAAATATAAAGTATTTTCAGTATATGTGTATTTTGAAATAACAAAATTTCTTGGTTTAGATTCTGACACAATCCTAGAAATCTTATTGACCACAAGAAAATTCCTATATATCTTGGAGATATTTCTAAATTCAAGTAATTTTTCAAAGACATTCAACAGATTTTCAAAAGAAATATTTTGGAAAAGGTAAATATTGTATTTACAAAAGATAGTGGTTTTTGAAAGTATAGTATTTTTGAAAATTTTTATAGTAGTTCTTTTAATTCGAACTCCCCCTAAACTTGGCACAGTCCTAGGAAGCTTGTTGACCACAAGTTTATCTTCCTCTGTGTTTTAGGTTTGATTCAAACAAAAAGAATTATATGAAAATTTATCTTTAGAGAAAGAAGTACACAAGTTTCTTTTGATTGGAACTCCCCCTAAGCCTGACACAATCTTAGAAATCATTGTTACTTCCTATCTGTCTTTAGAGTTTATCCAAATCATAAGAGCACTTAAAGTATTTTTGAAAAAAATAATCAAAAAGTGAAGAAGTACTTTTAATACATTTTTAAACTTCCTTTGAAAAATATGACAATTTTGAAGAAGTATTTTTCGAAATATTTTGAAAGATATAATGAATTTTGGAAAAATATTTTTCAAAATGTATTTTAAAAAAAATGATAATTTTTTAAGCAAAAATTATTTTGAAAGAGATAAATTTTTGAAAAGAATAATAAAATTTTTAAGAGAAATATTAAAAAAACCATCGCAAAAAGATAGACTCCCCCTGAACTTGACACATTCTGGCTACCCTTGTTAACTACAAGTAACTCTACCTAAGTATCTTAAGGGACTTTAGTGTTGACCTAGAGGATTTGTGTCTAAGTGCAGGTCAAACAACTTTCAAAGATATATAATTTTTGAAATGTATTTATAGGCACGCAATCAAGCATGAAATTCATTAAAACATTATTATGTTTAATTATTATTTTGAATATAGTTTTTAAGAAAATATTTTAAATATTTTGAAGATATTTTGAAAATATTTATTAATTGATTAGTCCTTACCATCTCACCCATTCTGAATGTCGCAGTACAAACAAGCATGGTTGCTTTATGGGTGTTATGAGATGCTTGAATAATTTTTCTCAATTTAATTTTATAAATTGTTTGACCTTGAGTTAGATTCAAGTTTAACAATAAGTAACTTAAAAATAAATTTCAATAATTGACTTCCAGGTCTTGGCGAGGCACAGGGGTCTTCTTTGGCCTAAGCCTTATTAGATCAACAACCCATTTCTTAGACAAAACCTTTTAAAGAAATAATACTTTTAATTTACTCTTTGAGAAACTCTGTTCTAACTAGTCTATGATGTGGCGAGGTAGCTTTGGCTAGTTCCATATAGCTAGGTCGATCAAGTCGGGTACTCCTTACCCTTCCTGACTTTCTAGACCAAGCTTCCCTAACGTACTATCATCTCACCCCACCTTGGTACTAAGTTAGGCAAGTGCCAAACTATCTTTTTCCTATCTAGCCATTCTAAGTTAAGCATAAAAGTAAGCTAACATGAATGACATAGAAGATATATATTTGAAAAATAAACAGATACATGAGCATGGCAGTTATGCATGTATTAATCAAGTCAAATCATTTTAATTAGATTTCTAATAAAATATCAAATTCTCGATTTGATACAGAACATGTGAACCAGCGAATATGTCGACCTACTTTGACATATTTATTATTATTAAGTTGAATGTTTCAGTTGGGTAGAATTTTATTTAGCTTCATAACTGAAGGTAATTAATTTGAATTTTAGTTCATGGGTTTTGTATAAATTTTTAGATTTAAGTTTTTGAGGATTAAATTAAGATTAAGGTTTAAGTTTTAAGGATTAAATTATTAATTACGTTTTAATTTTTTAAGGATTAAAATATTAATTAAGGTATATGTTTCTTAAGAATTAAATTAAGATTTTAAGTTGTTAAGAATTAATTAAAATTTAAGTTGTTAAGAATTAATAAAAATTTAAGAATTAAATTAAGATTTGTCTTGTTATGAATTAATTAAGATTTAAGTTTTTAAAAATTCAATTAAGATTTTAAGTTGTTAAGAATTAAATTAAGATTTAAGTTGTTAAGAATTAATTAAGATTTAAGTTGTTAAGAATTAATTAAGATTTAAGTTTTTTAAGAATTCAATTAAGATTTTAAGTTGTCAAGAATTAAATTAAGATTTAAGTTGTTAAAAATTAATTAAGATTTAAGTTGTTAATGTGATTAATTTTGGGTCTAATTGCATCATTTCTATTAATTCAAAATTTTTTGATTCATTTATTATTTCTTTTGATTTTAAGTTTTTAATTTTATTTAATACTTCTATTTTATTTGAATTCTTATTATCCTTTTTAATTATAATTTCCATTTTAATAAATTCATCTTCATTTTCAGAGTTATATTGAATTATTAATTAAAATTGAATTATTATCTTCAAAATAATCAGAATAATTTTCAAAAATACTAATTAAGGTGGTTGTAGCATTATCATCAGAATTAATAAGATTATCTTCAGAAATATTAAGAAAGGGTTGAGAATTATCATCAGAATTAATAAGATTATCTTAGGAAATGTTAATAAAGAGTTTAGTATTATCATTAGTATTATCAATATTATCTTCAGGATTAATAGAATTATCTTCAAAATTATTAGAATTATCAGAAAAATTATTAATTAAAGTTTCATCATTATCCTCAGAGTTATTAGAGTTATCAGAAAAATTATTAATTAAAGTTTCATTATTTTCCTCAGAGTTATTAGAATTATCAGAAAAATTATTAATTAATGTACTAGAATTAATTTCAAAAATTGTTGCATTAACATTTTAGATTAAGGAATTAATATTCAATATTTTAATATTGCCAATATTTGATTTGGATCCCTTACTAGCTAATTTAACATGCAATACATTAAGTTTGCTATACAAAAATCTAATTTATCAGAAAAATTAACATTGTTATCTAAATTACCAGAAGGATTGTGTAACTGTGTAGAAATTTTAAAAATATTATTGCAAAAATTAAATTTTTGTACCTCCTTTACCGTGGTCACATTTCTTGGCATTGTTGACCTGCTAATCTTCCAGTCTCGACAGTGGTTCTTGTAGTGTCCCTGCTTTTGGTACTTAAAGCATCAGATATGACTTTTGTCCCTCCGAACTCCTAGTGCCGATTCCTTCGTTGCCGCCGGTGGTGACGTATGAGTCTTACTAGTAGGATACTGATTTTTATAGTATCCTCTCTCTTTGCACTTAAAATAAATTATATGAAATTTAAAAATAGACATAATTAAAATATAATTTATTCACCTCGGCTCCCCCTCATTTTCTAGCCTTCTTGCTCCTTCGGCAGTGAGTCCGATCAAAGCCACATGCTCTAATATCAATTGTAGGATCAGTGGTGTTGATAGAGGGGGGGTGAATATTGACTCTTGCTTCGTTTCATCTTTAAGTCGTTCGTTCAATCAACTTCGTAACAAAGTCGTTAGTAGCACAGCAGAATAATAAAAGTAAAGACAATAAAACAGTAGACACGCGGGATTTATTTACATGGTTTCCAACCCCCCAGGGTCAGTACGTCAAAGGCCTATGTACTCAACATAAGTCTACTAATAGTCTCCTTTTCGGAATTTCCGGAGGTAGAGAAAACCCGTCTTACAGTTTGTTTTTACAAGCACAAGAAAATAAACTGAAATACAACTTGTAAATAAAATCAAACCAAACAAATAGACGATCTTAACCAATCTAGAACTCCGAAGTATTGCACACTTCTTCCTGGAGCCTCCTTGGTCGCAGAACTTTATCTGAGCACTTTTTCTTTGCACGAAATGAGTAGGCAAATATGAAACTTGATACTTCAACTGAGGGGTTGGCACCCCTATTTATACATAGTATTAGGGCGCCCTAGAGCCTATTGAGGTGCCTAATAACTAGTCCAAGCTGATCTAAATGACGAACTCGACGCAGGGATAAACTTCCCATCTCAGGTGCTTGAATTTCTTTCAGGCGCTTGGGAAGCTTTTTCCCAGGCTTTGTTTGTTTTACGTTTGCTCTCCTATATTGCCTCCAACTCTAGGTACCTGCAAGACAACAAAACACATAACAAACAAACAAACAAACAATCTTATGCCTTAGTTGATTGACAGCCAGAGCTGTCTGGTTCTAACTTTTGGATTTCAATTGAAATCCTACGTCGAGTCGATGCCTACTGTTCCCACTAGGGGAATGCGTCTTTCACCTACTCCAATCTGGAGAAGCTACCTTTTGCCAACCGAGACCTCTGGTTGGACTTTTGTGTTAGGATCTGGGATGGCTAGAGAGGGGGGGGGGTGTAAATTGCCACCCACCAAAACTCGTTTCTTATCTTTCTACACTCAGGTTAGCAGCGGAAAAACAAATAAACAGAAAGAAGCAAACAGAGAATACTAACACAGGTGTTTACAAGGTTCAGGGATAACTTGCCCTTACTCCTTGGCGTGCCCGTGAGGTGGGTGATCCCTTGATCGTTGGCAGATCAGGCCCCGGAATGAAACCGGCTAATAACTTTCTCCTTCTCGATGGAGTAACCTCTCCACAAACGTCTTAGAAGAATATAAGTTAAGCACAAGAGACTGAAGAAGGAAGGTGTAAGCACAAGCAACAACAGAAAACTCAAGCAAGAAGCAAATCACAGAGAACACCAACAACAGCAAAACCCTTCACTATGTTCACTGTTTCCCTTGTTGTGTCCCCTTCTCTACTTCGCCAACTTCTTTTTCTTAAGCTTCTCTTCTGCTCCACATATACAGACTTTGTCACTCACTGACCCACGACTTCGTCACCCACTGACTCACTGACCCCTTCTGAGCTCACTGAAGTCATCCTCTTCAGCTGCAACTTCAGGTCAGACGTCGTTGAAACTTGCAAATGTGTATCAAACAAAATAGCACAGGTAAAAGTCACCCTGGACTCTTCTCCTTGCTCCTTCAAAGCTCTATATCATCTTTGTATCATCTGCACACTTACAGATTTATTAGCGAAGCAAATAAGAAATCTGACAATAATTTGAATTAAAGTTCTGAGGTGTTGATCGGTCACCTTGACCGATCAGACTCTATCCTGATCGATCTAGTGATGCTCTGATCATTCTCACTGTCTGATCAGAGACCAGGGGATCGGTCACCAGACCGATCCCTAAACCTATTGGAATATGGATCAAATCACCTGATCGGTCTCCCTGACCGATCAGGGCTTTCCCTGATCGGTCAAGCTGACCGATCAGCAAAGGACTGGACCGATCAGCAAAGGGCTGGACCGATCAGGCTACCTCCTGATCGGTCCAGGCAGGTTCTGACCGATCACACTGATCGATCACCAACATTTTTGTGACCTCATAGAATGTTTTCTGATCGATCACCAGACCATTCAGAAAGCCTTCTGTTTCCTCAGAAGCGCTCTGGATCGGTCAACAGACTGATCAGACATCCTAGATCGATCCTGTGACCGATCTCCTATCGAGAGAGTTTGTGCCAACTCCCTGATCGGCTTGCAAACTGATCCAGCTAAATCACTTGATTAATTCATGGCCCAATTCTAACCATGACTAACTCAAGTTAGGCCCTGAGTCCAGAGAACAGACTCCCTTGCCCTCTCTGACTCAGTCTAGTTCGGAGAACAAGCTACCGAGCCCTTTCTGACCTATCCCGGTCCAGAGAATGAGCTACCGAGCCCTCTCTGACCTACGTCCGGAGAACGAGTTACCGAGCCCTCTCCGATTCAACCCAGTCCAGAGAATGAGCTACCGAGCCCTCTCTGACCTACGTCCAGAGAACGAGTTACCAAGCCCTCTCCGATTCAACCCAGTCCAGAGAATGAGCTACCGAGCCCTCTCTGACCTAAGTCCGGAGAACGAGCTACCGAGCCCTCTCCGACTCAACCCAGTCTAGAGAACGAGCTACCGAGCCCTCTCTGACCTAAGTCCAGAGAACGAGCTACCGAGCCCTCTCCGACTCATCTCGGTCCAGAGAACGAGCTACCAAGCCCTCTCTGACCTAAGTACGGAGAATGAGCTACCGAGCCATCTCCGACTCATCTTGGTCCAGAGAACGAGCTACCGAGCCCTCTCTGACCTAAGTCCACAGAACGAGCTACCGAGCCCTCTCCGACTCATCTCGGTCCAGAGAACGAGCTACCGAGCCCTCTCTGAACAGAACACTTAATCTGAACTTAACTATCTGATCTCAATTTTCACTCAATCGAACTTAAATTGGTGTCAACATCAAAACAACAATCAGGTCAGACTGCATCAACATTTTGCTTGGCCTTCGAGAATCCGGATCTCGAGAAGTCTGATCCTTGACCCGCTCTACTTCTATCTACAATCCTCGCTCGGCAAAGTCTTCTTCTCGATCACCCGGACCAAGACTTCGTGCTCGACCTCCAAGACTCCCGGATCTTGAGACGTCCAATCCTCGACCCGTCTCTACTTTTGTCCGTAGTCCTCGCTTGGCAATGTCTTCATTGCCCTATCCCCGACCAGGACTTCGTGCCTAATTCCCTAAACCAGGACTTCGTTCTCGGTCCCCCGGACCAAATCTTCTTGCCCAGCATTACTCACCAGGACTTCGTCCACCTAGCTTCACTCACTAGGACCCAGCTTCACTCATCATGATTTCGTTCCTCAATAAGGACTTCTTTGCTAGTCATCTTAATCCTGACTAGACTTCTTTCTTCCAAACTTCAGGTTACTATACTTTCTCTACCAAACCTCTATTCCAGTTTGGCTTAATCCCTTGGTTAATTGACCATCCCTGGGTTCTCATAATTCTGCCAAATATCAAGTCCTGTTTGGCTAACTCTTTGGTCAAACTGACCAACCCTTGGCTTAATCCCTTGGCCAACTAACTAACCCTGAGTTCTCATAACTCTACCAAACATCAGGTCCTATTTGGCTAGCCCTTTGGTCAAATTCACCAACCCTGGATACTATTCACTCTACCAAAAATCAAATCCTATTTTGCTGACCCTTTGGTCAAACTGATCAAACCTAGGTTTACCCTACCAAACATCATGTCCTGTTTGGTTTAACCCTTTATCACTTTGACCAGACCTTGGTATATTGTTAAACATCGAAACACTAGAGGTTAACTGTTCAAGTCTAATGCTTTTTGCACCAACACTTTAGAGGAATTTTTTTTTACATTAGAACTTCATGAGTCATGGTACATAAGAAGAACAAAAAAGATGGATAATATTTCCTTGAATATGAGGAAGTCGAACGAGATGCACAGTCTTCAGCCGATAATGAGGACACAACCTACATGGTAAGGAAGTTGAGTAAATATTTTAAATCTAATAAATTTAGTAAGATACATGGCAAGAAACGTTCTTTGAAAAGAAGGAAAGTTAGATGCTAGAACTGTGGTGAAGAAGGGCATATAAAAGAAAAGTGCCCAATGTTGAAGAAGAAAGGGCTAAAGAAGGACAAGCACAAGGACCTGAAAATCACATGCGATGACATGTCATAATCAGAGTCCGAACTCGAAAAGTATATCGAACTAGCACTTATGGCAAGTCACCAAGAGAGCATTATTGAAGGGGGAGCTATTTCAAAGATAGCATCAATGAAGGGAGAACTAGTTCAGAAGAAAGCAGCAATGAAGGCGAAGCTTCCAACTTCTAACACGATATGGTAAGTGAGGTATGTATGTTACCTCCTGATTAATTATATTATGGTATCAAACAAATGACTAGATTACTATGCAAATAGAAAAATAAAAATATAGATATGAAAAAGAAGTTAGCAAACACATATCCACTAGAACTATATGATCAATTAAAGTATGAAAATGATAAACTAAAAAAATAAATTGAATTGTTGAAAAATCATGTATGTACAAATGTTTCTAGTTCAAAGGTTAAATATTTTGTAGGACTCAATTATTTGAAGAATCATAGGGGCTAAATTATAAAAGTGTCTAACAATTATATTCCTCCTAAATTTTTGATAAATCTAGTAGGTAATGATTTATATTTGATCCCCAAATCTATTTAAAGTTGTTAGATTATTATTTTTTGTTTTTTTATACATACTTAGTAGTTAGAAATTAAATAAATTACTTTAGAAATTCATGGATAATGAAAATCTATTTGACGATATACTTTCTAGATTTTAATTTGTTTTTAAAATTTTTTGTGATAAATACAATTCAGATCTATCCATAAAAATTTTTTGGGATTTTTAAACTATTGTACAAATTTCTATGAATTTTTCAACAAAATTAAAATTTTAATTTATAAATACTTAAAAAAAGATTTTTGAAAATTGAGATTTTTTTTAGTTATGAGAAGTTGTAGTTTGACCGTTAGAAAAATTTTCAAGATTTTTTAAAGTCAAAATCTAATTTTAAAAATTATTTTTCAAAGTTTTTAAGTTATGTAATGAATTTTTTTTCAACTCACATAAAAATTTATTTTTCTTAAAAAAATTTTTTTGTAGTCATATTGACTAGTTTGACATATTGACAAAAATTTTGAGAATTTTCTGACCAATAAATAAATTTTTTGTGATTTTTTTGGAAAAGTGAAATTTAAATATTAAATATCTTAGAGATAAAATTATTATGAATTATTTTTTTTATTTTGGTGACTTTTTGTTAGATTTTATATATTGAGAAAAATCGTCAACTATTTTTGGTGAAGAATTTTTTTTTTGAAAATTTACTTTCGAATATATTTTTTTCTTTATGCAAAAGTATTTTTGAAAAATTATGCTTTTCACTCAGAAAAATTATTTTTTTCTTTTTCCCTTAGAAGTCTTTCAGATTCTTGCTAAAGGATGAAATATCTTTAGGTTTTTTTTGTTAACCTTGATTTTTTGATGTGATCAAAAAGGAAGAATTTTGAGAGTTAAATTAAGGGAAGGTTAATTTGAAATTTAATTGTAATATTTTTATGTATCTTATTGCATAATCGATTTTATTGTTTTTAAACAATGTTATTTTCTTGTTTGGCTTACCTTAACCTAACTTGTTTGATGCATATCAAAAAGGAGGAGATTGTAAGTATCTTGGGTGAGTTTTAATATGGTCAACAAAGTCAAATTAAGTCCTGTCTGTTTTTGATCCTTGTGTCTAAGTGTGTTGGAGCTTAGGAGTACAAGAAGTTGAGTGAAAGATGCAGCAGTCAAGAAGAATAACACGAGGAAGGGAGCTGACAGGCTTGGTGCATCCGAGGGGCGCAGAGGTTGCAGAAGAGTATACCGCTGGACGAGAAGGGTATGCATGACTTTCGAGGGACGAGAAGTCGGGGAGAAAGCCCGTTCGAGGAGAAAGTTAGAGTCAGAACCGAGTGAGCTCAATTCTGGATGCATATTAAAAAGGAGGAGATTGTAAGTATCCTGGGTGAATTTTGATATGGTCAACCAAGTCAAGTTAAGTCCTGTCTGTTTTTGATCCTTGTGTCTAAGTGTGTTGGAGCTTAGGAGTACAAGAAGTTGAGTGAAAGATGCAGCAGTCAAGAAGAATAACACGAGGAAGGGAGCCGACAGGCTTGGTGCATCCGAGGGGCGCAGAGGTTGCAGAAGAGTATACCGGTGGACGAGAAGGGCATGCATGACTTTTGAGGGACGAGAAGTCAGGGAGAAAGCCCGTTCGAGGAGAAAGTTAGAGTCAGAACCGAGTGAGCTCAATTCTGGATGGCCGGAAATCACCCACGTAGACGATATGCGAAAAAGTCTATGTGGACATTGAATTTGATCAAATGGTCAATTGAAGCACTTCAGTTGCTTGAGAAAGCACCTCAGTTGAATGGATAAAGTTCTGCACAAAAGCAGAATTGAGGCACCTCAGTTGGAACTTGAGGCGCCTCAAGTCGGAACTGAGGCGTCTCAGATTGAATGTTATCGTTGAGCGACCCTTGGCTATCGTGGATAAATCTTATCCAATTGAGACACCTCAAATCACAACTGAGGAGTCTCAATGCCACATCAGCACAACGGTAATTTTTAGATTATAAATAGACCCCTAGAGCTATAACTAAAAAAATAAGAACTTGTGCTAAATTTCCTAGTCTATTTTTGAGTTTTCAAGAGTCTGTAAGAGACTTCTCTGCCTACAACAAAAGGAGTTTTTGATACTGAATTTTTCAACGCCTTGGATTAGCAAGCGCCATAGTTAGAATTAAGTAACTCTTTTTGTCTATTACTGTTTTTACTTTATGTTATTTATACTTTGTTTATATTATTTAAACTAACTTATTATCTTTGCTAAAGAAAGTGCAAAATATCTAGTTTTACTTTGCAGAGCTATTTAATTCCCAACCCCCCTTTAAGCTAGCTTGCACAGGACCAATAGACACTATATGGTTTTCAGTCATAGGAGACTCAAGATCCATCATACCCTGTTGATTAACTTATTATGAGATTTGTTCAACTATAATTCTAAATGTTTTATTATATTTTTTCAGGAGTCTCTATTTATATTTTCATCATGATCATTAACATAATCATTATATGATATTATCTTATGATCTATATGTTAGTAGGAGCCCTAGAGCCAATTATGTGATGATTGACTAGGGACTTTTTGTATCATATTCTATCATTAATAAAGACATGTTTGGTTATTATACTTTATATTTGTGCCGAATAACTAATTATAATAATATCCTTGGGTAGTAGGTTCTTATCTACATTATATTGATTGGTTGAATCGATAGTGAGATGATATAGAGAACACTATACTAAACCATTTCTAGTCAAACATTAATATTCAAGGACAATATTAATGCATGTAGACTAGCATGTAGGTCAATTGATGACTTGAGCTCATAAGTCCTAGATATATAATATCAAGTTGATACATGGGACATTAGAGAATGTGTACTGAATTGACCCGCCATGAGAAAGTTTCATAGATTGTCATATGAGTGTCATAAACTTTCTCATGTGACTATTAATATGAATAGTCCTTAGACCTGAAGTCACTACGGTTCCCTACATAAGGAGTTATGTACTTTGGTATCGTCAAACGTCACCCGTAACAGGGTGAACTATAAAGGTGATCACTGGGTATGTAATGAATTATGCGGAGGGATGTGAGTGATGTAGATGATATTTATCCCTCTCATATGATGGGAGTGATATCTGTGGGCCCATTGATCGAGTAGGACTACTAAAATGCATGACCATGCTCAAATGAGTCAATATGAAATATTGAGCTCATTTGTTTGAGTGAGTCTACTCGGGGATCAAGAAACACAAAGATTGATCGAGGATAACATGGTCTATGTCTCATTGGCCAATACAGATATTGAGGATGAAAGGACAAGGTCATATATTGTCATAGTCACGGAGGTTAAGTCGCATCTCGATTTTCTCGTCACTTGGGTAGTAATGATGCATTGCGAAATGTCGCTCATTGCTTATGTGCCTAAAGCGGTTTAGACATATTGCCAATGTTACGTAAACCTATTGGGTCACACACTAAGGACACGATACTTCGGAGATTAATTGATCTTAGTTTGACTAAGATTTGATCCGAATTGAATTAATTGAGTTAGACTCGAGTGAATCCAATTGGATTATGGAATTGAGATCTAATTTGAGTTTGACTCATTTAGATTAGACTCAACCACATTTGAATGAGATATTAATATATTAAAATGTTTAATAAATTAATAATAGAGAAAGATGAAAAGTTTCTCTTCATTAGATGAAGAGAAGTTGAAGAGTCACATGAGAAAATGTGCTATAAGTGGGTTTTTATTAGCATTAATGGAGGGAAGCTAAAGGGACAAAAACTCTTCATACTCATGGGATGAGTATAAAAGAGTTTTTCTTGTCATTTGGATGAAGAACTTGTCATTCTTCTTTCCCTTCCTTCTCTTGGCCAAAATCCCTCTTCTCCCTCTCCTTCTTGCTTTGTGAATCTCTTTTTGTGGCTAGCACCACAAAGGCGATTCTTCTCCGAAACTAAAGAGATCGTGTTCGTGTGGATACGCATAGAGGCACGGACACTTGAACGTGCAAGAGATCTGACATATCTCGAACAAGCGGGATAAGCGAAGGACATGCGCCGAAGGTATACCTATACGATAGGAATTTGTAAATTAACTTTGTATGAGTTTTCTTTCGCATAGATCGCTCTTGTGATCTCTTTATTTCCGTTGCGATTTGTTAAATGTTTTTACCTATAGATCCCTATACTATATATATATATTTATTACATATAAAATTAGTTATACATATATACGCAAATTTTTTAATTAAACTTATATTATAATTTTTATTATATTATTCTGATCATAATTTATCATATTTGACTTTTTGCAGCATTTTATATTATTACCTCATATAGATATATTATTTAGAGTGAATTTCAATCATATATAGTATGGATGTAGACACTTTATTGTTGATATTTAGATAGTTTATATCATGGTATGAATTTAGATATTTTATTCTGTATATTTGAATAGTTTGTATGATGGTATTAATTTTGATTTAGTTTGTTTATGTATGATTGTGATTAGTTTGTATGAATTATGTTTGTTTGTATAATTATGATAGATAATTGATTGTATGAATTTTGTTTGTTCATCTGATTATGATTGTGACGTATGATTGTTATGTGAATTGTGTTGAATGGATTGTGATGTATGGATTGTGTTTGTTCTGGTATGAACTGTGTTTATATAATTATCGTCTGTGATGGTTTATATAGATTTAGAAATTATAAATAGGACATATATTTTGAATATAATTGTAATCTTTCATTTTTTTTTTAAATTTATCGATAGAAATCCAAATTCCGCCTGTATGTATCGATAGGATTATGATCTAGTGGCACCTATCGACGAGGTTATCCGACAAAATCCATGGTTTCCATTGAAAAACATTAAAATTCAATAGGCAAATATACCGATGGAAACACTAATACTAATGAAAATACTAATTCCGTAGCTACTCCCTTGTCCGGTCGGTATCGGACGAGCGGCTCCTCGGGGCGTGATAATTTATTTGGTATCAGAGCCCAGGTTTTCAAGATACCTTGTGGTCTTATGAGTGTTTTTTCGGATTTTGTGTCGGAGTCGTTTTCTCGATATACGTGATTGGGACATGGCAGCGACGGGATATCTCCAGACGATCATGAAGTAATGGTAAGATCTTGTTAGTAGTTATGAGAATAACTGTAATAATGTTTGGGTCATATTCGTACAAGTATGCCCCATCGTATCGAGCTGACCCCGCCCCGACCTCGTGGTGGCCCTCGGCGGCCCCCACGTCGGTTGACTCGGGGGCTTACGGGAGATGCGACTGTCGGAGCAGAGGCGGAGTCTCCAGAGAGACGACCTGCGGTTGATGTCGGATGTCGTAGACAGACGTCTCCGGGCCAGAGGCTTCCATCACCGAGGATCCCTTCGCCGTTTCTGATAGCGGTTCCAATCGCACTGGTAGTGCCTTCTGTCGCACCCCCGATTGTGCCTCCTGTAGCATCCCGGTGGTACCCGCTACGGTACCACCAGCTGAGCAGTCAGCATCGTAGCCGATCCACTTAGTACTACAGACGCTACAGCAGTTGATTCAGACTTTGCAGCCGGTGTTGTCTTCTACTCATCCGACACTTCTACCGGCTCAGCCAGTACCTCTGGAGGGGCAGACATCCGGAGCGTCGGGGCAGGCCGCACAGTCAGTACCCCCGGCAGTGCAGCCAGTCGCCTCACCTGTACCACCTGCGGTACCAGCGGCCCCTGTGGGCCGAACCATGAACAGATCACGGATCCCGGCATTGGCTGCATCCGTGAAGGGTCGGTTCACTTTGTTTCATGGGGGGACCGACCCGGGCGTTGCTCGGACGTGGCTGGAGACCCTCGAGAACACATTCCGATACATGTCTTGCTCGGATTGGGAGAAGGCCGAGCTGACGGCCTATCACATGCGAGAGCAGGCCACGACATGGTGGACGGCTCAGCAGACCATCTTTGGCGAGCAACCGATCACTTAGGACATGTTCAGAGAGGCCTTCCGACAGAAGTACCTTCCCGCAGCGTATCAGATGACCCACCGTCAGGAGTTTCTGCATCTCCAGCAGGGGGATCGGACGGTGTTAGAGTACGATGCGGAGTTCAACCGCCTGGCGGAGTACTGCCCTCAGTTGGTCGCGGACGATGCCGAGCAGAGGATGCACTATATGCAAGGGTTAGCCCCGAACATCCAGCTTCAGTTGTCCACTTGTGAGGTCACTACATATCGAGGGGCGCTAGAGCGGGCCCTTAGTATCGAGTCGACCATGCAGAGGCTGTTCGGGAACAAGAAGAAGGACAAGCAACCAGCCTTTGATGCTGCACAACCTCAGCAGTCGAGACCTCGCGGAAGCGGGGTAGGCATGACCAGCTAGGGCAGGATAGTTCTGGGTCTACATCTAGGCCTCAGAACCCAGGACGTACCATGTCAGACTCTTCCCAGTCTTCTCAGCAGGATCAGAAGACCGCCACCAGACGACGATGCATTCAGTGTGGTTCTAGGAGCCACGACAGATCGGAGTGCATCCTGGAGCAGGCAGTGTGCTACTACTGCCAGTTGCCGGGACATATGAGCCGTGATTGTGCCCGGAAGGCACAAGATATGACATTCGGAGTCGCATCACAGGACGAGCGTACTGGTCCGGCATGAGCACAGCGCGGGGGACGGGGGGCACGGACTTCTTCGCGGACTCAGCCGACCGCCCCTCTGCCCGTGCATGTGTATTATATGTTTGAGCAGGGCCCCGAGCATCCTCATTCATCAGCGGTCCCTCAACACCCTGTTGTGGAACCGCAGCAGCAGTCTTATACCAGACATCAGTCTGCAGTGTATCTGCCTCATCAGTCGTCCAGAGTTTCTACACCACAGCCTTCACCGGTACCTACTTTACCCCCACCGCCACCTGAGACGGGTCGGGTGTATGCACTCACTCGAGAGGAGGCTCAGCGAGTTGACAGTTCTGTTTTCCGAGGAATCGTTTCGCTTTATGTGCATTCTGCATAGCTCCAGGTGCGTTGACTATCCATGTATTCTGTATAGCCCTAGGTGCGTTGGTTACTCATGCATCTTGCATAACCCCAAGTGCTTTGGCTATTCATGCATTCCGCATAGCCCAAGGTGCGTTGGCTACTCATGCATCCTGCATAGCCCTAGGTGTGTTTGATGTTCATGCATTCCGCATAGCCCAAGTGCGTTGGCTATTCATGTATCTTGCATAGTCCTAGTGCGTTATCTTCTCTTGCATTGTGCATAGGGGGTTTTTGGGTTAAACATCCATTGGTGCTAGGCTGTCCTGTCTCCTGGCTACCTGATATAGCGATAGTCAGAGCACGTCGAGAGAGTGACACATGTCACTGCGATCAGGTGCACTTGATGCATCCTAGCGTAGTTGTGGTTTGTTTGCATTATGACACTTGTTCGTATTTACGATATCAGGTTATATTTGACCCTAGAGGTGATCAGTGGACACATTGTGGTAGAACTGCCCAGGACTAGGAGATGTCACGAAGCGATTTGGGTGATCGTTGATCGATTATCCAAATCGGCGCATTTCTTAGCTATCCGGAGAACAAATTCTCTTGATAGATTGACAGAATTGTATTGCCGGGAGATAGTTAGATTGCACAGAGTTCCTTTGAGTATTACCTCGGATAGGGATTCACGTTTTATATCTCGGTTCTGGCAGAGTTTGCAGAGGACTATGGGTACAGAGCTTCGTCTTAGCACAGTTTTTCATCCCCAGACAGATAGACAGTCAGAGCATACTAGCCAGACTTTGGAGGACTTACTGCGCTCGTGTGTGATGGACATTGGGGGCAGTAGGGAGGACTATTTGCATTTGGGTGGAGTTCGCCTACAATAACGGCTTTCATTCGGCGATACAGACGGTACCGTTTGAGGCGTTGTATGATAAGGCATGCAGGACACCCACCCTATGGGATGAGGTCGGTGAGACTCAGCTGCTGGGACCCCAGAGAGTTCAGCATGAGGCAGAGTTAATACAGACTGTCAGGCGGAGATTGTTAGTAGCGCGGGATCGCCAGAAAAGCTATGCTGACCGGAGGCGCAGACCCATAGAGTTTGCTGCGGGTGATCATGTTTTCCTTTGAGTGTTCCCCCATGGAAGGGGTGAAACATTTTAGTCTCAGAGGTGAGCTAGCTCCACGGTATATTGGTCCGTTCCAGATTCTGGAAAGGATTGGAGCTGTAGCTTATCGTCTAGCATTTCCACCGTTTTTACCGGCGTCCACGACGTGTTCCATGTATCCATGTCGAGAGGTACGTGTGCGGATTTTGGGTTTCCGGAAGCGTCAGCTACGAAACAAGACGATACAGCTAGTCAGGGTCGGATGGTAGCATCACTCGGATGCCGGGGCGACCTAGGAGCTCAAGGATACCGTCCGAGCTAGCTATCCCCATTTGTTTGATTGAGGTACGTATGAGTGATTCATTCAGTACTTTGTGCTGTTTGATCGTACCTAGCACAGGTGATAACGAAATTTGGGGACCAAATTTTTGTTAGTGGGGGAGGATGTGAGAATCTGGGAAATTCAAGGGTTTAAAACACAAAATTTCCAAACTTAAGGGTGTCTGTGAGAATTTCAGAAATTTGAGGGGTTAGATGCAAATATCCCTTTGTATATTAATTTGTTTTCCCCCTCATTTCGGCAGAAATCGACTTAAGCCGATCTCTTTCCCCTTCTCTTCAACATCTCTCTCTCCGCTTATTCTCTTCTTCTTCGACTTCTTCTTCCTTCGCTGGACCGCGACCACGGCTTCCGATCACCCGAGCACCGAACGACCTTTCCCCCAGCTAGGCCCACGGGAGCAGAGTTTCGCCTGCCCTTCTTGTAGATGACGTTGCATGATCCAGCCTCACGCCGGCGATCTAGGGCACGATCTCGCTTGTGGGCAGTGTGATGTTTTCTTTCTGCCTGAGCCAAGCGGTTCCTTCTTTCTTGATCATTATCGTAGGCAGACAAGATCACCGGGCCTTTCTCCTCCTTCGATCACAGCATTTTGGGTAAGGTATGTTCCTTATATTCGATTTGTGATCTCTGAAATGGAATCCGTTTGGGTTTTGGAATGGTTTGTCTTGAAGTGATCCTGATCTGTTCTTGTTGCTTTTACGAATTTGTGTTAGGCATAGGATTAAGATTATGGATTGAAGGTATGAGAGTAAACTAATTTCGGTGGGGCTGAGTTGTGAGCCTCTGTTAGCTCCTCGCGTGTTCTCGAATGAGGGGAGCCGGATCTTGGGGGTATTGATCTGAAGATTGAGAGCTTTCTCTCTTTCACAGGTGCGTGATCTTAATCGGTGAGCTCACTTAGTCTGTGTAGATTTTGTTGAATCTAGGTATTCTGATTGGATTGTTGTTTATGATTGTTGTTGGATCAGTAGCTATTAAACGGTTTTGTTTCTCTGATCGGAATGAGATTTCGATGGTGGTTTTGTGTTAGGGATTGTACGATTTCTGTTGTTTGTGTTCTGTATCAGTTTTGATCGAAGGAGTAATTGGATCCTTACTTTCGATGTGTGTTGCCATCTGATCAGTGAAGGAGTGGAAGGTTGGATCTGTTGTGCCTTAATTGGATTCCGATTCTTTCTCCTGGTGTTGGATTATTGAAGAGCAATCAGATTTAGGTTTGGGAATCGATCTCATTGGTTGATTTGGGATTATTTCATTTGATCCGGGAATTGGGTGACCGAAGCTCTGTTCCCGAATGGTATTCGATCTGTGGTTTGCTGGGTTCTGTCGTGAGTATTGGTTTGATGGGTTTTGGATAGTGTCTCTGTTCTTGATCTGTATTATTATTGTCGAGGGCGGTGTTGATTTGGGTTTGTTCTTGTTTTATGTCTTCTGTTAGAGTGTTGCCATGATCGTGGATAGATGTTTGCGATTTGATTGGATTTGGGTATAGGGAGATGGGTGTTTAATTAGGATTAATTAATTAGAATTGATCCTAATTAAATTAGATGATATATTTGGCTAATTATCTTATTGGTTGTATAATTAGATAAGTTGTATTTGTTTTGATGCAGAGCATTGATTTGATCCATTCGTCGCAGATATTATTTCTGGACGGGGTTCTCGACGCCTGGACTTCTTCATATCGAGGCGGGGTACCTCTTTTTATGCATAGCTAGACATGCTAGACATAGTTAGCAGTAGGGATATCTGATATCTTTATCTCTGTGCTCTTGCTTCGGTAGTTGTATCCGTTAGCTTTACTGCTTACTATTTTTGTATGGATTGGTGATGCACAGTTTACCTTATACCTTACGCTAGGATTTAGGTATTGGTGCATACCGGTTATCTGGACTACTGCATATCATGTAGATGACAGCAGGGATAGATAGTGGATGATGCATGGGATAGTGACATACATCATTGTTGCACGTAGCATAGGGGACGACCTTTGACTCCCTGGAGGTTGAGATGGACCGTCGTACTTGTTACTCGTGTAGGGGCATATGTAAGCGACCTTCGACTCCCCTAGTGGTTGAGAGGGGCCGTCAGACCTGCCACATGACCTGTCGTGCAGCCCCGTTGGCGGTCTCGACGCTGCAACAGGTCCCCTACCTATCCGATGATAGCGAGGGGCATTTAGAGCGTTACTCCACCCGATGGCGGGGTACGTTCATGGTCTCCGACCCTACCCATTCGGTCCCGCGTGTGCATTATAGACCGTCTGTTCGTGCAGGGAAGACCAGGTCAGAGCCCTACCCACTCGGTCCCGCATGTGCATTATAGACCGACTGGCGTCAGGGGTGACCCATGTTGCATCATGAGCATGCTGTGCATTGATGCATATGATTGTGATTGCTGCACTTGATTGTTGCATTTGGTTGACATGCATACTACCGGGTTTGGATCGATGCAGGTAGGTATGTACTTCCTTGTTTCTTACGGTTCAGCTCTGCATTTCCTTCTTACTGCATTTATGTTTATTATTGTGGTAGATGGTGACTTACTGCTAGTATTTCTTCCTGTGCATATCAGACTGTATTCGCTGAGTTCTTAGGACTCACCCCGTTAGCTCTATTTTTTTTTCTCTTTTCAGGATGATCGTCTGGATTGCCCAACAGCCTGTCCCAGTTCATGTGTCTCCGAGACGATTCCCGCGGTTGTTCTGTGTTTTGGTTGTGGTACATGTTGGTACCTTTTTCTTTTATTCGTTTTGTTTCTTTTCACTTTCGCTGTCATATGTTGTGCTCTGTTTTGTCGTCTATTTTTACGGCAGTATAGTTGTACTTTTGTGTGCCATGGAGGCCTTGATTCCGTTTTGGTTTGGTCGTAAGTCGTACCGGTAAGCAACTTTGTCGTCGTTTTCGTTTTCTCTTTATACAGTCGCTTGTTCCAGCCCGATAGGCTGTGGTACAAGCAGGCTGAGGTAGTCGTGGTGATCTGGTTTTTAGATTGTCCGCCGGGACGAGGGAGTAGCTGTCCAGTCGGTATTGGACGAGCGGCTCCTCGGGGCGTGACAAAGGCGATTCTTCTCCGAAACTAAAGAGATCGTATTCGTGTGGATACACATAGAGGCACGGACACTTGAACGTGCAAGAGATCTGGCATACCTCGGACAAGCGGGATAAGCGAAGGGCATGCGTCAAAGGTATACCTATACGATAGGAATTTGTAAATTAACTTTGTATGAGTTTTTTTTCGCATGGATCGCTCATGTGATCTCTTTATTTCCGCTGCGATTTGTTGAATATTTTTACCTATAGATCCCTATACTATATATATTTTTTTTATTACATATAAAATTAGTTATACATATATATGCAAATTTTTTAATTATACATATATTATAATTTTTATTATATTATTCTGATCTTAATTTATCATATTTGACTTTTTGCAGCATTTTATATTATTACCTCATATAGATATATTATTTAGAGTGAATTTCAATCATATATAGTATGGATGTAGACACTTTATTGTTGATATTTAGATAGTTTATATCATGGTATGAATTTAGATATTTTATTCTGTATATTTGAATAGTTTGTATGATGGTATTAATTTTGATTTAGTTTGTTTATGTATGATTGTGATTAGTTTGTATGAATTATGTTTGTTTGTATAATCATGATAGATAATTGATTGTATGAATTTTGTTTGTTCATCTGATTATGATTGTGATGTATGATTGTTATGTGAATTGTGTTGAATGGATTGTGATGTATGGATTGTGTTTGTTCTGGTATGAACTGTGTTTATATAATTATCATCTGTGATGGTTTATATAGATTTAGAAATTATAAATAGGACATATATTTTGAATATAATTGTAATCTTTCATTTTTTTTTTAATTTATCGATAGAAATCCAAATTCCGTCTGTATGTATCGATAGGATTATGATCTAGTGGCACCTATCGACGGGGTTATCCAACAAAATCTATGGTTTCCGTTGAAAAACATTAAAATTCAATAGGCAAATATACCGATGGAAACACTAATACTAATGAAAATACTAATTTCGTAGCTAAACATACCGATGGAACGTAAATTCCATCGATAAAATTATCTTCAATAAAACTATCTTCAATGCACCATATGTCGACTATCATATTTCTATTGAAATTTCATCGGTAACCTAATTTAGCGATGGAAAAACAAAGGAAATTTCCACCGATAATAGAAGTTTTTTTAATGAAAATTGTCAAGGATATCTAGATTAGGGGAGAAAATGAGTCAATTCCATATCACTCAATATGTCCCATAAGTCACGCTGTACGTCCCGAAAAAGTACTTTTACTAGTGAACTTTAAAGAAATAATCGAGTACCATATACTTAGTGTTAATATGGAACATGGCAATGACTTTCTCATCTTTATCTTGTTTTTTAATCGTAATTTTTTAGATTAATCAAATTGGATAATATCAAATTTGAGATAATTGATCCGGACCTATAACAATTTTCCACCAGTCGTCAGAATAAATTGAGAAACATTCATGACAGACGGTTCAGAAATTCAACATGCCACCATTACAAGCCTCATTTGAAAGAAACTTTCTAGTAAAATTCGCCATAGCTAAAGATTTTTAATTCTATTTTATACTTACATTTTGATACATAGATTGAAAGATTTATAGAGTAAGACAAAATGAGTAGATCGTTGTGCGGATCCTTGCTTCTTCACTTCCCTCTCCGATGAGGAGGTAGCCTATGCCGATCACAATAGCTCAATCATAGTCGAAAGCTTGAGGAGATCTGCCCTAAGGTAGAGACTTGTAGCATCTTCCGGCCACAGCTTCTTCTCCAAGATCGACTTGGCACCTCGTGTTGGCCAATTTGGCAGCGACACGATTAGGGTCGCTGTCAGTGTTTGTTATAGATAGCGACTTCACCTCTAATATGGTACAAATTGATACCGTCTATACGGGATGGATTGATCGCTAATATAGAAGACGATGCTGTGAAAACGTCTAGGGTCAAATCCTAACGAAATCAAATGTCTATCCTTCTTTATGTCTGACCTCCGTAATTTATCTCTTCAGTGTTAAACCTGAGATGAGTTGACAGGAGTGTTGGGATAAACGAATCGTCTTTTACCACCTAACACGAATTGATACTTGCATGTAATATATCTATGATAGTATGAGTTTACTTAGACGAATAAATGTTTCGTCAAAAAAATTGAACAACCACCATTCAACAAGAGGTCTGTGGCTTGGAATGCCGTCGTCATTGTCTTGTTCAGATATGAGTACTGGTCTTGAAGGTTCAATTTGTGATTCTAACGGAATTCGATGTATCAAGTTAGGGATTGAAGTTGCACTCGACTCTTAACTCACTCATCGCGTGCAATATCATCGGGGGTTATCCTAGACTGAACAATTTTCCTGCTGACTAGTTAGCCAAGGTTTCTTCAGACATCCCTATCTCTTCGCAAAAAAAGTAGCTGAACCAAGTTTCTCTTAAGATCTTGTGAGAAAATAAAAAGTATTTAGTTTCTACTTTCATAAACACCATCTCAAATCAAAGCGACAACTATTCAGTTAACTAAAATAATTATGTACCAATGGGTTCTCCTGTAACAACACGGTCTCTCAACCCCTTTGACGGCCAAATCAACATTTGGCGGCCCAACAACCTGGCCCCTCGGCCCAACAACCTGGCGGCCAAATCAACATTTGACGGCCCAACTATGTCGTCGACCATCAACTGATGCCGACGACCAACAACCGTATCGTTACTCACTAGGACTTCCCACCTCTGGCCAGTGGATTTTTACCTTCCTCAGAATTCGAACTCTAGACCTCCAGGATAAGTACTAGAGTTTATGAATCCTGATACCAAGTGAGCTAAGTCACGCCCCCAGAGGTATATGCTTCCTCGAAAATAGGGCAACATCTCCCCTGTACGGCGGACAATATGGGGCAAAAATACATACTATCTTACATATATAGCTTAGCCACATGCGGCTAGCATCACAACAATATATAAAAGACACACAACCACGCAGTTTAAAATAATTTAATGGGTGGCTCAGCCACCTTAGGCATAAAAGAAAACACAACTTAATAAGAAACTCCACAACGAATAAACCCGACCAATAAGACATGACTACAATTTTTATTTTATCAAGACCATACCAGAAATAATATAAAATGCGGAAAACAAGGAAACTACGGAGAACTAACTCTGAAACAACTCCAAACCAAAATCACCCGGTGAAATTGAAGGACTGAGGGACTGACAACTGGATCATCTCCTGGCTCCAAGCAATACCGCTACCTGCTATCTGAAACAACAAAAAGGAAAGCAGGGGTGGTGAGTCCGGGTGGATTCTGCGGGTATATGAGTAGACAAATAAGCATGACATAAATAAGATAACGAAGTAGAGAATCAAAAGGTACAGTCCATAAGAAATATCAGATTTACCTAATCATACATAACCAATATAATACGACATGGTATAAAATCCGAATAACGACTAAGCAAGTATAGAACTCAACAACAATAATATCAAGATAGACATGCATGTCATACATATGCAACAATCATAGCTCATATAAGTGCATCAAACACAAACAAATGCATAAAAGAAATACATATGCACATGATGCAATGACATGTGTCACCCCTGACGCCAGTCATGCCGTCAATACATCCCATCTGTGTGACCGAGTGGGTAGGGTTGTGACAACTGTACCACTCCAATAACAACAATAATACCACA
Source organism: Boesenbergia rotunda (assembly GCA_024364735.1). Lineage (NCBI taxonomy): Eukaryota > Viridiplantae > Streptophyta > Magnoliopsida > Zingiberales > Zingiberaceae > Boesenbergia > Boesenbergia rotunda. The sequence continues at coordinate 215,186 of JAGFNQ010001739.1, forward strand.
TAAGGCGTGGTTGAGTGGACAGGATGCTGGGGAGTCTACACTCCAACCCCTATACATAGGGGGAGCTATACAGCTGCAATATCCCTCTATAAACAATGGTGAGGGTGAGTCACCAACAGCTCATCCCTCTAAAATAACGATGAGGGTGTCACTGTCTGGCATGACAGGACAAACACTCGCACTCTAACCACTACCATGACAACATGTGGTTGAGTGAATCGAGCAACAATATAACTAACGACGGCTTAACCAAATGTAAGCCAACAGTCGTTAGTATGCAACGTGCAAGTATGGTGCATGATATACGATGCACGAACAACCGAAGCAACCACGATGTAATAAAATCCAACGAGTGAAACATGCATCGATACAACCAACCAGAAACCGAAATCCAACGATTATGCATCTACACTACTAGGTAGGGTATTTCTAATGTCAAATAAACCTTATTGTGTTTAATGAACTTTTAAGTGCTCGTGTACAAGCGGCACTTTACAGAACATAAAATCAATAGAGGACTGTACGGATACAAACTTGGAATACTCGAAGATCAACGAAGAATAAGTCTCAACGGCGATGTTTAAATAACGACAAAGAATAAGGTCAAGCAACCTATAAGACATAAACTAGTCATGCTTTAAGGTAAAAGAACTACTCGAGTACAAAGGAGAAATACCCGCCTTATAATTGTAGAAGTCTGTAAACGAGAACCTTCGACGATCAATCGAACAAGTCCGAATCAAGGTCCTGTATATATGATAAGGTTTAGCTAATTATGAAATCAACAGATTAGCTAAACTACATACTATATACAATTAGGAGAAATCTAAATTACGACTTCTATTTAATTAACTCACAATTAACAATTGGTTTCTTCTTCTTAACCTAACTTTATGACAATTAAGTTATTAAGTCAACTTTCCAAACTAACCTAAAGAACTACCACCCAATCCAAGCAAACATTTCCTTTTAGTGATCCAAATCAAATTCAACTCCAAACTAAACACTTACTAATCCAAACCACCCAACTCCTATGGTTGCTCACGACAACACATTTAATCTGATTAATAATACATTAAACAACACAAAATTAGTTTATTCTCATACCAGTCTCATGGTAGAACATAGCAACCCAAAACAGAGCCTAAGAGAAATTCACATCTATACTCATGGCAAAACCAGTAAATCACAGAATTTAACCTACAACATTTCAATCCATGAAATCCACAACAAGGTTTCACTCCTTCAAACACCAATTTCAAAGTTCCAAATGGATACAAGAACTCACGGTAGGACCAAACAGAACTAGTAGGACCAAATGACACCATGAAACCAATTCAAACGTTTGCTAACAATCGAGCACAGAAAAACCCGAAACCATATCGAATATGTACAGTGAAGTTTCACGGCAACACATCAGTTCTAGCAAATCTGCCCACCAACTTTACAAGCACCAAAATCACCGTAAAACAAACACTCATCATCTTACCTGAGTTGGTGCCGATGCGAGCAGAGGAAACCGAAGAAGGAAGTGGCACTCGACTAGGGCTTCACGCGAGGCGACGGTATTCTGTTCGTGCGCGCCGGAGAAGAAGAAGAAGAGAAATGGAGTAGGTAGGGCGGCGGGCGACGGTGGCTGTCACGAGGGAGAGACGACGGCTAGGGCTCGGCGGCGGAGTCGGCGGCTTCGGTTCGCTGTTGTGTCGGCGTCGAAGCAGAGAGGAGAATCGGGCGAAGAGGAAACTGATCGGGTGAGGGGAAGTTAGGGCTTTGTAGTTTTTTTTTTAAATTTGTTTTGTCATTTTGCAATTAAACCCAACAAAGTTGAAAAATTGCAACTAGGGCCTTAACTTTTAAAATTCACTCGAAAAATTCGGTATTTAACATCTCCATCGCAAGCAGGATCGTGAATCAGTATATAAATAAAAGAAAATAAGTAGAATTGAGAATTAGCAAAGAATTTACTGAGTGAAATAGCTGATGAATGTTGGAACAAATAATAAACATCAATGTAAAGTTGATGAACCATCAATAGGACCGAAATAATTCGCAAGAGATTGAGTTTTGACAATACAAGCATACATCCGGGGATGTCGGTCCCAACTCCATAAACTGAGAAGCTCCTGAGAATCTAAATCCATTGTTCATTCGAATACGATCTGTTGCTCCAAAGCAGGTGAATCAGAATCTATACGCACCCACGAACAAAACCTGTACAATTGAAAGAAAAGAGTATGATCTGCGTACAGATAGACTTCCGACATGTAAATGAAAGTGAAGAAATTTTCTTCTCAGTTAGTGTTATATTTTTAGGTTCACTGAGTATCAGAAGGATCCAGATAAAGATGAATTCAAGAAGAATATGAAACATTTGATTTGATGGGAAAGGAGCATATTAAAATCTTTTCACTTCAACTATCGCCAAAAAGCACCAGACTATATTTGATGTTTGCATTTAATCCTACATGGCAAAATCGTTTCATTTAATACAACATTTCCACTGTTTCCTAACCTAACTGTGAGTAGTGGATCAAATTGTCGATACTGTTCTTGCAAATTGTAAAATTCATTGAGAAATCAGAACATCGAGAAGAATCACAAATTATTCATGTTTCATTATACTTGAGTTTCAACTTCCATGTTTAGAAACCGAGAAAAGACAATGGTGGATTCGAGAAACAATGTATTCCGTTAGTAAAAGTACCTCAAGATAGGATAACCAGACCGAGGTAAATGGATCCACAAAGAAATGCAAATGATATCAAACCCCTGAAACAAAATCAAAAATATATTGATAGAACAATATGTGAATTTTAAGCATAATGAAGTATGTTGATGTATGTTTGTTAACGGTGAGTCTCACCAAATAACACCCCACCCGACACCATTACAAGGGCATGGGCAAATTTCAGCAAATTTCTCAGCATCACTCGAGTTAACTCTTCGAGATATTAAGTCATCATAGATATCTATAAAAGAAAATGTGTGAGACAATTCACAATATCTATCAGTATTTTGCTTTCTGATGAAAATGATTTGACTTACCATAAACAGAAAATAAGCTATTCATGACACCTGCAATTCTCAAAAGTCATTAACAATCGATACTAGATGGCTTCTACTAATACTTATCCACAAGAGGAGGTGCAAATGAGGTATACATATCCATACCTATAAACAGGATGACATAGCGAAGTATATGGACCTTTGTAGCCTCTTGTAGAAACCAAACCAAGGCGACAAAAATGATGAAACCTAGATAAGTAAAGAGATTTCAGCAAAAAAAATTCAAGATTTTACTTCTCAACTTGTATAAATAACTAGTTAGCGACTATCGGTGCAAACCTATACAGAGTCCACGAAGCAACCACTGCATTAGCCATAAGAACAGATAAGTAGCAAACAAGATCAGTCCTGATTAAGAATACTATGGAGTATCTTCTAACATTAAGCTTGTTAATAAGTATAGATAACACAAACCCTAATAAAATTTGAAACAAAGTAATAAGATGATCTAATGTGCATACATTTTTGGCATAGAAAAGTACAACCACCAAAGCAAGCAGAAAGCAACCAGCAGCAATTCTTGTTGCAAGAAGATTAGTGGATGCAAGAATGAAGACCATTCCCCAAAATGATGAGCCAAGATCTGTGAGGTAAAGGACAAGATTCAAGAGAAGGCCCTAAAAATAATTGGCTTACATGGCTGGGTTGAAACTAAACAATTTAAACAAAAAAAAAAGATTAATTACATCCAGCAGGTAGAATGATCCAATAGATGCCACCGCGAGTTTGAGTGACCCCGCCCTCATCTGCATGTACCTGTATGCCCTCAACCTGCAAACAATACAATAATGTAATTCAAATATTCAACGACTGACTTAAGAATTCTTATCTTCCATCAGAATACCGAAGATACAACTTATGAATATACTAGACACCGTATTAGCTTTAGATATCCTTCTGAGCATTCTTGTAAGACAAGTGAGCATAGACCTTTTAGGTGGTGGCATTACTAGTAATCTGCTACTGAAGTTTCCTTAGTTGGTTTTTCTCTTGAACTACTAGTAGTCTACTCTGAATTTCTACTGCATCTAACAGAAATCCTATTCCTTCCAACATCAAAATGGCACTTAATTTCTACTATGATTGTTTTTTAATTCCTCCATGTTACTATGTGTCTGTTTGTTTCACGTAAAATATTTTCTAAAAGAACATTTCCCTCATCTCATCTTCTAGTGTTTGATAAAGTTGAGTAGACATTTCCGAGCAAAGTGACTTTTGGTTGAAACATGCAGAAGTTATTATCCTCATGTGCTCATCTTTCTCAAGCAAGCCTCCTCCGCCCAATTATGTAGCCGTTTGACAACTTTATCAAACCCAGTAAGCCATCTTCGTCCCCTCCAACAACCATCGACGAACCCAGTGACCACCCTCCAGCCACCTCCATCCCTATGGCAGAGCTTTGTCATTCCCAACAATGCACACTCTGGCCCTATCCACCCTTCCATGAGGCCCCTCCATTGCCACCGTGAGCCCCCACCATCAGCTCCACCAGTTCTTCATTAAAGCTCCAACAATTTTTTTAGTTACACAGCAAAACAATGGATAAACAATCTATTTCCCTATAATCTTACTTCTCAGAAAAATATTTTACATGAATTGTTTATCAGCAAACAAAAGACCCTTTGTTTTCTGAATCGTATGAAACCATAATTTTGCATTTCACTATCAAAATTACTCACATCCCCACAGGTCAGCTTGCAGGCAAGGGCATGGCTGGTCTCGTGCAGAAACACCGTGATGAGCTTGAAAGGCCTCAGCAGAAAAGTCCTCCACAACTAAAAGGGATTAAAACCAGAGGCACAAATAGATCAATATGGCAGAAGACCAGCACGAACCCTAGAAAAAGAACAAATTTTTACGGCAGCGCAGTCTACACAAAGTCACCTTTTCCCCCAAAGTTACGAGCTTTAATCAATCCCTAATGTAATGACGCGAAAAATAAACTGCTATTTAAATTCAAAAAAGAACTTACGAGGAGGATGACGAAGGTGAAAATACCAATGGTGACCATGAACGTGGTCTGGTCGCGATCGCAACAGTTCTTGAGCTCCCAATTAGGCATCCTTCTCTTTCTTTTTGACTTCGGTAAATAGAAAGTCCAAACGGGAAGCGAGGAAGAAGCAAAGGGAGAGTTCGCCGGGTCCGAGGAGGGAGATAGATGGAGAACCGTCAGGCGGTCGCCGGGTAAGATTGGGAGTGGAGCGGAAAGAAAAGGGGCAGATGCAATGAAGATGGACGTTGGCAAGAAGGAAGAGGACCCGATCCCGCGTCGGAAACTTCGATCTCGCTCGCTTCGAATGCGCGAGCGAATCCGAGGGGAAGAGAGAGAGAGAGAAGGAGAGGGATGACCGGCGTCGGTCAAGTCAGCAGATAACGAGTCTTCGAGCTTTGTTATTGACTGTTTGACCATCAATTATAATAATAATAATGAATACATCCATTATACCCTATTAATCTTTTAATTTTAATTTATCAGCATCCACGATTTCATTCTCAACTATAAAAAAAAAAAAAAAAAAAAAAAAAAAAAAAAAAAAAAAAAAATATAACATATTTAAAAAAATTCTTCCAACTAAATTACAAATCCTGAGACGTTGAAATTCTTGACCACCCGAGTATTTCCTGATTTATCTAGATGGGTGATTAGAAACTTTCATAAGACCGGACCGATCGTCCGAGGTTCGACGTTACTCAACGTTGTTGATTATTTTTTTATTAATCTTTTAATTTATTAGAAAAGAAATAATTTTAATTAAAATATAGTACTTCTCTTGTTTAATTCTAAAAAACCATAAAATCAATCACTTTTTCCAACTTTAAAAAAGCACTACAGGACAAATTAGAATTAGCGATGGAATTATTGATGAGTAAGATTTTTCATCGATAATTATCAACGGAATTAATTTTCCGTTGGTGATTTTCAATGGACTTGAAATTCAGTCGAAACTACGATAAATTTTCGACGAAATCTTATTTCTGTCAAAATTAGTTCTCGACAAATATTAAATTCCGTTGGATAATAAACAACAATCAATGCATTGATTGCTATTTTCGACGGAATCACAAATCCATCGGAACTATTTCCGACGAAAATCGGATCCGTTGGGATTTTTACCCCTAGTCAATTGCATTGACTATTTTTCGATGGAATTTCAATTTCATTAGGAACTAATTCCGACGAAAATAAGATTCCATCTAAAATTTTACAATGCAATCAACGGGATTGACTATTTTTCCGAAAGAATTTCAAGTCCGTCGAAAATTCTCGAGGAAATTTCAATTCCGTCAGAAATTCTAGACGAAAATGAAATTCCGTCGAGAACTGCGAATAAATTAGGGCTCACCTCGCGCCCTAATTTTTCATTGCGCACAACTCCTTTCCCATTCTTCTCAGGCGCCTCCTCCTCCCTCGTCGGCTCGTTCACCGGTGAAGGTAAGCATCTCTTTTTTGTTCTCCATCGTCTCTTTGTGTTCGCGACCCGTCGGCCGACCAGATCTAGGCGTGGCCGGCCGGATCTGGCCGCAACCCGAAATGTGTGGCCACGACCAGCCATGTCGGACTGTGGTCGGCCATGTCTGGTCGCGGTCGGCCGTATGTAGTAGTGGTCGGTCGTTTGTGGCCGTGGTCGGCTAGATTTGGTTGCGACCAGAAATGTGTGGCTGCTATCACACCCCCCAAAGATGAGCCGCTTGTCCAATATACAATCAAACAGCATCTCCTCTGTATAGTGGATAATTTGTAATATTAATACAAACACCCACGCAATTATATGGCCTCTGGCCTCAAATAAAGATATAACGGTCAATTTCAACCGGAGCATGTAAAAGAAATGCATCCATAACTCTAAAATCCCATAGGACTTACCTGATCTGCTATCCGGGCAAGCACGCAGCAAAACACATAGCATAAAGTCCAACAAAGGACTCAAAATACAATCCTCGCATCAAATACAATGCAAATACAAGACTACGACAGAAAAAGAAAATACAGTGTATGGAATATGCTATACTAGAAAACATAAATAACGCAGAAAACTCAAAACCAGAGTTGTCGGGACCTAGAACTAACAACTGGGGTTCTCCTAGTATCCAATCAATCTAAAAACAAAAATGGAGTAACGGATGGTGAGTCTAAGTGGACTCTGTGGTTATAGAGATAGATATACATGACAACATAAATAGCTGTACAAGCTATAAAAAAACAACAGGATACAGTCTTAAGGAGATATCAGAATATGCATAACTGAAAGTACCGAATGAATGTACATACCAGAAATTAGCCTATCTTGATCATAAAAGATTCGTATCATATGAGCAAATGCAGGATCATCGAACCAAATATATAATATCTCCTATATGTGCATGTCAAACAAATATAGCAAACAAATGCAACAACACAATCAAATGTATAATGCATTATGTACATGATGCAATGACACGCACATGATGCAATGACATGTGTCACCCCTGACGCTGGTCAAGTCACCGTGACATGTCATATGTGTCGGTTGAATGGGTAGAGCTGTGACAACTGTACACACTCTGCCATCAGTACTCCTGAGTGACCGAGTGAACAAGATGCTTCGGAGAATCGCCCTCCTATCCCAAGTCATATAAGGGAGAATCGCTCTCATCTCCTCCGATCACTGGAATGATGAGGGATCTCTACCTGCTACCATACTCCGGAACCACTACCTATGAGTGTCTGAGCAGAGCAGCACAGAGCAACTACACACACCCAACAGTATCTATTGTCCCATGAGTGGTCATGTGTGCAGATCATGTAACTGGCGTTGGGCTCAGACTATAAGGGATGTTAATGATTGCCAATATGCCATAGTGCAAGGATAGTGCATGATTCTAACACATGCAACACCCACCAGGTTATTATACATAACTCAACCTAATATGCACAGGTCGAACACATGTATCATAACTTAACTATCATACATCTAGGTACACATGCAAGTATAACCAGAAATCAATTCATGCAGATATAAAGTGACATGTCACTATATCTACGTATACATGCATACATGAATACTATACAAAATCATATGTCAAATATAGAAATTGTATAGAGAGGAATTAAATCATCTCAAAGATCAAACAATAAGTATCAAGCATGATAACAACGGTAGCAAATATAAGATAATAAAACCTACTACAACAAACATAAGCAGTCATGCATAAAGATAAAGTGGAACTAAAGAAACAAGCAAGAAGGTACCCGCCTCCAGAAAGAAGCCTGTAGGTGAAGAGAAACCCTCTTCAAGAAGTCTGCCACCAATCAATCAATATCATGTATCAAAGGACATATTTCTTAACTATCATAGTACATGATAATTAAGACCATAATACATGATAATTAGCTAGGACCAAATGACTAACTTAATTAGATTTGTTTAAATTAAGTTTAACTAGATTTGTTTTAATTAAGCTTAACCTTACTTTAACTCTACATGAGCTCTCCTTCTCCTCGGTTAGGTTCAATCCCATGTCGTAGTTCTTTGTAAGAAAATAACCTAACCCACAGAACCAAGCTATACAAGACCACTAATGGAACCAATTCATGATCTAGATTATCCTTAACTCAATTGCCACTCAGGGCAACTCCAATCGGCTGGGAATTGGCATGCACCAAAAACAAGAAACCCAAAGCCTATGATTGTGTTTGGCTAAACCTCACAGGATCAATAGATCTCTCCCAACAATTCATCCAAACCACGTCAGATTCAAATTCTGATCAGCGAACAACTCACACCAATCTAAGTAATGATGAATTCCATTTTGTAGCTCACGACCAAATCTCAAATAAGATGAAACCAGCTACCAATCTACAACACAATAAATTCCAATCCACCAACAAATCAAATGCCAACACCAAATTACTATCAAGATCAGTAATCACATCGGTAAATCTAATTTATCCTTACTGATCAATCTCAAAGCATCCTCTACCAATAACCAAAATTCGATCAAGCTTATCCTCAAATATCCACTGATCAAATTAATACAATACCTCACATAGCAGAATCTCATTCTCAAAATAGAGATCACATTGCTTATCAAGAATTTCAAAAGAAAAACAAGAGGAATCAAAATCCAAATAGGACATGAACCGAAAATCAATGATTCGAAACAATCTATCTCATCTAATCTTATATTGAAACCCTTCAAGATCATTAACCAAGAGCATCAAACTCCATAGTAGGAATGAGGAAAATCATCGAATCCACATAACTCATTTCCAACTACAAATCCTAATCAAGATCAAATCAGAACTTACCCTTGCCCTCAAAACCAACCAAATTCGATTCCAAACAGAGTCATCCAACTGAAAGACAACAAGAAAACCTATAGAACATGAATTTGGCTTCGAAATAAAATCCAACAATAAGCTACAAATCCAAGAACATCACGTTTCAAGAACTAATCCAATCATCGCTCCAATTTTACCCTGATCTCGGATCTATTGACAGCAACACTAAAATCAAATAATTTAGAAAAGACACTCTCGGCAGAAACTGGAAATCAAATTAGAGTATTAGCTATCGCAAACCAAAAATCACAATTCCATTTCAGAAAGCCATTACTCTTTATAGATCAAAATTCATAACCAGATCAATTTGTCCATGACAAATCCCTATAACAATCCCTTACTTGATCTAGCATTGGCAAAGATGCTCCAGCTTAGATCCAGAAGTGGGGCTGTAAATGAATCAAGCCGCTCGTGAACTATTCGGAGCTCGATTCGATAGAAGCTTGTTTGAGCTCGTTTAATAAAGCTCGTTAATATTAACGAACCAAACTCAAACTCAGCAGTATTCGCCTCGTTAGCTCGTGAACAGGCTCGTTAATAAGCTCGTGAGCTAGTTCATAAAATATAAAATTAATATTTAACATTAAATATATAATTTTGACACTTTTACATTTAATAAATATAAAATATCCAATAAATCTCATTTGTATGAATAAAATTATAGATTTTAGTAAATATTTTATATTTTTTAGAATATATAATTTATTTTTTTAATAAATTGATGAATAATTTAATTAATAATTTATATTTGGTAAGTTTGTTTAGGGCTCGATTAGGCTCAAATATGCTTGCGAGCCATCACTATATTCGATAAATTAAGCTCGAGCTTAGCTTGATAATAAACGAACCAAATTCAAACTCTCAGGTATTCGACTCGGTTCGGTTCGATTACAGCCCTATCTAGAAGCACAATTCCTAAACCTTAGCTCTGATTCCCCCTTCATCATCGAACATTAGCAACAAACCAAGATCTTCGACCAGAAGAAGAGGCTCATGACCGGAGTAGAAGGTGGTACATGATGCACCCTAGGCAAACTCAGCCCGGCTCCCTCCACACGCTGCACTGTATCGGAGGAATAGTTCACCGGATTGGGGGTTGGATCAGCCAAGGGAAAACGTCGCAGATCTCTCTCTATCTCTCGCTCGCGTGCGCCGGGGGGGGGGGGGGGTTATGAAGGAGGATGAGAGGAGTTGAGACTCGGTGGCATCATCGATAGTGAAGAGGGGAAGATGAGATTGGTGATAAAAAAATGGCGAAACGCTCGCCCCCAACGCCCCCGCCAGTCCATCCCAAGACCAACACGGAGGAGGTAAATCACGGTGGCTGAGAAGATAAGAGATTGGGAGGAGAGACTTTTTACAGAGAGTGTAGGGATTTATGCCCCATCAGCCCCGTGGCTCGAATCCAAGACTTCTAGTGATAATCTACCAACTTCTTACCATCTCAGCTATGCCCGTGGGGGTAGGGAAGATGAGATCGGGGAGAAGAGTCAGATGGATCTCATCAAGAGAAAACCCCTTTTTAAGTGGATCACTTTTGCAATTAAACCCATCGATTTTAGCTAAACCAACCCAGGACCCTTCAACTCTTTAGCCCCTTCAACTCTTTAGCCCCTATCTTAGGATTTTCATGCACTTTAACCCTTATAATTTAGGGTATCCAAGCAAAATGTCTGAAAACCCTAGTATCATTTCGTGACAATTTCTCAAAAATTTTCTGGGCTGGTTTCTAAATTACCATATTTAACGGTCGTGATCGACCATGTCAGGCATGGTCGCCCGCGGTCGGCCGTGTGTGGCTGCGACCAGTCGTTTGTTGCCACAACCAACGATGTTTGGAAGCGACCGATGATGTTTGGCCATGGCGGCAACTGACAATGTTTGTGACCGTGGTCGACCATTTGTGGTTAAATTGCCATTAATTTTGATTTGTATAGTTAAATGTTTTATTTATTTTTGAATAATTGTAACAAATTTTAGGTATAATTTTTTTATTAGTAGGTTATTGTTATTGCTGCTCTTCTCCGGCTCGACTACTCATCTTTAGGTATATATAATTTGTTTTTATATTTTTGTTAGGTTAGAATTTTATTAAGTTAGCATTTACTGTTATTTTATTACTTATTATAGAAGGTACCTTTTAGAGCTAATTATTTTATTATTATTCTAGTGATATTGTAACATTACATTATTTGTTTGATATGAGATATAGGATATCTTGTAATTTAGAACTAATTATAAGAGCTAACATTTAGAAATTATTATTTAGGTTTATCTCACTTACCCATATAATATTTGCTTTAATTAGAAACATTTTAATACTAAACTTAGGAATATTGTAGTATAAAATAGTATTAAATATTTGATTTAATTTGAATAATTTTATATTATCACCCTAAACCTGAAATTCTAATTATTATAATAAATAGAAATTAAATAGACATTAAAATAAAAGTTAATGGGAAGCAATTAAGCTCATGATGTTCTCACTAGATTTAACAATTTACAATATATAATTAACTTTTACTACTTAATTCATTCATTTTATAAAAGTTTATTAATATTTCAAATTTTATTCTTATTAGGCAACAATGTATATGAACAAAGCTTGGATGTACAATTGATTAGAAAATGGATTTATCAAAGATGATTTTATTACTGATTTTGAACAATTTATGAACTTTGTTAAGAGTCATCTAGAATGAATGGATGGTGCTAAGTTAAAGTATCCTTATAATCATACAAAATGCAGAAATACAAACTACCGTGATGAGAATACCGTGAGAGTACATATATGTAGAAATGGTTTTGTGTCAAACTACTTTAATTGGTACTATTATGGAGAACCTTATGTATGTGAACCAATTGAGCCTTATATTGGTTTATCATCTGACACTTTTATTGTGCCGCCTAAATCATCAACTGATGGTATTACAATGCAATCAATGATTCACAATGCGATGAATGCAGCTGATCCGGGCGTATGATTTTTAGAAGGATCGAGAGCTCGGTCGGGTTCGATTGCCGATCTGAACCGGTAGTGAATAGGCCAGGACAAAGGTCACCCCAAGGTCGGGACACTCAAGGTCGGTCATCCGAGGTCGGGACACTCAAGGTCGGGACACACAAGGTCGGTCATCCGAGGTCGGGACACTCAAGGTCGGTCATCCAAGGTCGGGACACTCAAGGTCGATCATCCAAGGTCGGCACACTCAAGGTCGGTCATCCGAGGTCGGGACACTCAAGGTCGGTCATCCAAGGTCGGGACACTCAAGGTCGGTCATCCGAGGTCGGGACGCTCGGGGTCGGTCACCCGAGGTCGGCCCCTCAAAGTCTATTGCCCGAGGCCAGGTACTCGTGATCACACGGGGACGGCCGAACAACTACGAGCCTCTCCTATCGTATGAGCCTTTCTTATCAAATATTCAGAAGATAATCCCCTCGGCATAATCATTGCCTGGCAGAGCCGCCGATAGTTAAGGAGGGACAGAAGAGATATATTAGGCAAGGTGTCAGGCGGCTATGGCAGTCTCACAGATATATTAGGCAGGGTGTCAGGCGGCTATGACAGTCTCACAGCATTAATGCGGCTGTCACTATCACCATCTGTCCACTGACCCTCCCTTAATGAGATTTGCCAACCCTGACACAGCAGAGAGTTACCTCTCCCCTATATAAACCCCCCATATGGCTCTGTAGAGGGGATTGCTGCAATTTTACAACCACTCCACCATATTGAGATCTCTGTTTCGGTCCGACCTCCCCAGCTATAGCAGACCGGGTCGTCTTGGTCAGACCGAGTCATCCGAAGGAGAACCGGTCTTCGCTCGTCGACAGGATCAAATTTGGCGCCGTCTGTGGGAAATCTTGCCTGATCGAGAGCCGAGGATGAGTGACTCCAATCGGGTGACCGTTACTCTCTCACAAGAAGACTTGGAGCTGCTGATAGAAGCTAGGGCCAGGAAATTGGCAGAGGCCTAGCAAGTAGCCGCTCGACCCACTCAGGTGGGCCCAGCCGAGCACACTGCTCGCGTGGGCACTGAGGGAGGGGTTCGACAGGAGGATAGTCCTCACTTCCACCGGGCGCTGTTTGGCCCGGCTGAGGGAGCAGGACAATCAGACCCTCATGAAGCTACATCCAACCGTACCAGAGCTAGCAAAGGGAAGGCTCCCCTCGTGCCGACCTCGGTGGGGCGTACAGGGTTCCCCTTTTCCAGCCAGATCCTGCAGGAGCCCTTGCCCAAGCATTTCCGACCCCCGTCCGTCACTGAATATGGGGAAGCTACAGATCCCGAAGAACATTTAATGAAGTTCGAGAACGCTTCAATGCTGCATCAATATTCCGACGGAGTGAAGTGCCGAGCCTTCCTGACCACTCTGTCCGGGCCGGCCCAACGATGGTTCGATAGACTGCTGGAGGGATCAGTAAGAGAATTTTCTGACTTCAAAAGATTGTTCCTCCAGCATTTCGCAAGCAGCAAGAGACACCACAAAACCAGTCTCAATCTTTTTACCTTGAAGCAGGGCTCCAAAGAGCCCCTCAAAGCATACATCAAAAGGTTTAATCAAGTCGCATTGGATGTACCCACTGCCACGTCTGAGGTGCTAGTCAGTGCCTTCGCACAAGGCTTACAGGAGGGCGAGTTCTTCAGATCCTTGATCCGAAAACCTCCGAAGGACTTCGAAAGTCTCCTAGGAAAAGCCAGCAAATACGTGGATGTAGAAGAAGCACAAGCTGCTAGGCGACCGGAGGTCAGACCGGCGCCCGAGGTCCCCCTGCATCATCAGAGGAGTGCGCCTCCTGGAGGACCTCTCAGAAGTCCCAAAGCCATGGGACACCGACAAGGAACCGAAAGGGGGATAGTGCAGCAAGTGGCCTAGGGTTGCCTCCCTTCCAGGTGGCAGCCCTACTGCTCTTTTCATAACAGCCACACCCACGACCTTCAGGACTGCTGGCAGGCCGGCAGGGGTCGGGGTTGTGCCGGACGGGGCAGTCCGAGAGGAGCCCAGCAGGGAGGCGGCCGGGGTCGGGGGAGAACAGCGCAGGACCCGTCGGAGGTCAGTGCTCGATCAACCAACCCTGCAGCCAGACAGCTGTTCCAGACCCCCAACTCCACCGAGAACAGGAATGCTAGCGAAGAGCAAGCCAATCAACAAAATGCAGTGCATGGATCCATTAACGTGATTTCTGGAGGCCCCACCTATGGAGATTCCAATAGAGCTCGGAAATCACAGGTTAGGCGGCTCGATATCTACCAAGTGGGCAGCAGTTTCGCCCAAGCTCAGGGGCTGCAGATCAGTTTCAGCCCTTCAGACTTACAAGGAATAGAAGTACCTCATGAGGATACCCTGGTCATCACAGCGATCATAGCTAATTACCAGATTCATAGAACCATCGTAGATACGGGGAGTTCGGTAAACATCTTGTACTTAAAAGCTTTTGAGAAATTGCAGATTGAAGCTACTGAGCTCCAGCCCGTGGCCACACCTCTATTCGGATTCACGGGGAATGAAGTCCAGCCCTTGGGCCAGATCAAATTAGCCATTTCACTCGGTGAAGAACCTTTAAGAAGGACTCGGTGGTCCACCTTCCTGGTAGTGGACGCCCCCTCAGCCTACAATGCCATCCTGGGCCGACCGGTGTTGACCGAGTTCCGAGCCGTGGTGTCCACTTTCTACTTGAAAGTCAAGTTCCCAGTGGGTGATCAAGTCGGAGAAGCTAAAGGAGACCAGAAGGTAGCACGTCGATGCTATGTGGACGACGTCCGAGTGGAGGTTAGTAAGTCCTTCCGAGCAGCGCCGGCTGATTGCAACATGGTGCAATCTTCTCAGCCCTCCCCTTGGGCTGATTTGATAGAGGAAAAGGAAGAGGTCCAGCTCTTGCCCAACCAAGAAGAAACTAAAGTGAAGATAGCTCCTGGACTACCACCCGACCTCAGACAACAGCTGATAGAATGTCTGACTCAGAACCGAGATGTGTTTGCCTGGTCCCAACAAGATCTTAAAGGGGTCAGACCAGAGATAATGGAGCACAAGCTGCACGTGTACCCTGATGCCCGACCTGTCAAGCAGAAGAAAAGAGATTTCAGTCCTGACAGAACAAGATCATTCAGGCCGAGGTGGAGAGACTGCTGGAAGCTGGGCACGTCCGAGAAGTCCAATTCCCGGCCTGGCTGGCCAATGTGGTACTGGTCTCCAAGCCGGGCGACAAGTGGAGGGTCTGTATTGACTTCAGGGATCTCAATAAAGCTTGCCCTAAGGACTGCTACCCGCTCCCTCGGATAGATCAGATGGTAGACTCTACCGCCGGGAATGAACTCATCTGCATGTTGGATGCCTACCAGGGATACCATCAAGTGCCCTTAGCCTTAGAAGATCAAGAGAAGGTCAGTTTTGTCACGGCCGAAGGCACCTATTGCTACACAGTTATGCCCTTCGGACTCAAAAACGCTGGGGCAACTTATCAAAGGCTGATGAATAAAGTTTTTAAGGAGCAGCTCGGAAGAAACGTAGAAGTATACGTAGATGACATTCTCATCAAGTCCTCCCAAGCTGCCGACCTTATAGCCGATGTCCGTGAAACCTGCTGCACCCTTCGAAGGTATGACCTCAAACTCAATCCTGCAAAATGTCTGTTCGGAGCCAAAAGTGGGAAATTCCTGGGCTACATCTTGACCGAGCGAGGAATAGAAGCCAATCCGGGTAAAGTGAAAGCGCTACTAGACATGCCGCCGCCCAAGAACTTAAGAGAAGTTCAGCGCTTGACGGGGAGGATCACGACCTTATCACGATTAATCTCCCGGTCGGCCGACAGAAGTCTGCCGTTTTTCAAGATCTTGCGCAAGGCCTCCAAGTTCCAGTGGGATGCCGAGTGCGACCGAGCTTTCGAAGAATTGAAGATTTACCTAGTCAGCCTGCCGGTGTTAGCCAAGCCCGAGGAAGGAGAGCCACTGTATGTTTACTTATCTGCTACTGAGGGAGCTGCGAGCGTTGTGCTTATAACCCAGAAACAGACCGAACAGCAACTGGTCTATTTCTTTGGGCACTTATTTAAAGAGGCCGAGTGTAGGTATACTACACTCGAGAAATTAGCTTATGTCCTTGTGTTGATGGCTCGGCGACTGCGACCCTACTTTTTGGCTCATCCTATCCGAGTGCTGACCAATAGCACACTTGGGAAGGTCTTGATCAACCCTGAAGTCTCAGGTCGGATGGTCAAATGGACAACTGAACTGAGCGAATATGATATTCAGTACCAGCCCCGAACGGCAATCAAAGCTCAGGCCTTGGCAGATTTCCTAAGTGAACTTCATACCGAGGAAGAGGAGGAGGTCTGGAAAATATATGTGGATGGGTCAGCCACCAGGGCAGGGAGTGGCGTGGGAATCTTATTGATGTCTCCTAAGGGAGACCCCATTCATCTAGCCGTGCGCCTGGAGTACCACGCTACCAATAATCAGGCGGAGTACGAAGCCCTCTTGGCGGGTCTTCAAGCGGCTAGGCAGGTCGGGGCCACTCGGATCATCCTACACTCTGATTCTCAGTTAGTGACTCAACAGGTGGCCGGGCGGTTCGAAGTGAACGACGAGAAGCTACAGGCTTATGTAGAGGCATATCAACAGTTACAAGCAGAATTCTAAGAAGTCCAGATTATACAGATCCCCCGAGGGGATAACGCCAAGGCAGATGAGTTAGCCAGGCTGGCCAGCTCTGCCCGTCCATGGGTCTTCCCTAAGCCGTCCCCCCAGGTTATGATGGTGGCTCAGGTTAAGAGGGAAGCAGAAATGGAGATAGAGGGGGACTGGAGAGCTCCATTCATTGCCTACCTGAAAGAGGGAACTCTTCCGGATAACCCCGAGCAAGCTCGGATACTGAAGATCATAGCAGCCCGGTTCACCCTAATAGGGGACGCATTATACAAGCGGGCTTTTTCCCGACCCCTAGCCAGATGCCTTGGAAAGGAAGATGTGGATTATGTGCTTAGGGAAGTGCATTTGGGGTGCTGCGGAAATCATTCAGGAGGTCAGTCCATGGCTCAGAAGGTCCTGTTGGCCAGTTACTTTTGGCCGACCCTTCAAAAGGACACAAAAGATGGCTCTTTCTTGCCTTTCTTGTCAGAAGTATCAGAATCTATCGCACCGACCAGTTGAGATGTTGCGAGCGTCCACAGTATCATGTCCCTTTGATCAGTGGGGCATGGATATAGTAGGACCCTTCCCCAGGACAGCAGGTCAGAAGAAATTCCTGTTGGTAGCAGTGGACTACTTCTCCAAATGGGTTGAAGCAGAAGCCCTGTCCCGGATCACCGAACAAGCGGTGAAGAAATTCCTCTGGCAGAACATCTTGTGCCGGTATGGCATACCTCATAAGCTAGTATCAGACAATGGTCGACAGTTTCAAGGTCGGATAATCAGAAATTGGTGCAAGGAATTTGGGATCAAGCAGGCCTACACTTCCGTGGCATACCCCCAGAGTAATGGTCAAGCCGAAGTAGCCAATAGAGAGATTCTGAAGGGGCTCAGAGCTAAGCTGGATCAGGTCGGCGGATCCTGGGTGGACGAGCTGCCGGGTGTCCTATGGGCCCTTCGAACCACACCCAAAGAAGGGTCAGGATGCACCCCCTTCCAGTTAGTCTACGGGAGTGAAGCGGTAGTCCCCATGGAGGTCGGCTGTCAGTCTGACCGGAGACATCTGTATGGAGAAGACAATGCGGAGAAAAGACGAGCTGAGCTAGATCTGATTGAGGAGGTCCGAGCTAAGGCTGCAGTCCGCATGGCTGCTTACCAGCAAAGGATGCGGAACCAATACAACCAGAAGGTTATACCCCGACACTTCCAAGTAGGGGACAAGGTATGGAAAAGAATCAAGCCGGTTGGAGAAGTAGGCAAGCTGGAGCCTCCATGGAGTGGTCCTTTCCTGGTGGTCGAGGCGCTGGGATCGGGAGCCTACTATCTGCAAGATGCTCAAGGAAAGCGACTCGGAAGACCCTGGAGCGCAATGCATTTAAGATTGTACCGTGAGGAGAGCGGAGAGAAATGATTCTTGTAACCGTACTCAGAAAAAGCGATGACAAAAACTCTAACTCCTCAAAAGACAACTGCAGCAAGTTATAAGTGAGCTTGCTCTCACGCACCCACCGGTCTCGGCGCCGATCGGGCATGGCGTTCCACGCTCGGTCGGGCCCGGTCGGGCGTGGCGATCCACGCTCGGTCAGGGTAAGTCGGACGGTGTCCAGACTCTTGCTAAGGCAAGTTATAAGTGGGCTTGTTCTCACGCACCCACCGGTCTCGGCGCCGATCGGGCGTGGCGTTCCACGTTCAGTCGGGCCCGGTCGGGCGTGGCGATCCACGCTCGGTCAGGGTAAGTCGGACGGTGTCCAGACTCTTGCTAAGGCAAGTTATAAGTGGGCTTGCTCTCACGCACCCACCGAGCTCGGCGTCGATTGGGCGTGGCGTCCCACGTTCGGTCAGGCCCGGTCGGGCGTGGCGATCCACGCTCGGTCAGGGTAAGTCGGACGGTGTCCAGACTCTTGCTAAGGCAAGTTATAAGTGAGCTTGCTCTCACGCACCCACCGGTCTCGGCGCCGATCGGGCGTGGCGCTCCACGCTCGCGTGGCGATCCACGCTCGGTCAGGGTAAGTCGGACGGTGTCCAGACTCTTGCTGAGGCAAGTTATAAGTGAGCTTGCTTTCACGCACCCACCGGACTCGACGCCGATCGGGCGTGGCGTTCCACGTTCGGTCGGGCCCGGTCGGGCGTGGCGATCCACGCTCGGTCAGGATAAGTCGGACGGTATCCAGACTCTTGCTTAAGGGTAATATGAATTAACACATTTCTATGATCTTCACTGCCAGAACGTGGCTCCCCATGTTCTGAAAGACAGAAGGGGCGTTAGGTCAGCTCGGTAAAGTTGAATTAAGTCAAACCAGCGCCCATGAGCCAACTCGGCTTCGTTTATAAGGGTAGTTCGTCAAAAACAAGACAAAACGCTAAGTCAGGGTACCGACCCGACCGAACGATATGCCCGAGCCCCGGGCAACGGCCTGCCTAAAAGACCAGGGGCTCAGATACGCTGAGCGCCTGGCACTTAGCCAATTTTTCGAGTCGACCTAAAAAATCAAACCAAGGACACCAGGATGATCATCCCGAGTACTCGACACTAAGCAGGAGTTTCGCATGTCATAGATCGGGTACCGACCTCGCTGAGCTACATAGCCGAGTCGAGACGCCGACCTAACCCCATGGTACGCCTGAGCTTGGACGTCAGGTCAATCGAACGTCTGATTGTGCAGATGTCTCTAACATTCGACACTTAGGGAAAACTCCCTACTCGACCTAAAGGGGTCTACCTTACGAGAATGATTTAAGCGTCCCTAGCGACCCATACTTAGCAAAATTTGGATGTATAATTCATAGCACCGGCCTTCGGCAAATGGGGCAAGTGCATCAAACAAGCAACACTTAGCAAAAATCTCACGCGTCGCAAACAGCTAGACAAAATAAAGAAAAGGAAAAATCCATAGAAATGAGCTAAGGCCCGAGGCCATCACAAAATTGGGCCTTGGAGGCCGAGTCAGGAAATCAGGTAACATTACAAAATTTTAAAAACTTAAAGACTGGGCAAGAGCGGACGGAGCCACAGCTCGGGCAAAGGAAGGTTGGGACCGCCAAACTAAGTAAATCTTGGAAAGTTGACCTAAGTGAAGGGAGGGAAGGCATCTTCAGGAATCGACGCCTTGATCCGCCTCAGCTTCACGGCGTTGGGGGGAAGGTCTTCGGGAAGATGACCGGCCTCAGTCAGCTGCTGGATAGCACCCTTTGCGCCGTACTTGATCATGCCACCAGTGCGCTTCGATACCAGGTCCAGGAAGGAGTCCGACCGAATGTAGGATAGACGTGCTGCTTCAATTCGGGCCAGCTCGCCCGACCTATAGTCCTCTAACTCCTTCTTGAGCCGAGCATGCTCGGCATCCTTCTGAGCGAGCTCAGCATCCTTCCTCTGGATGGTGGTCTCTCGAGCGGCCAGCTGTGCCTCCTTGCCCGCTAGCTGAGTTTCTAAACCTTGAAAAGCTTCTTGTTGGGCAGCCAGCTCCGTCTCCTTGTTCTTTAGAGCAAGATGAGTTTGATGATGAGCAGCGTCCGACTCCTTCAATTTCCGTTGGAGTCCCTTGGCGTCTGTTGTCATCTTGGCCAGGTCAGCATGGGCTCGGGTATACCGAGCCTTGAGAACCTTATATTCACCTTCCCAATGAGTCACCCGGTTAGTTAGTCGCTCCGTCTCCACTGCCGACTGGGCCAACAATCGTTGCTCTTCTTCTGAACCGACTTCTAACTCTGATATACGCAGCCTCAGCGCAGTTATTTCGGAGCGAAGCTGGTCTAGCCCCTCGTCGCCCGGAGGAAGGGTGCATTGCTCCATTTTAACCTCCAGATCTCTTACTCTTCGTTCGGCCACTCGGCGCTCCCTAGTATTGTTGACCAGCGCCTGGCTAACTGCATGGCTCAACGCCCATTGCTGCAAAACGACATAAAGGGTATAAAGATAGGTATAACTAACCAAATGACGAAGAAGGTACCTGAGTCATCCCCATGAAGAAGTGGTCAGCCAGGCTGACAGGGTCCATCGCGAAAGACGTTGTCCATCCTTCCTCCCAGCCCGAGACCAACATGCCATGCAAATTAAGGGGCTGGGGTTGGACTGTCTGAGTTAGCATAGTGGTTGAGGGCACCTGGACGTCCACAGCCGACCTTGGAGGGGAACGCATGGATAGAAGAGCTTCCACGGCCTCAACGTCTGCGGGGCCCGTCTCAAGGATCTGGAGACTTGGCGCGGTCCCCGAGGCGGACGCGGCAGGTGGCACTACGGGGGAAACAGGAGGACGGGCTACTGGTCGAGGCATTGACTCGGTCGAACCCCGAGGGTCAGGTAGGGGAGCGGCTGAAATAGAAGATGAGCCCGGGGCCGGAGCCTGAGGGCTGGCCATGGCTCGGGCAGGTCGAGGAGGCAAGGCGACCTGACCCCCCAGGGTCGGTGCTGTAGGTGAAGGCATACCCACGCGGAGAACCAGCCGGCGACGCTTTCGGGCCAAACTAGCAGAAGCTGCCTGGTCCGTTTCCTCTTCTTCCTTAGAGGCCGGGGTGGAGGTACCCTCACCAGCCACCCCGAGCTGTCGCTCCCGCCTCCCTGGTCGGGCGGCTCTCTCCTGGGTCGTTGGCTGCAGTTTCAGACGGCTCGGGATCTGAGACAGTGTTTACCGGCGGTACCGCCCGAGCAGCCGCTAGCTGGGCGGCCAGAGCCTCCATGGCTTCGTCCTCTCGATCCATTACCGCATCAACTCGAGCGCTATACATAACTTCGGCTGCACAAAGGAAAAAGTTTTAGTTAGCATTAATAAACATACAAAGCGAGTAGGGACGTACCGAGGGTGCCGGGTAGCTCCGCCGGAATTTGGCTCAGCCGGAAGAGGTACAGCATACCCTCGATCAATAGCTTGCCCGCATGGTATCGGGCTCCCCCGAGCTTAGAGAAAGCGGACCGGTAGCCCGGTTCTGAACGAAGGTTCTTGGGTAGCTGAGGGTGGTCAGGCAGGTTTTCTACCCACGCGGTAGGCCAGTTCGGTCGGGGGAGTGATTGGATATAAAAGAAGTGAGATTTCCAACCTTTATTGGAGGAAGACACCTTCTCTAAGAAGGCCGAGTTGATACGGGCTTGGAAGTAGAAATTCCCGGGTTCTTGTTTCTTGAGATAATAGAAAAAGTGAAACACCCGGGGTTCTAAGGGGATTTTATGAGCAGTGAAGACGATCACGGTGCCGCATAAGATTCGGATCGAATTGGGGGCCAACTGAGACAAAGAGATCTGGAAATAACGACAGATCTCGCGGAAGAAGGGATGTAGGGGAAAGCGCAGACCGGCTAACAACTGATCAGAGAAGACGGTGAAATGACTTAGGGGGGGCTCGTGCGCCCGACCTCGACGGTCGGGCAGAGTTATTGGGTGGTCTTCGGGGATTAGATAATCTATGCGCAGGGTTTCTACCTGACCTAATGTAAGGGAAGACCGGGTGGTTAAGTACCATGGCTCGGGGGGTGCAGACGGAGGTGCGGACGATGAGGCCATCAAAACGAAGTCAGAAAAGGCACAACAAGGGCTCGGCAAAGGAGAAGGAGTACCTAAAATCGAAGTTCGCCGGAAACACTGTTCGCCGGATTTGCGGAGGTCGGGTGGCGGAGATCGAACAGGAGTCGGAGAGAAAGTGAAGGTCGGGATAGGAAGGGGTAAAATGAGGAGTTATGCCTATTTATACCGCTGGTAAAACCAGGAGGACCGTCCGATGGCGAAAAAGAAGATGGCGGGGCAGACTCCTCGCCGTCCGATCTCTGTCATTTCCCAGACCTCGAAGCTTCACTCGCACGTCGCACGAGCCATGCCGGTGACGTTTCGCCACCGAAGACCTCCAGTCAGGAAGCGGCACGTGGCCCTGCATTAATGAGGATTTGATGGGGGATACGACATTTAAGGGAGAGGATTAACCGTACGAGATGACGCGCGGGAAGACAAGAAAGAAGCAAGCCGACCGAGCAAGGAGCCTAGTCAGTCGGATTGAACTCCTCCTTCGACTAGACTTGAGAGGGAGGCTTGTGATCCGGGCGCATGGTTTTTAGAAGGATCAGGAGCTCGGTCGGGTTCAATTGCCTATCTAAACCAGTGGTGAACAGGTCGGGCACTCGGGGCCGGTCAACCGTGGTCTGGCACTCGGGGTCGGTCACCCGAGGTCGGGCACTCGGGGTCAGTCATCCGAGGTCGGGCACTCGGGGTCGGTCATCCGAGGTCGGGACACTCAGGGTCGGGCACCCGAGGTCGGTCCCTCCAAGTCTGTTGTCCGAAGCTAGATACTCGCGATTACACGAGGACGGCCAGATAATTATGAGTCTTTCTTATCAAATATTCAGAAGACAATCCCCCCGGCATAATCATTGTCTGGTAGAGCCGCCAAGCATTAAGGAGGGACAGACGAGATGTATTAGGCAGGGTGTCAAGCGGCTATGACAGTCTCATAGCATTAATGCGGCTGTCACTATCACCATCTGTCAACTGACCCTCCCTTAATGAGATTTGTCAACCCTGACACAGCAGAGAGTTATCTCTCCCCTATATAAACCCCCCATATGGCCCTGTAGAGGGGATTGCTGTCATTTTGCAACCACTCCACCATATTGAGACCTCTGTTTTGGTCCGACCTTCCCAGCTATAGTAGACCGGGTCGTCTTAGTCAGACCGAGTCATCCGAAGGAGAACCGGTCATCGCTCGTCTACAGGATCACTAAAAAAGAAAAGCAGTGAATCAAGGAGATGTCAAAAACGAAAAGCCCCAATCAAAACTCAAGAAGATGGTAAAACAGAGAGTATAAATTCGGTTCCAAAAGTTTAGGATTAGTTTCTAGAAAAATTATGGACTCCGCCGTATTAGTGTGGATAAAATTTTTAATAAAAGATTTATAATATAAATCACATGTTATAAATCTCTCAATATAAATTATCCTTAACATAGAAAATAAAATAGTTAATTTTTTAAATTACTGTATATTTAGGTTTCAATGATAAATATTTATTAAGCAATTTAATAACATTATTAAGTATCAAAGGAACTACACGCGACTAATGATGCTTTGACTGCTTGGCATGCTATTCACGCAGGTGATACTTTGGAATAGTAACTATCTACTTGGCATGCTATTCACATGTTATATGTCGAGATTTATATTGATGTTAACCATAAAATATTGTAAGCCATAGATCTATTTTAGCAAGCCATAGATCTATTTTAGTCGATCGTGTCCTCGGAGTTATGGTGCAGCAGTAGGATGATTAGTCACTATCTTAGGTTTCGTGGTTCGATCCCTAACTACGACGTATTTTACAGGAATTTTTCTTCCAAATAGGGCGCGAATCCTGAGACGCTGGGTTTCTAGACCATCCACCACGAACGCTTCCCGATTTATCCTGATGACATGTGGGAAATTTTCATGGGACCGGATCGATCATCCCAAGTTTGTCTACTACTTGGTGCAATATTATTTTTATTTTAGTCGGTCAAGTAGGTGTAGATAGACACGAGTCGCAATGGCTATGTGAAGTTGATTATTTCAGTGGCACAAGGTAATAAATATTAGGTTTGGCAGCCGATTGGGTATGTTTGAATTAGGATCATCTCGTCTTTATAGATAGTTTTTATAGGGGTGTTATCGTAAATAAGTTTAGGATCAATTCTCAACGGGTATAAAATATTTCATTGATTGTCTCACTCTCGATTTATATAGGAGTGTTATAATAAATAAGTTTAGGATCGATTATCAACTGGTGTAAAAATATTTTATTGATTGCCTCAACCCCCTCCCTCGCACATTGTTGTGGAGCGAAGTTTTCCGTGATTTACCTTCTTCAATGAAATATGAGATATGAGGTCGTTTTAGAGGGGTCGTCAAGATGGCGATTTTATTTTTTATCATAGAATTCTATTTTTTATCATAGAATTCCAAGTGCTGAGTCCAAGTGTTGATTTCGAGTGTTGACTTCGAGTCGAAGAGATTTTAAGACTTGCGATGAACGCACGCTACAAGAAAAAAACGGAAAGATAATGTTTTTTATGTATTGCTTATGTGGTTGAAAAAGTATTGTTAAAAGTCCGTTTAAAGATAATACATAAAAAAGCATTGTCATTTTTTAATAAAAAAAAAACATTTCGTAATACTTAAAAAATATTATCGTTTTTTTTGCAAAGACAACGTTTATACATCAGAATAAAAATGTTGTCTTTTATAACAAAGATGACATTTTTTAATAGATAAAAAAATATTATCTTTTAATTTTTTAACAAAAGATAAATATATTTACAAAATCATTGTCTATTATATTTACACCACGAATTATTTAATTAAATCTTTATAAATAACACCAATTAAAATATTATAAAAGTATAATTGATCAATCATCTCACTATTGAATCAGAAATATGGCATACAATTCAATCCAAAAATACGTAAACATAATCCCAAAAACGAAATATGGCATACAATTCAATCCAAAAATACGTAAACATAATCCCAAAAACTCTACGTGCTAGAAATGCATATAAATTCCAACATATCTTATCTTTTAGATTGAATTTTTCTGGTAATGTTGTATCTTCTCATAGATATCTGAGTATCCTTCTTGGCAAAACAAAAACTCCACTTTCAATTTCTTTCCATATTCATTTGCTAGAAAGAAAATTATTACATTATAATTAATTAAGATGAAATAAGTCACATAATCAATACATTTACTACATTATAATTAAAATGAAACAACTCACATAATCAGTACAGACCCAATGAATACATTTGATAAAGATAATAAGCTAACATGCAATATCTATATATTAAACTCAAAATAATAAGCAAGTTGACATAATTAATACATTAAACTCAATGACTTGGTAAATAATACACGCAACTCTGAATATTTTCGGTCAATAGGTTATATTGGTGCAATCGACCCAAGTTTGATCGGGTAGATCATGAGTTTTGGTGTGTATGTCAATATGATTAAATTAAGATTTTATGTTGATATAATATATGTATTTGAGCATGTAGGTTTACAGGTAGAGCTGTCAAACGGGCCAACCCATGGCGGGGCGGGTCGGCCCGTAGCGGGTCGGCAATTTGGCGGGGCGGGGGGGGGGGGTCGACCTGTCATCTAGGCGGGTTGGGAAATCCCCAACCCAACCCAATCTAAGACGGGTCGCAGGTTAGGCGGGCCAACCCGCGGGCCCATCAAAATATTTTTTCAAAAATTTAAAAAAGTAAAAAAAATCATATATTTAGGTTTCATCAATCTAATATATCAAAAAATATATTTTTTAAATGTAAATGGATACAAACTAGTACTCATGTGATGAAAAGTATTATTTTTTATTTCAAAATTATAACAAAGAAAGATAATAAATTGTCATAAAACTTGACAAACATGTGGTTCTCAACCCGCGGGCCAACCCAAGCCCGTCGCGGACCGACCCGTGCGGGTCGCGGGCCTAGGCGGGTTGGCCCGCGGTGGGCTTTGGTTATTTACATTCTAACCCAACCCGCTTAAATTGGTTGGTGGGGCGGGCCAACCCGATGGGCCCAACCCAAATTGACAACTCTATTTGCAGGATACACATAGACTTAGTTGGACGTCTTCGGGTCCGGTGAAGAATGGCATTGGAAGACAAGTCGTGGGCTTGCATGCATCCGAGGGACCGTAGACAAAGCAGGGACGATGAGCCGAGGGAAGCGAACTTCGAGACATACGCGAAGGATGACATGGGGAGACGAGTCATGGGCTTGCATGCATCTGAGGGACGAGAGCCGAAGTCGAAGAAGGCTTGAAGGCAACAGGTCGAGGCTGCTGGATGAAGAGTCAACTAAGTCGTAAGGGTTCGAGTACTGAGAGAATTGTACTCGGGAAGGGAAACCCTAGGCTTAGAAAGTTGGCAGTCGACTGATGCTTGGATCAGTCGACTGATGAAGAGCACAAAAAGATCAGTCGACTGGTGTCGACCAGAATTCGAAACGTCAGGCTGTGACATTTGAATTCATGAGGACCAGTCGACTGGTGTTAACACCAGTTGACTGGTAATGATCAGGACAGTATCGAACTCTATTTAAGAGAGCTTATTTTTGGTTGAGAGTTCTTGGCGAAACAAGCTTGGGTAAAGCCTGTTAGTAGCCTACAAGTGCTCAGAAGTTGTCAAGGGATTATGGCGAGGTTTCTCCACCCACAAGGAGAGACAAGAGCTAGCCGGAGGTCTTCCCGGGAGTCATCCACCGATGGATCAGGATCGTCCACCTTACGGGCAGCCGTGGAGTAGAAGTTTCATCTCTGAACTACGTAAAGGTGTGGTGTTAGCATTGTTTTAGGTTATTGATTTAGTTTTCCGCTTGCACTTGCTAACACATGTAGGAAGAAAATCGAAAAGTAGTTATTCACCCCCTCT
This sequence comes from Boesenbergia rotunda, assembly GCA_024364735.1. NCBI lineage: Eukaryota > Viridiplantae > Streptophyta > Magnoliopsida > Zingiberales > Zingiberaceae > Boesenbergia > Boesenbergia rotunda. The sequence continues at coordinate 242,590 of JAGFNQ010001739.1, forward strand.
AGCTAAACAGAAAGGTCCCAACAAGTGATATCAGAGCGAGGTTCGTTCATCTACAGACTAACCACCGAGAGAGCAAAAAGCTAGAGGAAATGGCGATTGAAGAAAGATTAAGGGATGATATCAATGTTCCACCTCCCTACGACCGTGAGATTTTCGAGTATTGGAGGATGCGGACAAAGACATGGTTCGACATGGATTGGAATTTCATGATCGCGCTAGAAGAGTCATTTGAAGTTCCAAAAGATAAACACGGGAAAAAGTTTCGACCAAGATATTGGACCAAGGAGCAACGGACCCAATCAAAGGCAAACGAAAAGGTAATTTCAATATTACTTAATATTTTACCTAATGATATAATTAGTGGTGTAGATGAATATAAAAATGCACACGAATTATAGAGCAAGATGCTAGCGCTTCATGAAAACCCTACACAAGCTCATGTAACAGAAGAGCTCAAGGAAATGAGCTCAACATCCGAAGAGGAGGAGAAAGAAGAAAAAGATTCATTCATCTCCTTAAGTGAAGTGGCACAAGAAAGTGAAGAACTATCCACTTCATCAAAGGGGGAAGAAGAGGTCTCCACCTCAAGGATTGAGGGGGAGAAGAGACCATCCTCCATACCAGAGCAAGAAGAAGCATCCACCTCCACCAAAGTAAGGTCAAAAGATCACATTATTTACTTTGGGTGCAACAAGAAGGGACACTACAAGGACAAGTGTCCATTAGGTAAAAAAGAGGTAAACCCTAAACCCAAGTCAATTTATTTAAAATCTAACATGGGTTGTAGGGAAAAGAAGGAGAAGAAACACATTAGGTGTTACACATGTGATGAGCTAGGACACTACCACACCAAATGCTCAAAGAAAAGAGAATTTAAGAAATTGGAGCATTTGAGGGAGTCGAAGAAGAAGGAGAAGAAAAGTTCATATCAAGGGGGAGCTACAAGGGTAAGGGAGGTAATCTCTAACTTAAAGCGTTTTTCAAATTCTTTCATACATGTTAGAAATAATGAGAATTATTTACCTATGCATAATTTTGGCTTTAGATATTGTGATAGAGATAGGGTTAATGTTGTATATCAAAATCCTAGGAAAATTATGTATCATGATAAACCGAGAATATTTAGACCTAAGAACCAAGGCATTAATCCAAAGAAAGGGAGACACATACCTAGACAAATGGGTAGATCTAGAAATGTCCAAGATGGACATGGTGATGCTAAGGTTAAGAACCTAGAAAGGGAAAAGTTTGATAAATTAGAGAAAAACTTAGATAGATTCACTAGTGGATCTAAGGGTTTAGGCATGATGTTGAGTATTCAAAACCCCGATAATGATAGATCGGATTTAGGATACCGATCTATAAGATCAAATGCTATGGAAAAGTTATATGCAAGGATGTCATATGACTATAGCAAAGGGAAGACCAAAAATGGCAAGAGAAAGTCATTTAAAGGGAAGAAGAAAAACTTAACCAAGGACAAGGTGTGCAAAGTTAAGAAGGTTAGGGTTGTAGGTCAAGAAGTACCGGAGGTACACCGGTGCAGTCTTACCATTATAGATGAGTCACCTAGGGAGATGACTAAGGCTAAGAGCTCAAGGGGGAGCTCTAAGAGTCAAGATGGGGTCCATGGTCAATGGATCTTAGGAGGATTTCTCTAGGGAGAGTAGATGGGCTGCGGAATGTGCCAAAGGATTTGGAGACAAATTTGAGTCTTAATCCTAGGGATTTGACACATCAAAAGTAATGTTCATGCATGAAAATATGACAATGGAATCATATTGCATGGAAGTTGGTCTTTGATATATAAATGACATATAAATCAATGCTAAGGATGCATTGTAGTTGGGTATGAGATCAAAACTAGGACTTTAAGTCAAGATTCAATTGAACCATTTAGATGGTGGTGAGAGTGTGTGTAGCTTGGGCATGTTCTTCTATTATCTCTCAAACACTATATTTCATATTGTAATATTTGAGGATATTTATAGTACTTATTTATGGTTCCGTATGAACTCTTAATTCATGTCTTAGTATTGCTTATATGAAGTGTTATTACCTTGTTATTATGGTTATATGATGAATTATATCAATGTACATTCTATCAAAAGATTATGGTATAAAGGGGGAGCTTTCATCACCTTTTCTTTCTTTATTGTTGATATGAGAAAAAGGGGAAGGATTGAAAATATTTCTATGTTTTAAATAGTATGGGATAAACTTGTAAAACATATGGGTTCAAACCTAGGATGGAAGGTTGATACAAAATGGAGTGTTTTCAAAGAATTTAAATTTTGGTCAAAAAGTCAAGCATATTTGGTATTTTCATGAAAATGTATATTTCTAGGTTAGAATACATCATAAGAAATATGTTTGCAAAATTTCAGAATTTTGTGAAATTTATGGGGGTTTCTGAAATTCGACTCTGGGGCTGAAAGTTTTCAGGCTGGTTAGTATCAGCCGACTAGCCGACTGCCCCATGGGGTAGTCGACTGAAATTTATTGTGAACTTGAGCATATGAATTTTGAGTGTTCTTTTAGGCGTAACAAGTTAATGTATCTATTCACTCATCTATTTGACTCATGACAATTGATCTTTGAGTAGACCTAATTCTAGGTATGACCAGGCAGTGAAAAGGATTAACCATGTGATGACAGAACCACCATTGAGCCTCATGTGCTACTAATAAATAATTTTGAACTACAAGTTAAAGTAAGTGTTTATAGTAACTGCATGTGATAAGTAGAGAAGACCATGATACGAAATTTCAGTTGCACATGATGTGTAATGTTACATTATTAGGTAATGTTAATGAAATATTAAATTTCAATCTGAATCTTCATCCAGCAGCAAATCAAGAATATTAGGTAATGTTAATGAAATATGGAGCAACCAACTCCATTTGTTCTTATAGGGCATTTCATGTCCCTAATTGTTCATTCGATTTGAATAAAATATTATATAATAATACAAAAGCTTTCTTATACTCTAATTTTATCATAGTATTGATTATGTGACCTATTTTATCTTAATTATAACATAATAATTTTCTTCCTAGCAAATGAATGTGGAAAGAAATTGAAAATGAAGTTTTTGTTTTGCCAAGAAGGGTAATCATTGTTAGGATCGTTCCGTACGCTAGAGGGGGGTGAATAGCGTATTTTGATGACTTCGTTCTCTACAAGATGTTAGCACAGCGGAAATACAAAATAAAACAATAAGAACAAAGACTAACCAATGCTAACGCCTCAGATTTAGTTGGTATCCACCCCGATCGGGTGACTAATCCAACAATCCTTCGGCGGATCAAACCCCGGATAACCTCCGGCTAGAACCGTGTCGCTCCTTGTGGGTGGAGAAACCTCTCCACAATCCTTTGCAAGCTACTGAGTACACAAGACAACTAACTTGCCCTATCGAAGCAAGTTTCGTCAAGAAACTCAGCCACCACGACGTCCTCTTTAAATAGGACTCGGGGCTGATTTCTCGCTACCAGTAGACTGCCCCCAGGGCAGTCGACTGGTGCCAGCTAAATTCGACCGTTGCAACTCCAACGTTCGAATTTTAGCCAACTCACCAGCCGCTACCAGTCGACTGCCCACAGGGCAGTCGACTGGTCCCAAGCTGAGACCTTTCTGTGAGTTCCCTCAGTCGACTGCCCCCAGGCCAGTCGACTGGTCTACTCATCCACCTAAGGTTACCCATCCTGAGTACATTCCACTCCGCACTCAAACCCTAGGATTTCCCGAGTACAATCACACTGCACTCGTACCCTCACGACTCGACTGACTCCTCCTCCGCAGCCTCGACTGTTGCCTTCGCGCCCTCTTCATCTTCGGCCCTCGTCCCTCGGATGCGCACGCAAGCCTCCAGCTTGCCTCCATGCCACCCTTCACGTACGCCTCGAAGTCCACGCCCATCAGCTCATCGTCCCTGCTCTCCAAGGTCCCTCAGATGCGCACACAAACCTCCAGCTTGCCTCCATGCCATCCTTCACCGTACTGAGGTCGTCCAGTCAAGTCCATATGCGTAACCTGTACAACCTGCACACTCAACATACGCATATCAAATACAAGGGTAAACCTAACTTAAACCCTTTGCCCAAACATCAAAACCCATGGTCACTCCGGACCATCTTAGGGCCGATTGCTCCAACAATCATATATTTCCGAAAAGATGCAATATTACCAGAAAAATTCAATCTAAAAAATAAGATATGTTGGAACTAATATGCATGTCTAATATGTAGAACTTTTGCTTTTATATAGACTTAACATTGATCCAAATTAAGTTTGTGGATTATGCCTACATATTTTCGATTTGAATTGTATGATACATTTATGATGAGTTTTACTTTTATAATATTTTAATTGGTATTATTTATAAGGGTTTAATTAAGTAATTCGTGGTGTAAATATAATAGATAATGATTTTGTAAATGGATTTCTCTTTTGCTAAAAAATTATATTTTAAAAAAGACAGTATTTTTTTATCCATTAAAAATGTCGTCTTTATTAAAAAAGACAACACTTTTATTTTGTTGTATAAATGTTGTCTTTGTAAAAAAACGATAATGTTGTCATAGACGATACTTTTCAAAAAATATTATCTTTGATAAAAAAAATACTAATAAACAATGGTTATCTGAATAAGCGTTGTCTTTGATAAGAAAAAAAAATAGACAATGATTTTCACTAAAAACATTGTAAAAAAATAATGTTTTTTACAAAAATTATTATGTTTTAAGTATTGTGTATGAGTTTTTTTTTCTTATAGTGGCAATTACCTTAAAATAGAATCCTCCCACCTCTCACCTTCGACTGTGCTTTGAGGTCATTGTGGGTCGTCTATTTCCCATGATACAATGAGAAATTATGAATCTCTATAGAGCAATGGTAGTTGCAGCAAACTAATATAATACCCAAAGAATATCACGAGATCTGTTGGGTGAATGTATGACAGAGAGGAAGAACAAGGGGAAAGGTGGAAGAATTCCATTGCTTGAGCATCTCTCTATTCTTTTTTGCTCAAGACCATGACCTCCTTATATAGGTGCACCATTCCTCATCAACATTGAATGTCGGGTAAATGTCATTTAATGCCCAAGGCTTAATGGTCATCAATGGTCGACCATTACTATCCTGGAGATTACAAAATCGACATTAACAATTAGTTAATATTTCCGTTACACTTTTGAGCAATAAGTAAAAAAAAAATCATGGCAAAATGTTGGTTGTTCCACTTAGGCTAATTTTGCCTTGATCGGTCTTGCACTCAATGCACACAAGTCGTGTTTGGACATGAGTCAACTTGGTTCAGTGCAATCTGAGCCTTGAATTTGAACCCTCCCTACACACCTACACATGTGATAGTCTCTCCTCATGCATGTGTTCACATCATATATGCATGTATAACAATATAAACCAACCAACTAATCTTGAAACTTACAATGTGGGATAAAGTCTCATTGACAATGAAGTCTCCTTCCTTTTCATCTCTTTTTCCATTCACATCTCAAACAATCTCTCACATGAATGAAAATAAGTTGAGCCCAGTATAGGACAGGTAAGTTTTACCCTTTGAACCTTTACTTGTAAAGATCTGTTTGTTTACTGGTTGACAGTAGACAGAATGTCCTTAAACTGTTCTATCGTCTGTGTAAGCATTGATATATCTCACCCAGAATTTTCCCTGATATAGCTCAGTTCTCATGAGTATATTCGTTCTTAGCCATGAACATGCCTAGTTCTGTGAGAAATTCTAAGAATTGTGCCTCTAATTCTCTTCGACGCAGTCTCACTTCTTTCTCACATAGGTGATCTTTGAAGAGTATTCCACATTACTCTACTGGGTTATTAAAAGTTGTGTGTTTAACCTCCATCCTTCACTGATATATTGGGTCATTCTCTCATAGTGAGTAACTTTGTCGGTACAATTAGATTGTCCCTTTGAACTTAGTTCTTGGGATCTCCAGTCTACATAAGTTAGGTTTCCTTTGCACTAACTTTTCTCATCGGCATCAAACGTATCCCTCACGATGAGCTTGTTACTAACTCTTTGTTTAAACCTTTAGTTAGGAAATATGCTAGGCTATCCTTTGACTTCACATAGTCAATAGTAGTCTATGACGCATATGTCTAGATTTATTGTTATACAGATGGCTCTGCATCCGACCAATTGCTGCTTGACTATCGTAATATATGTAGATTACAGTATAGGTTTCAGCCATCTAGGACACATATTCTGAGAACTATTATAGTCATTCAGTCTCATCACCACATTTGTCAAGAGCTTCAAACTAATATTCCATCATAGATCTATTGATTATGGTTTGCTTAAAAGATTTTCATAAAATGTTTATACCTCCTAAAGTGAATGCATATCCACTAGTAGACTTCGAGTCTTTTATACCTCTTAAATTGGATCCAATTCTCATTGTTGTATCTTTCGACTACAACAGGATATCTCGTATAGCGCATGTCATATACACGAGTATACCTTAAATATCTCAGTACTCTTGTTATCTCTTTCCAATGCTCATCATCGGGATTACTCGTGTATGATGTATCTACTCAGTTTACTTACTAAACTAAGTTTGGTTGTATACAATTCATTAGGTACATTAGACTTCCAATCACTTGAGTGTATTCTATTTGAGAGCTACTTTCTCTTCGATTCAATAGATGTTGACCAATACTATCGGTGTTAATGTTAATGCAGTATCACTTTTGTTAAATTTTTCAAGAATCTTATCTACGTAATGAGACTGACTAAGAAAGAGTCATTTTGCTATTCTAAGAATTTAGATTTCTAGAATCACATCAGTTATACCATGTCTTTTCATGTCAAATCTTGAGTTCAACATATCTTTAGTGAATTTGATTATCTTATAATTACTCCCAATGATAAGTATGTCATTTATATATAAGCACAAGATGATAGCCATTTTCTATGGCTTTCATGTAAATACATTTGTCACATTCATTGATTTTGAATCCACGTTCCTTTATAACATTATCAAATTTTTTATATCACTGCTTTGGTTCTTGTTTCAAGCCATATAACAACTTCATCAATTTACAAACTTTATTTTTCTGCCTTGACATAGAAAACCCTTCAGGTTGCTCCATGTAGATTTTCTCTTCTAAATCCCTATTTAGAAAGGTTATGTTTACATCTATCTAATATATTTCTATATTCCATAGAGTGATAATAGCAAATAATACTCTAATGGAAGTTATTCTCAACACTGAAAAATATGTATCAAATTAATCAAGTTCTTTTCATTATCGATAACCTTTAATTACCAATTCGACCTTGTACTTATCAATCATGTCATCTGATTTCATTTGAAAATACACTTTGTAACCTAGTGGTTTTCTTCCCTGAGAAATATCCACAAGTTTTTAAGTGTGATTTTGCAAGATTAAATATATCCCAGATGCAATTGTCTCATTCTAGTGAGGTATATCCAAAGAGCTTACCTCTTCCAAGTAACTTCCAAACTCACTTGCCGACAATAAAGTGATAAAGTCTGTTTCATAGGATTTTTCCACTTAAGCACTTTTACTTCGTAGTTTAACCTCAACTGGTTTATCATCATTTTCTTCTTCTTCTTGTCTTGCGTTTTATACAAAAATACATGCTCGAAGAACAAGACATTTCTTGATTTTATTATTGAGTTCCTGTATATATTCAATATTTGTGACCATACACAAAAAAAAATAATACACACTTTTGTTATATACATATTCAATAAATATACAATCAACAATTTTTGATTCTATCTTAATCCTTTTCGGATCAGACACTAACATTTTGGCAAAACAGCCTCACATTAGCAAATATTTGTAGGATTAGTTATTTTCAATTCCACAACTCATAAGAGTTCTTATTTATTTTATTTTGGGGTGCCTTATTTATAAGGTAATTAGCTGTTAACACAACTTTCTCCCATATAAACTATGGTAGTCCAAAGCTTAATAGAAGAGCATTCATCATCTCCTTTAGAGTACGGTTATTTAGCTCAGCAACTCCATTTTACTGAGGAGTATAAGGAGCTATTGTTTCATATTTAATCTCATGTTCAACACACAATTGAGCGAATGGTGAAACATATTCACTACCTCAGTCATTTCATACTACTTTAATCTTCTTATTATTAAGTTAGTTTTTAACCTCATTCTTATAGAGATAATGAATTTCTCTATAGTTTCATTCTTACTTTTGATAAGATACACATAACAATATTTTATGTGATGAAGTACTTATTCCTACCACGTGTCGGTGTACCTTTAGGTTGCACACATCAGTCTGAATTAGGTCAAATGGTTCGTTGCTTCGTTCAACATGTTGAAAGGAAGACCTTGTCACTTTCGCTTCAACTATGAATTTTACACTTGTGTTTTGAGTCAAGGTGGAATGTGAGTATGTTTTGCATTTTAATTAATCCATGCAACACATTATAATTAACATGTTCTAGTATGTTATGCCACAAACATGCAGACTCAAGTATATAAACGAAAGAGTTTACAATTTTATTAACTTTAGGCATAATCATCATTATACAGAGCTTGAATAGCTTATGGGTTACATAATTCTTGCCTAAAATATTCTTCTTTTAGATAGAACAACTCTATCCGACTCAATACAATGTGAAAGTCATGCTTACTTAACAATAATCCAGACATTAAATTCTTTTGAATCTCCGGAACATACAACACATTATTGAGAGTCAACTCATTACCTAAAGTCAACTTCAACACCACTTTTTTATGGCCCATAATGCCCGTGGTTAGTCGGTTTCCTATGAACAGTTTCTTCTCATCTTTAATTTCTTCAAAGTTGTATTCAAAGCTTGTTTCTCCCCATTTTTGATGTCCGCCGCTCTGTATGTGGGTTGTAAACGAGCATAGTGAGCAAATTTCAAGCTGTTCAAAGTTTGTTTGATAACATAATTAAGCTTAGTCTTGGAGTTTATTGACTAGCATGATTGATAAACTGAATATTATTTACAAATAATTTATAATTTTTAAATATTAATAAATTTAATATATATATATATAATATTTAATTTAATAAACTATTTAAATTTATTTATTTAATTAACTTTATGTGTATTAGAAAAAACAAATTCTTACCAAGTCACTCCATATTTTTTCTGGGTGAATTTGAAAAATAAAATATATCATTTACCTAATTTTATTTCAATAATATTCCAAACAATCAAAAACATTAAAGTAAGAATAGTACCTGATCCCGGGCCAGCTTACGTGCAACCTGATCCGGCAGCCCGACGTCTTGTCAGTAGGAGATAGATTTGTGGGCTTCAGGAGCCCATGTGATATAAAGTTTATATGGGCAGCTCGGCCTAGTTCCCTCGAGAACGGGAAGGGATAGGCCCTGGTAAAAGGTGATCATCGAGATTAAGGGGGTCAGAAGCCCCCCAAAAGGCCCCCCGAGTCCAGGAAGGCCTGGGTCGGGAGGCCCGAGTCCAAGAAGACTCAATTCACAGCACCACTAAATCTCAGTTCTCCCGAGTCAGGGGAATCTCAAACTCAAAGCATCTTGAAGACATATGTAGCTATACGCTCACACACCACTCGGCTCAGTGCCCCCGATCGGGTGCGTGGCGACCCACGTTCCTCAGAATCGGCCTGACCGGGCATCCAGACTATTGCGAGCCCGCCCCCGCACCCCTCTCGGTTTGGCTCCTAGCCGACGCGTGACGACCCACGCTCCTGGGGTAAGCCCGAGCCAGAGGGGGCTTTTATCACCGAATCGTACTATTACCCCAGGCCCTGAGTCGGCCTCCTCGTCCTATGCCCTCAGTCGGCATCGCTACTCTGGGCCCTCAGTCAGCCTCCTTATCCTATGCCCTCAGTCGGCACCGCTACTCTATGCCCTCAGTCGGCCTCCTCGTCCTATGCCCTCAGTAGACACCGCTACTCTAGGCTCTCAGTCGGCCTCCTCGTTCTGTACCCCCAGTTGGCATTCATGTTTGAGGTATTGTCGTGACTCACCAGAACAACCACTCCCTGACATAGGACTAGCAGAAGGAGTACGGGATCGGCACAGGTATGACATCATTCCGGCACTAATCGCGAGTATCTCGCTGACGCCATGATCTTCCTGCCATATCCTGACCCCCCGTACTACGACCACATACCTCTGTGTCAGGCCGAGCGGCGCCCGACGACCCTAACCTTTAAGTTGATAGTGCCCCTTTCCTTATTCCAGTGTACGACACATTACCCTGCCACATCTGGGTATGCCTTGCCCTGTCCTCGTTACAAGACAAAAGGTGGCAGGCTGGGTAGCAGCTGTCAGCTTTCCCGGCTATATAAGTCTCCTCACTTCACACGCCCCAGGTACGCGCGATAATGCAATTTTACGGTTCTATTAGTTTCCTTTTGCTCTTCCACCATCAGGGACTGACTTGACCGTCGGAATGCCTTGCCAGGGACTTTTCCCGACGGATTCTAATGGTCTTTGTCTTGCAGGTCAGGAGCAAACACCGGAGCCCGCATCAACAACTCGTGAGATTTAGGAGATTATCTCATCTTTGGAAGTTCACCTTGCCCCGCGACAGGATCAGTACCCAAATAACCTTCTTAGCCATTTTTTTAAAAAAAATAAATCAACGACTAAATAAAATGGTAGTATTTTATATAAAGTATCTCCAAAATTATACTGCTTTATATAAAAGAGCTCTAAAATCATAAAATGACACTAATTTATATGAAGCAATTTTTAAAAAGTGAGGTAGTTTTACAAAAAAAAAAAATCTAAGACGATGTGATTTTGACTAAAACTGATTCACGGTGAAGCATTAATTTTGATCAAAATTATTAAAAGGTGAATCACATATGAATACTTAGAGATATTAAGTGGAGTAACGTGTGAAATATTATTTTGATGTTTTATTTAAAAAAGAGAGTATTTTTCAATAATAGATAAAAGGATGCTCTTTTTATTATTATTTTTTAGTCTCGCCTTTCTTAACATTAAAAAAAACTAATAAAAACTAATCTACTTAGCAGTAGATTGAAGTCCCACCAGGATATATAGATAATGGACATATGATATTTATGGTATAATGATCAATGTTGATCCTCAGAAGATGATAATTTATATTTTCAACCCCACCATATGTCTGTTGTCTATGTACCTACATAAACATCCATCTATATCCATGAGACCAACTCTAGAGGGACCATTAAAGTAGCAGATCTATTTTTATTTTAGTGAGAAATAGATTGAAATGAAACTTGTTTGTCGACATTCCTGTAGTGATTTTTTAAACTAGTGTATCTGATGAGGTAAGTCAAGATGAAGTCACGTGGTCCATAAAAGGAGAGGTAAGTTAATGGTGTAGCTTGTGTAGCTTATAGGAAAACTTTCCGCTCAATCGGACAAGTACTTTCCCTAGCAGGGCTCCTCTAAGCATGGTCATTTGACCGCAAATATAATGTGCCTAAATACTTCAATTAGAGAATCTTCCCGAGCGAGTAATTCCTCCCGACCGAGTAGCCTTCCTCAAGCAAGTAATTTTTGTCCTAGGCAAAATTAAATCTGATACGTTATGAAAGGCAATAAAGGTTCAAGAGGAGCGCTGTAATAATAAAGGAAGTTTTAATAATCGAATGATTGAAATGTATATTAATAATTATCTTTAATGACTATCATAATGGCGACTTTAATATTGTGTTAGTCATTAATATCTGGAAAGAGAAACAACCAGGAGGAGAAGAATAAAGGAGGGAATCAACGACAACGGGAGTACAGGTTCAGAAAAAATTTAAAAGCTCTCCCTCTCTTTCTCTTCTTCCCTTTCATACCTTAAGGTTGTGTTTGGTAAAGGATAATGTAATCATGTCTGTAATATAATCAAGTCTGTAATGTAATTTAATTAATATTACATTATTATGTTTGGTAACGAGTTGTATGTAATCTTTGATTACAAGATGATTACATTCTTTTGTTTAGTGTCTATTATTTTTACGGCAATTTACCAAAAGGCGTACCCAATAATTGGTATTTACCAAAAGACGTACCATGGTTTCATTGTTACCAAAGGGCGCACCTATTTTAGTGAACTTCCTCTAATACCCCTCCTGCCAAATACTGCATGTCTTTCTCTTTCTCTTTCTCTTTCTCAGTAACAAATCCCCAGGCAATGGAATCTGCTTTTTCAGATTTGATATTTTAAAATAATATATTTAGAAATCGGTTAAAAAACGTAAGGTAAAGAAAGAAAAAAATTATTTCCATTAACAGAAAGTTCTCTTCCAAGTGATTTTAAAAAAATAAAGTGATGAAATTTTATATTTGATTAATATAAATTAATATATTAAATAATATTTAATAAATATATTAATATATAACAAAGACTTAAAATTTAAAAAGTCTGAAATCTTTTTATTTCAGACTAAGTGTAGACCTGAAATCTTAATCAAAAGATTTCAGGCCCACGCTGGGCCTGAAATAAAAGATTTCAGGCCCAGCGTGGGCCTGAAATAGAAATATTTCAGGCCCAGCGTGGGCCTGAAACAAAAGATTTCAGGTCCTGCATCGGCCTGAAATCATGTGTTATGATAGGGTTTTTTACGTATGCCTGAAACATAAAAAAACATCTCTTTATATTTTTAAAATCACAATAAAAAACACTGAGAAAGACTACCTTACGTGAGATATTCTAATTAATATAAAACATACATTATATTAAAAATGAACATTTATATATATATATATATATATATCGATTCTTATATGTATAAAAAAAAGCAACTTTAGGGCCTGAAATCAATTGATTTCAGGCCCTGAGCAGGGCCTGAAATCTTTGATTTTAGGCCCAGCGTGGGCCTGAAACAAAAGATTTCAGGCCCTACGTCGGCCTGAAATCATGTGTTATGATAGGGTTTTTTACGTAGGCCTGAAACATAAAGAAACATCTCTTTATATTTTTGAAATCACAATAAAAATCACTGAGAAAGACTACCTTACTTGAGACATTCTAATTAATATAAAACGTGGATTATATTAAAAACCAACTTTTATATATATATATATATATATATATATATATCGATTGTTATATATAAAAAAATAACTTCAGGACCTGAAATCAGGGCCTGAAATCTTTGATTTCAGGCCCTACATGATTATATAAAATTAATAAATATTAAAAAAATAATTAATAGACATAATAATATATATTGATCGGCAAAATTAAAGATATAAGGATGATTTATTAAAACGAGCTATGATTCTACATTAGTATTGTATCGTTCTGTGCCAACTGATATAGTATGAGAACATCAGTGGGTTTTGACCAAAACCCACTGATGGACCTCCCATATCTGGATTTCTGAAAACCCTATATCAATAGACATGATTGACCTAGGAGAAGATGTTTTAGGTGTCCAAACATCTATACACTCTATATCACCAATGCAATAGGAGTAGTTTAGAAATATCAGTGGGTTTTGATCAAAACCCACTGATGGACCTACCATATCTGGATTTCTGAAAACTCCATATGAATAGAGAGGGTAGAGTTAGGAGATGGTGTTTTAGGTATCCAAACATCTATATATTAGATATCACCAATGAAATATGAGTAGTTTAGAAATATCAGTGGGTTTTGACCAAAACCCACTGATGGACCTCCCATAACTGGATTTTTGAAAACTCCATATGAGAGAGAGTAGAGGTAGGAGAAGATGTTTTAGGTGTCCAAACATCTATATATTAGATATCACCAATGTAATAGGAGTAGTTTAGCCATATCAATGGGTTTTGGTCAAAACCCACTGATACTTCTAAACTACTCCTATTGCATTGGTGATATAGAGTGTATAGATGTTTGGACACCTAAAACATTTTCTCCTATCTCTAAGCTCTCTATTCATATGGAGTTTTCAGAAATCCAGATATGGGAGGTCCATCAGTGGATTTTGGTCAAAACCCACTGATATTTCTAAACTACTCCTATTTCATTGGTGATATCTAATATATCGATGTTTGGACACCTAAAACACCATCTCCTAACTCTACCCTCTCTATTCATATGGAGTTTTCAGAAATCCAGATATGGTAGGTCCATCAGTGGGTTTTGATCAAAACCCACTGATATTTCTAAACTACTCCTATTGCATTGGTGATATAGAGTGTATAGATGTTTGGACACCTAAAACATCTTCTCCTAGGTCAATCATGTCTATTGATATAGGGTTTTCAGAAATCCAGATATGGGAGGTCCATCAGTGGGTTTTGGTCAAAACCCACTGATGTTCTCATACTGTATCAGTTGGCACAGAACGATACAATACTAATGTAGAATCATAGCTCGTTTTAATAAATCATCCTTATATCTTTAATTTTGCCGATCAATATATATTATTATGTCTATTAATTATTTTTTTTATATTTATTAATTTTATATAATCATGTAGGGCCTGAAATCAATATTTCAGGTCCTGAAGTTATTTTTTTATATATAACAATTGATATATATATATATATATATATATATATAAAAGTTGGTTTTTAATATAATCCACGTTTTATATTAATTAGAATGTCTCAAGTAAGGTAGTCTTTCTCAGTGATTTTTATTGTGATTTCAAAAATATAAAGAGATGTTTCTTTATGTTTCAGGCCTACGTAAAAAACTCTATCATAACACATGATTTCAGGCCGACGTAGGGCCTGAAATCTTTTGTTTCAGGCCCATGCTGAGCCTGAAATATTTCTATTTCAGGCCCACGCTGGGCCTGAAATCAAAGATTTCAGGCCCTACTCAGGGCCTGAAATCAATTGATTTCAGGCCCTAAAGTTGCTTTTTTTTATATATATAAGAATCGATATATATATATATATATATATATATATATATATATATATATATAAAAGTTCGTTTTTAATATAATGTATGTTTTATATTAATTAGAATATCTTACGTATATATATATATAAGTTCGTTTTTAATATAATGTATGTTTTATATTAATTAGAATATCTTACGTAAGGTAGTCTTTCTCAGTGATTTTTATTGTGATTTCAAAAATATAAAGAGATGTTTCTTTATGTTTCAGGCCTATGTAAAAAACTCTATCATAACACATGATTTCAGGCCGATGCAGGACCTGAAATCTTTTGTTTCAGGCCTACGCTGGGCCTGAAATATTTCTATTTCAGGCCCACGCTGGGCCTGAAATCTTTTATTTCAGGCCCAGCGTGGGCCTGAAATCTTTTGATTAAGATTTTAGGTCTACACTTAGTCCGAAATAAAAAGATTTCAGACTTTTTAAATTTTAAGTCTTTGTTATATATTAATATATTTATTAAATATTATTTAATATAAAAATTTATATTAATCAAATATAAAATTTCATCACTTTAATTTTTTAAAATCAGTTGGAAGAGAACTTTTTGTTAATGGAAATAATTTTTTTCTTTCTTTACCTTACGTTTTTTAACCGATTCCTAAATATATTATTTTAAAATATCAAATCTGAAATAGCAGATTCCATTGCCTGGGGATTTGTTACTGAGAAAGAGAAAGAGAAAGGCATGTAGTATTTGGCAGGAGGGGTATTAGAGGAAGTTCACTAAAATAGGTGCGCCCTTTGGTAACAATGAAACCATGGTACGTCTTTTGGTAAATATCAATTATTGGGTACGCCTTTTGATAAATTACATTTATTTTTATAAGGAATGTAATTCATATTATTATAAAATGACAAAAATATCCTTATAATTAAATTTACATAATTTTATTCTCCCTTTCAATTAAAATAGACTTTTCATTTATGTAAAATCTCTAGGATTGAAAAAATTTTATTGGACAAATAATTGAGCGTACTTACACATAGCATATTAATTTATCGCCTAAGAAATATGAGGTCAAACTTAAATCCTTGAGATTAAATTTTTATATAATGCATAAACTTAAATCCTTAGGAAACATAAGGCTAAACTCCAAGATGATGAAACACAACCAAATGAAGGAAGAAATCCAAAAAAAAACTTTGGTTTTCTTCATTAAAATTGCATTGATTTTCTAGCATATCCCAAATATTATTAAAAAAAAGTTGCAGTTCACAATAGAAAAAATGACCATAAAATTTATAAGATTTACTCCTCAAATCTCTCCACTCAATAATATTATTCCACTAAAATACAACACATTTAAAAAAACCAATTCACTATCTTCAAGATTTCCAACTAATGCATTAATACAACGATTAGTTTTCTTTTTCTCATTACATTACTTGTCTTTAAACTAAAACGAGTCATAACTGCAAAATAAATGAGACACCAATAAAAACACATATTGAAAGTAATATATAACAACAACATACCGATTTTGATAAAAATAGAAAAAAAATTTGAATAACAGAAGGAAAAAACATAAGGTAAAAAAAATGATTGTTATTTTTAAACAGAAGAAAAACCGATGTTAACAAACAAGATGAACAAATGACATTGATAAAAAACGATGGCATTGATAAAAACAAACAAGATGAATCTATAAGGCATAAGCCTTAAAAATATAGCATATAACCAAAGATTCACATGCCATTTGTACATGTTGCTTGAGGGCAAAGAAAAAAATTATAAGGTTTTTCTTGATGAACAAACAAGATTTGCCTTATATAACAAACACAATGGATAAAAAAAGGTAGAGAAGCAAGAGGGCAAAGAAAAAAAATACGATGGACAAGGTTTTTCTTGATGAACAAATAAGATTTGCATTCTGTAACAAACACGATGGACAAGAAAAAGATAGAGAAGCCAGAGGATAAAGAAAAAAAACACGATGTAGAGAAGGTAGACTCAAAAATTACAAATCTCACCAAAAATTGATCTGCAAATCCTACAAATCTCACAAAAGCATACCTTTTTTTCTTGGTGAGGGCAACCGGATAGAAGGTAGAGGCCTTGGGTGAGGTAAGTGGTGCTAGCGCTCGCCTCCTTCCTTGTTGCTCGTCGTTTTTATCGTCGTTCGCCAAAGCCTCTCTTTTCACAGCAAAGTTTTGATCGCAAGTAGGTTTTCGCCGCTAGGTTTCGCAAGTATAGATTTTCACCGAAGGATATAGGGTATATTTGGAATAAGTTAAATATTGGGTTTTGGGTACGGAATGTAATTGGATTAAGGATTTTAGTTTTGTAATTGAGATTACAAATCTTGAACCATTTTTGTAATTGAGATTCTATTACATTACAATTTTAAAATTATTCCAAATAAAGAAATCCATCTTGTAATCTTGATTACATTACAGGATTAATTACCTCTCACCAAACGCAGCCTGAATTCATTCCGTAATTCTAACTTAAGCATTAGAGTGACAATCGCCCGAACAATTCCATGATTCCATTCTAATGCTCTGTTTTCAGAGTTTTTGTCATTTTTAAGACAGTAGTGTCAAAGTCAAAGACCAATTCACCATTATCAGTAAGCCGTTTGCTTGCATTTCGTCTTCCGAAATAATATCTATACAAGTAAATCTTCAAATTCTTTTTATTAAAGAGAATTTTTTATTAATTATAAAAGAATATTTTTATTTTATATTTTATTTTGAAAATATTTTTAAAAAAATATTATTATAATAATTATGAGCATGATTATTACATTTGACAATAGTTATGCCTCATAGCTTCATATATTATCAATTTTATTGAACTAACTTTAGTCGTCGCTTCGTAATTGTTACCGATAAAATTTTTATATTAATTATTTCTATCAATTTAATTAAAGAAGTTATGTCATTTAATTATTAAAATAAAAATACATAGAATGAAATGTCTTTCATAGTGGTGGTGGTGGTGGTGGTGGTGATAAAAGATGATTTATTTGTCTCAGTGTTTCTGTCAATCAGTCTCAAGATTAACATGAAAGAGATAAATTATGGGGCTATTAGTTCGGATGTTATAATTAACGTATGACGATGACAGACATATTGTTGATTTATTATATTTTAACTTTCAAATTTTATGATAATAAAATCCATGAATTAACCCATCCGTGGAGACGAATGAAATGTCTTTTATGATTAATCATAAGGATGTTCTTTTTAAGTTTTGCCCCCAAAACCTTTTCATTTGTTTTTTCTAAGACTACATGCTTTTGGATATTCTGATTTCCTAGCTCTTCTCATAATCCAAAGCCAGAAGGTTTTTTTTTCTTCCTTCTTTTGTAAGACAGGGTGGGTAAAGAGTACTAATATATTTGGCCAAAATCAAATCAAGAAGGAAAAAATTATTTAGATTTTGAATTGATTTTAAGTAGTCCATATTTTTTTTATCAAACTACAATACATTTCTCATATTGAGTTTATGAAAATTAACTTTTGCATCTTTGATAGGGAAAATTTTAAATATACTAATATTTTTATTTTTTTTAATAATAGATAGATGATTTTTCTCTAATTTTTTTATCTGATAAATTTAAAATACAATTTATATGCAGACACAAAAAAAAAATCTCTAGAATATTATTTATATTGACAATAAAATTAATTTTGAAACTCGTCGGATTTATCTGGATTATAAAATAATAATAATAATAATAACTTGAAAAACTCAGGGGCAATTATTACAAATCGTAAATGTTTCGGGCAAACTTGAAATGCTAAGCTTGAAACAAAGCAATACGAGTATAAAACTTGAAAAAGGCGAACTGCAATTAGTGTGTAACCGGAAAGGAGAGATCTCTCCGTCTCCGCCTTCGGTCGTCGGGCGACCCCCTCCAATTTTGTCGTCTCCCCTCCAGATCCCCTTCGGCAGCGATCTACTCTCGAGATCCAGTTCTTAAATTTCAGGTAGGAAGACGCTTCTCTAGATCTGATTCGAGCCCTAGATCTGTTTACCAGTGTGCACCCCCTCTTCCTCCGCTCTGATTTGCGTTTGTCTGGTGTGTTTTTCATCTGGCAGATATGCTGACCAAATTCGAGACGAAGAGCAACCGGGTGAAGGGTGTGAGCTTCCACAGCAAACGTCCCTGGGTCCTTGCTAGCCTTCACAGCGGCGTTATCCAGCTATGGGACTACCGCATGGGCACCCTTATCGACCGCTTCGACGAGCACGACGGACCCGTACGCGGAGTCCACTTTCACAAGTCTCAGCCCCTTTTCGTATCCGGAGGTGATTGCTGCCTTGTCCTGATAATGCTCAGACTACCTTTGATCTGATTGCCCTAGCGTTGCATTCCTTTTTGTTCGTCAAGTATGAGTTCAGATCTTGCTCAGCCTTCTTTGATCTAGTTACCCTGGCGTTGCATTCTATTTTGCTCGTTAAGTCTGAGATCAGATTCCCGACGCCGTTCGCAATTGTGGCTGGTTTGCTTTCGTGATCCTGAGATTAGATGAAATTGTTGACGATGCACGTTTTTTGAATTAAAAATTCAAATCTTCTCGACGATGATATTGGAATATGCTGTATTTGCTTTTCTTTGGCGTTTTAAAGTATGTTAGATTGAGATCTGCTCCAATAATCTCAAGGGCCCAATTCGGTTATACTTATTTCTGATAGGGATGTTGTATTTGCAGGAGATGACTATAAGATTAAGGTCTGGAATTATAAGACACACCGGTGCTTGTTCACCCTCCTTGGTCATCTTGATTACATTCGCACTGTGCAGTTCCATGATGAGCATCCATGGATTGTCAGCGCAAGTGACGACCAAACTATTAGGATTTGGAATTGGCAATCTCGGACCTGCATTTCTGTATTGACAGGGCACAACCACTATGTGATGTGTGCCTCATTTCATCCAAAAGAAGACCTGGTTGTTTCTGCATCTCTGGATCAGACAATCCGTGTCTGGGATATTAGTTCACTTAGGAAAAAAGTTGCGCCAGCTGATGATCTCCTACGTTTGGGTCAGATAAACTCAGATTTATTTGGTGGTGTTGATGCTGTTGTCAAATATGTCTTGGAAGGTCATGATCGTGGAGTCAATTGGGCATCGTTCCATCCTAGTTTGCCTCTTATCGTGTCTGGAGCAGATGATCGACAAGTAAAATTATGGAGAATGAACGGTAATTCTGAACATATCTGTTTGTTGAGTCTTTCACTTGTATCCTATTATATAGTATATAAACTCCTTTATTCATCTTTAGAAAAATTAAATCCTAAAAAATCTAATCACATGGAATATCATCTAAGTCGTGCAGATTCTTTTTTTCATATTGTACTATGTACATTAAATGTGAAGAATATATGGATGTTTAACTATTCATTTTCTTGAGGAAGTAAAATTAAATTCTAAAAGCGAGACCTGCTCCATTAAATATCCATCGTATTGCAGATACAAAAGCTTGGGAGGTGGACACATTGAGAGGTCACATGAATAACGTCTCTTGTGTGATGTTCCATGCGAAGCAAGATATCATTGTATCTAACTCAGAAGACAAAAGCATTCGCATTTGGGATGCTACAAAACGAACTGGTATTCAGACATTTCGCAGGGAACATGATCGTTTCTGGATTCTTGTTGCACACCCTGAAACGAACCTTCTGGCTGCTGGCCATGATAGTGGCATGATTGTTTTCAAATTGGAGAGAGAACGCCCTGCTTTCTCTGTCAGTGGAGATACTTTATACTACGTGAAAGATCGTTTCTTGCGAGTCTACGAATTCTCATCTCAGAAGGACAATCAGGTTGTTCCCATTAGACGACCTGGTTCAGTTAGTTTGAACCAAGGACCTAGAACATTGTCTTTTAGCCCCACAGAGAATGCTGTCTTGATCTGTTCTGACGTCGATGGTGGATCTTATGAGCTGTATATTGTTCCTAAAGATGCTGCTGGAAGAGGTGATTATATGCAAGATGCAAGGAAGGGAGCAGGAGCATCAGCTGTTTTTGTAGCTCGTAATAGATTTGCTGTTCTTGATAGGAGTAGCAATCAAGCCATAGTGAAGAATCTTAAAAATGAGATTATAAAAAAGAGCCCTCTGCCAATTGGTACTGATGCTATATATTATGCTGGCACCGGTAATTTGTTGTGCAGGGCTGAGGACAGGGTGCTTATTTTTGATCTTCAACAGAGGATTGTACTTGGAGAACTTCAAACTCCATCTGTTAAATACATTGTCTGGTCAAGTGACATGGAGTCAGTCGCCTTGCTAGGTAAACATACTATAGTAATTGCTAATAAGAAACTTGTGCACCGTTGCACAATGCATGAGACTATCCGCGTGAAAAGTGGTGCATGGGATGACAAAGGTGTGTTTATCTATACAACATTAAATCATATCAAGTATTGCCTTCCTAATGGAGATGGTGGAATAATAAAAACACTCGATGTTACTATTTACATCACCAAGGTTTCTGGAAACAATATCTATTGCTTGGATCGTGATGGGAAGAACCATGTGGTATCAATCGATTCGACAGAGTACATCTTCAAGCTCTCCCTGTTCCATAAACGTTATGATCATGTGATGAATATGATCAGGAACTCACAGCTTTGTGGTCAAGCTGTCATTTCATATCTACAGCAGAAAGGTTTTCCTGAAGTGGCTCTCCATTTTGTTAAAGATGAAAAGACTAGATTCAACCTAGCTCTTGAGAGTGGTAACATCCAAATTGCCGTTGCTTCAGCAAAAGAGATCGATGATAAGGACCACTGGTACAGGTTGGGTATTGAGGCTCTTAGACAAGGAAATACTAGCATTGTGGAGTATGCATATCAGAGGACAAAGAACTTTGAGAGGTTATCATTTCTTTATCTCATAACTGGTAACAGGGAGAAGCTGTCCAAAATGCTGAGAATTGCTGAAATCAAGAATGACATTATGGGCCAATTTCATAATGCCATGTATCTTGGTGATATTCACGAGCGTATAAAAATATTAGAGAATGCTGGTCATTTGCCTTTAGCATATGTGACAGCTGTGAGCCATGGGCTCGAGGAAATTGCTAGCAGGCTGGCTACTGAGTTGGGTGAAAATGTTCCCATTTTACCTGAAGGTAAAAAGCGTTCTCTTCTCTTACCACCTTCATCTCTGATGTGCTGTGGTGATTGGCCATTGCTAAGAGTTATGAGAGGTATTTTTGACAATGGGCTGGACACTGGTAGGGCAGGAAATGAGGAAGAGGAAGATGCTAACAATGCGGACTGGGGTGATGAGGAATTGGACATTGTTGATGTGGATGACATGATACAGAATGCTGATATATCTGCAGAGCTTGAGGATGGAATAACAAATAAAGATAATGAGGAAGGAGGATGGGACCTTGAGGATTTGGAACTACCACCAGATGCAGATACACCAAAAGCTTCTGCAAATGCTAGTTCACTATTTGTTGCTCCTACTCCTGGCATGCCTGTTAGCCAAATCTGGATTCAGAAGTCATCTCTTGCAGGTGAGCATGCAGCTGCTGGAAATTTCGATACAGCCATGCGTTTGCTTACCCGGCAATTGGGCATAAAAAATTTTTCTCCACTGAAGCCATTGTTCATGGATCTTCTTATGGGAAGTCACACCTACATGAATGCCTTTGCTTCTGGTCCAGCTATGTCAATTGCTGTTGAGAAAAATTGGAGCGAATCAAGTCCTAATGTGAGAGGACCACCAGCACTTGTATTTAAGTTCTTCCAGATGGATGAGAAGCTGAAGGCAGCTTATAGAGCCACAACAGATGGAAAGTTTCCTGAGGCTCTACGCTTATTTTTGAATATTTTGCATGCTATTCCACTTATCGTAGTGGACTCAAGAAGGGAAGTCGATGAAGTGAAGGAGCTGATTGAGATTGCCAGAGAGTATGTTCTAGGCTTAAAAATTGAGGTCAAAAGAAAAGAACTCAAGGACAATTCAGTCCGGCAGCAAGAGCTTGCAGCCTATTTCACCAATTGCAAACTTCAGAAGATGCATGCAAGGCTTGTCCTCACTAATGCTATGACTGTCTGCTATAAGGGTGGAAATTATGCAACGGCAGCAAATTTTGCCAGGATGCTTCTGGAGAACAGCCCAACTGAAATCCAAGCAAAAAAGGCGAGGCAGGTGCTTCAACATGCTAGTGATAAAAAGGATGCTAGCCAACTTAATTATGATTACAGAAATCCTTTTGTAGTGTGTGGGGAAACTTATGTTCCTATTTATCGGGGGCAGAAAGATGTTTCTTGTCCTTACTGTGGGGCTCGGTTTGTACCATCTGTTGAGGGGCATCTTTGCTCTGTCTGTGAGCTTGCAGTAGTGGGAGCAGATGCCTCAGGTCTACTTTGCTCTCCTACACAGATGAGATAAATGAAACAGGTAATTTTCTATGTGACAGGGTTACTTCTTTTCTTCTAGCTACCTTTGGCGTAACTTGTTATATATTGCCTTGTCAAGCTGAATTTTTAATGCTAAGTTCAAGAAAACATTTGGCCAGTTGATTTTTGGGCATCTATCTTGGTTTTAGTGGTTAAATGGGTTAAAGGGTAATGTTTCAATTAGCTCATGCAGGTTTTTTTTTTTTTTTTTAAATGTAAGAGACAATTTTTTTGTTTCAAAGATGGGAACTTTCATTTTGAGTTTAGAATGTTTATGTTTAATTTTTCATATGCAAGAAACCTTGTTATTCATTGAGCTCACAATTTGTTGTCATTTTTATATAGTTATTCATGCCCCTGGATCTTCTATTGCTGTTTTCAGTGTATTTTACCTTTTTTATCTCTCATATCTTTCTTTTTTAATTTTATTCACCTAATTAATTATAAGATCTAAGTCCTTAACTTTATGAATTACATCAATTTATTACAACTTGAACTGATTAAAACTTTTATATGAAGTTTAGTAGCTATCTTCACTATACCATGTTAATTGTTTTGTGGGTTCTTATCATATTGTGAACTAGCTTTAGTTTCTAGAAGACCCAATTCAAACATAACCTCTAGGACATTACTGATTCTTTGGCCTATACTGCTCATTATGTTGCGTCTTGCCATTGCCGAATGTTAAATACCCGTCCAAGTACAAAAGTAACGTCTACTTGACTCAAACTTATCTCTGCACATTAAAATTAGAATGCCAATATGAATATTTATCCTATAAATAGTAAACATAAGGATAATGTTTGATTGAATTTCACAAGGCTAAATAAATGAGATAGATATGTAAAGAAAGATCTATTTGTTGAAATTAGAATTGCTCGAAAACCGATCATGTCATGCACTGCACATTTATGATAACCTAAAATAGTACTTACCAGAAGATCCTTGGACAAATAGTGAAACAGTTTGTAGAGTTTTTCAGCGTTATTGCTCTCAACGGCATTCTTGTGCAAAGAATCCATATGATTAGTTGGGAATGGAAAAGTAAAGTTTATCTTATGAAGCTATTCTGAGTAACTGTCATAACACGTGCTTATTAGGCCTTCTTTCTCATGATACTACCTCTTTTAATTAAATTGAAATATAGTTCTTGCATCTAGGCTAACTTGGCGGAATCAATTGAATCAAATAATCATAATTTTATCTTTATATTATATGTGTGCTGTATTGCTTGATTTGTGTTTTGTGCCACAAAAAGGTCTTTTACTATAGTGGGTTTTTCTTAGATTTGTAAGATGAATAATAGCATTGCTTCTAAATACTTCCTTAATAATCTTAGAAATCTTTATGACCCATTCAAAGACATCAAGAAAAGATCAACTGTAATTTTTTCACATGAAATTAAGTTTGTTAAAGTTTGGTGTGCCTAACTATCCTGTCTTGTGTTTTTTTCTTCTGGTGTCTGGTTTTTTCTACTTATCTCCCTTGTCTGCACTAAGAATCCCTTAAAATGTAGAAACCTCACACATACATTTACTAAGTAGCAGAAAAGTCTTCTCATATTAGAGTTGGGATTCTCTGCTTGCATCAATTGAGTACTAGAAGTCAGAGTTGAGATTTTGGTAAACCATTTTGTCAACTCAAGGTTGAGATTTTCTCTAGTGAGTTAGGATTCTCTCTTTTTCATTAGAATGTTTTGTCCAATAACTTAGTTTTTTTTCCCTTCTTGATACATATTTTGTCTACAACTGAACTAGATTTTACTTTTCCCATCCTGTTACTGCCTAATTCCTTTTTGTGCTTCAGGTATGCCTACAAGCTGCCCTACCACTTTCAAACCATACATCGGTCAGAGGCCTTCTTTGTCATCCAATGTTTCTCTAGCTGTAGTAAGTCTTAGTTTCTGGGGTTTCAGTGGCACACTTATTGCCTCTTTGTTTTTATTGGACTATAGTACAAGGTGCATGTTCTTCATCTATATGCTCAGTGGCTAAATTTTTCCCGAGGATAAAACTTAGATTGAAAAGTCTTCCAAACGTTCAGTTCTCAGTCATTTTTTTATAACTAGACATCATAAGTTGGCTCCTAGCTACTGATTTCTATTCTCCTTTTTTGTTTCTCTCTTTTTTTTTTAAGCATATCGATCTTTGTAAGTTTTCTATGAAACTAAGAGTTGGTTGATGAATTGTTATGCCAAACTTGATGTTATTTTTTATTCTTTTCCAGAAAATTATTTAGATTGCGAGACAAATATTTCAATTGACAAATTTTTGAGCTTTATCGCTGCTGGAATTTAAATTAACTGTGCTGCACTGATTCACGTTGGTTTGAACTCCATCTATTTTGTATCTCATTTTCCTAGTTATTGTATTAGTAACGTCCTGTGATATTATTGGATCAGATTCAATTTAGTCTATCATCCTTTTGCTGCGATTTACCTAGGTACTTTGATTCGGTTACTTTTGGATGATTGCTGTGTAAACAATAGAAGGGAGCATGGTTGTAATGTTCATGCCAATGCGAGGTAATTTTTTGAATTGAAGTCGAACCCCTTTTGCTAAAAAGAGTTCACCCTGGCAAGAATTTGTGGTTTATCAAGGATTGAGTTCTGGGTAGGGGTGAGCAAAAATTCGAAAAAATTAAATTAACCAAATCGAACTGATCGAATTTTAAAATTTGGTTCGGTTAATTCGTTTTTTTTTTTGAAAATGTGTTCGATTTTTGATTAATTCGGTTTGGTTTTCGATTTTGAATTTTATAATTCGGTTAAACTAAATAAGAATATTAATTTAATTATTTCTTATTTAAAAATATAATTAAATTAAAAAAATTTTGTTTTTTTATTAAAATTGAATAAAATTTTAAAATTTTGGTTAAATCGGTTAATTCGATTAAACAATATTTTATTGGTTCGATTTTTTCGATTTTTATCAAGAAATTTAGTCGGTTCGGTTATTTTGAAAAATATCGATTTATTCGATTGTTAATCTATTCGATTCGGTTTGATTTTAATCGAATACTCACCCTTAGTTTTGGGATTGATTTCACGCATAGTGATAGGTTTTATTCGTCTAATGTGGATCTAAATCAAGTCAGAATGAATTAGAATCATACCATAGACTTTATGGTGAAACAAATTAATAGGAATAAATAGATCAACTTTGTTGGTTCCGCGAGTTTGATTGTGCAATCAAATATCATACAATTTGCATCAAGAATCCTGTGTAAAAAGGGTAGTTCATTTTAAATAATTTTACAAAATTGATGATAAATAATATCATACAATTTGCATCAAGAATCCTGTGTAAAAAGGGTAGTTCATTTTAAAGTAATTTTACAAAATTGATGATAAATATGTTTAAATTTTTTCTCCTTTTTTTTTGGAATTTATTATTAGAAAAGTGAAAAAGGATGAAACTTGCCACGAAAGAGAAAACTTGATTATCGTCAAGCGTTACTACAAACTATAAACAAAACATGTTCTCTGGCTGTTACATTATCTTCGTTTGCTATTAATTAAAGCTTAGATTAATGGAAATTTAAAGTACAGATCTCACGATCAGGCCACGAATCAATAATAATATTATTATTTGTGTAACTTAGGGAGCAGAGCATCAAAGAATTATAAGGTCGAGGGTTTACAGTTGGATATGACTGGGAATTAGGTCAAAAATAAATTTAATAAATTAAAAATTTTAAAAATCAATTAAATTGATAAAATTTTTCAATGAAAATTAAATTAATCTGTAAAATACGATTTAAAAATAATAATAATAGTAGTAGTAATAATAAATAATTAAATAATTAGATTATATATATATATATATAATTTTGTTCTTCTGCACGCCTGTTTGTGCGCGACTCATGCGCGCTCCCTCTCCCTGACCGATCAGGCACTGGCCTGATCGGTCAGGGAGAGGGGGCGCGCATGAGTCCCGCACAAAACAGGCGCGCAGGAGATCAGATATATATATATATACACACCATAAATATGAATTAAAATTGAAACAACTATATGTAAAAATTTTGGAAAAATGATAGAGAGAGTGAAAATGGGAGAGTGAAAGGCAAAGTGAATGACGTGACACTTTATATGCAACGATCTCCGACGGGTTCACTGTGCCCCCTAGGGTATAGTTTGATTCGGGACGACGACCGAAGGCCATCAATGGTGTCAAAGCGATAATCAGACATATGCATATAAAATGTCACGTCATTCACTTTGCTTTCACTTTTTCATTTTCACTCTCCCTATCGTTGCTCTAATTTTTTTGAAATTTTGAAAATATTTCGTAGAAAAATTGGATGCGTGATGGACCAATTATAAATTATTTAAGGAAAAATTTGATTTTCGATATATATATATATATATATATATATATGGGGAAAAGTTTAAAGTGACTTATCCTCTCCTCGCACACGCGAACCAGCCGAAGACTCCGCCGACCCCCCTTTTCTCTTCACATCTCTTCCCTGTGCCCCCGACGCCGCCGACCACCCTCACGCCGACGCCTCTCCCTCACGCGAAGCCCTTAGCGTCGCCTGCCGATTCTTCTTCCTCTCCTCTGCGTGACCGTGATTGGCGTCGCGGTTCCCTTCCTCGCACGCGATCAACTGGTTGGTGATCCCTCTCCTCCACCTCCTCTCGGAAAGCCACTGGGCCACCTCCTCCTTGATCCAGCGCATCTCCGATCCAGTTTCAGATCAAGGACGTCTCAAATCTTTGCCGTGAAGCCCTAATTTGCGCCTCCCTTTGCGCGATTCTTCTCTTCACGCAAGCGAAACCGAGGCTTCCTTTGGATCGCACCTACTCGGCCTTGGATAGGCAGTGCTTCTCGCTGCCGTGACCTTTGCCGACGCAGGTATGTGAGCTCCCCTGAGCATGGGGATGTTTTGGAATTTTTGGTTTCGTATACTTAATTGATAAATTTCTTTTGAATAGGTAGTATATGTCTTGGCCTTAAATTTTATGCCTAACTAGGAACCCTTGCTGTTAAGTGTTAGCTTATTGTGTTGTGTTGAGGGTTGCCGTAAGCTTATAAGAGGGAGCTTCTTGGGTTGGGAATCTTGTTTACCCCTTGGGCCTTCAACCATTATCGTGAATTTGAAGATGGGAAGCTCTGTGGTGAGTTCAATCTGATCCGTGGAATGCTTGGTTTTGATATATGTTGTCGTGAGAGGGATTTGGGAGCTACTTTGTGTTGCTATGCTTGTTTTGGAACTCCGCCGTGACCTTGGGTTGTAGGCTCTTTTTCTTGTTGAGCATGGGTCTATTTTGGGATAAATTGGGTGGTTAACTTTATAACCTAACATCGATAAATTATGTTAAATAGAAACTCATTGTTATTTATGAATAAAATGTCAGGGGTTAGATTCTAATTAGGTGTAGTAATTAGGTTAGCTATTTGATTAATCATATAAATAACTAAATCTTATCTTGGATACAGGGCGCTAGTTGATTACGGATTATTTGGACTGGAGCTTCTTTCTAATACACACTACATTTAAGGCGGATACTTCTCCCTTGATTCTTGTAGTTTCGTTTACCTTAAATGCATGGTCATTTTACTTTCTGAGTAGGATTGCTTTATCTTAAATTTGTTTGCCTTGTTTTCCTCCTTGATACCTATACTGTGCTTGACCTTTGAGTAGAAATTCAAATTTGTTCAGTTATACAGTCTC
Source organism: Boesenbergia rotunda (assembly GCA_024364735.1). NCBI lineage: Eukaryota > Viridiplantae > Streptophyta > Magnoliopsida > Zingiberales > Zingiberaceae > Boesenbergia > Boesenbergia rotunda. The sequence continues at coordinate 271,537 of JAGFNQ010001739.1, forward strand.
ATCTCTTGGCTTTTGATCTAAAGAGTACCGCTTGTACGCGTGTACTGTAGAATAATCATTTGACCTATTTAGGGTTTGGTTGGTGATTCTGTCGATAAGTGAAGAAGGTTCTCACTCGGATGACTCGGTCTGACCAAGATGACCTCCGTTGCAATAGTAGGTGAGTCGGGGTCGGGCCTGAGAACTCAGTAGGGCAAGGGTGGCTCGGGTCGGACCAAAACAAGAGCACAAAAGCGGAGGAAAGATTTCAAAATACTGGAACCCCTTTTTGGAGCTCCAAGGGGGGTTTATATAGGGGAGGGGAAGCCCTTTGTCTTTTCAGAGCTGTCCTATCTCATTAAAACCTGCTTTACTGACAAGCTGACCACTTGGCAGCCTTAGTCACTCTATGAGACTGTCATAGCCGCCTGACAACCTGCCCAAACTGTCTCTTCTGTTCTTAATTAATGCCTGTTACTTTGTCAGGTCATGATTATGGTAGCTGTCTTTTCCTCATAATGGGAAGATTTAGGAAATCTTGTTGCTGATGAGGTCATTCGATCACTCGGGATAACCCGACCGGGCAACTACAGGTTTACCAGATCCTGACAGGGCGGATGAAGACGGTCAGTCAAATAAGCCAGGCTTTCTACTACTCACGTTTTTAGAACGATACCCAGGTACCCGACCCAGGGTGCCCGACCGAGAACGCAGGACCGGACACTCCTGACTGGGAAGATCATTCTGTACTGAGTGCTTCCCTTTCCAGGGTGCCGAGGTGCCCGACCCAGTGCCCGACCCAGAACGCCCGACCGGGCGCTCCCGGCCGAGAATCCCCGACTGGGAGGACCACTCTGTATTGAGTGCTTCCTTTTCTACGGGGCTCGGTGAGTGCTTCTAATTCTTCCCGACCGAACATTCTCGACCGGTGACTCCCGATCGGATATCGCCAACCGACCCCCAGCCCAAGTAACCTCGGACTCTGATCACTCAAGCTGGATCGACGTTTGGTGCACCTAACTATCTTGGCCTGACCCAGACTTGACTTGACCAGCTTCACCTGACCCAGACTTGATCCGACCGGGCTACCGATCAACTCAGAAAAACTACCCGACCGGATTAGTTGGCATTAGATAAACCCTACCCAGTAGATTAGTGCATGTTTATTTACTTTGGTGTTGATTGTGTTTTTCGTATATTTACTTACTTTGGTGTTATTTGTGTTTTCTGTATTGTATTGATTGCAAGTTTTGATCTGATTGGAGGTTGTGTATATTCGTGACATGCATCATAGCATTCAGGCCGATGATCGCGGACTCCTTGGTGGTTCAGACGGGTCGTCGGGTATATTTTTCCTGTTGTGCCACGCTTAGTCGGAGTTGTGTACAAACAATTGATAATCCCCAGGTATTTGGAGTCCCCACAGGTATTTTGGCATTTCATATCAGGGCTACAGTTGTTGTGGTGTATTTGCATAGTCCCAGGTTTTGGCGCTTGTATCTTGTCCACTCAGCCTACCCAATATAGCGGTGATTGGTGTGTACAGTGCAGGTCATGACATCATGTGCATATTATGCATTGTGCATTTGCTTGTGTTTGTTGCACTTGTTTGAATTATGATTGTTGCATTTGTTTGACATGCATATACGGTTTTGGTTTGCATTTAATTATATGATCTGGATATGTTCGACAATATTAGCTGTTTATGAAGGTGTTAGGGGATTTCTGATTTTTGCCCCTATTTGTTACATGGTTTTCAGGTATGTTTTATTTTGTATGGAGGTATTTCATTTATGTTCTTTATTCCGGAGACTGTATACTCTTTGCTTCTTTATGTTTGTTTTACCCTTTTATATACCATGCATTTATCTGTTCTTATACCCGTAGAGTTCCATCCGGAACTCATCACCCCTCGTTCTCTTTTTTGTTTTAGGTAGTCGATAGATGTGTCTCGTGCTGCCAGGAGAGGATCCAGCTGCCAGTCCCCAGTCTTGAGTGTGTTGTTTCTGTTTTCATTCTCTCGTCGTGTTTTATCGAATTGGGGTCGTGTTAGTATTGTTTTGTTTCGGAGGGTGTTTGCTTTTCTATAGATGTGTTTTCGTACTTTCATCTTATTGGTGTCGCTTTGGTTTTGTTATTTTGGATGGTATTTGATTTTTCGTAGTCGTGTATTTAATTGCTTCCGCTAGATTTTGATTCGTTGTATTTTAGTATACGAAAATTATTTATTTTGAATATCATTTATGTAAATTGTTTAATTATGTGGTTGTGGTATTTTATTTTATTTCTGCTTATGTAGATGTCAGCCGAGTGTGGTTGAGGTTTATATGTGTGGGATATGTATGTATAAAAGTTTCAGATTGTCCGCCGTACAGGAGAGGTGCTGTCCGATTTTCGAGCGAGCCCAGGCCTTTGGGGGCGTGACATAATCGGTAAAATCTTGATTAATGATCAAATTAACTGAATTACTTAAAATTTTAAAATTTTATTTGATTTATAATAAAAAATCAGATTTTATTTAATTAATTATTTTTTTAAATAAAAAATAATTAAATTAATATTCTTATTTGATTTAATCGAAGTAAATTGAATGTATATTTTTAAATTTGAATTCAAAGAAGTTAGAAAGGAAGTATAAGAAATAAATTAGGGCCCAACCTCTTTCAGGGGAGTAGATTGCGCGGGTATAATTGCTCCGTGTAATAGAAGTTTGTTTCATTAGAGGAGATCCTCGGATATCCCTTAACTCAACTCCACACCGCGATTTTATGTTTAGTGATTGTTTATTATCATCTACAGGAAGCACTCCGCTTCTAGAGAGAGATAGAGAGAAAGAGAGCATGGTCCTTTGGGATCGGATCGCGAGGAGAGCAGCATCCTCGATCCCCGGAACCCACACTTGCTCCGTTATTGGCATCCATGTCTTCCGCTGTCCGGTGAGCCTCTCCTCAGTCAATCGCATTGCCTCCCTCGATGGCACCCTTCATCGATTTCGTTTATGGTGTGCAGGATGTGGTGGGGATCGTCGCCAAACTCTCCGAGTGTATTGCGTCCAAGGGCGGCAACATACAGAGCGTGGATGTCTTTGTCCCCGAGAATAAGCAGGTCTTTTACTCCAGGAGGTTGGGATTCGCTTTCGCTCCTGATGATGGAATATTTTGTCTGGTTGGATGTGATTGAAGTGAGTAGGAAAATATGTTTGATAAAGATAATTATTAGAACTGTAGATTAGTCAGTAGGATCATATAATACAGACCCTAAACTAAAAATCTCCTTCATGACTAATTTTCTCAGTAATGAAAGAAGGCGGAATGCTAACCTCAGTGCTGTCCAGTCATCATATGGAGAGATTAGATACATCATATGCAGTATTCTTGAATTTTTATTTATATGATCATCCCTTCTTACAATGTCATGAATCTGGAAACTCTTCTAGTTTTCCATTTTTGCTTGATATTTCTGCTAATGTTTTCTGGTTTACATGATCACAAATTACTTTAAGAATTTTAATTTTTGAACTCATAGGTTAGCATGTCTATTATCTCCAGTAATATGAGCAATATGCAAATTACGAGCAACTGAACTCATTTGCAAATAACTGCCAATTTATATGATTCTAATAATAGATACATGTGGCAGTGAATTTGTCTTTAATCCTGCTTGTTGGCCTCGGAAGGTGATGGATGATGACTTCCTCAAATTATCAAAGTTGTTCAAGGCAGAAAGATCCATTGTGCGGGTCCCTTACCTAGACCCTAAATATAAGATTGCAATTCTTGTTTCAAAGCAGGTGTGATATGCCTATGATATTGCCACTATCATTAAATATCTAGACCTTCAAATATCTAAGCTCAAATATGTCACATCAAACGCAGAAAACCTTACATTCTTGATGCAAAGATATGTAGTTAGTAAATACAATGTATTTTGATTCACAATTCATCCCTGCACTCTTAAATAGCCAATTTTTATTTTCCATGTATCCGTTTGTTCATAAAGAATTATTCTTTTATACAGGAACATTGTTTGGTAGATTTGCTATATAGATGGCAAGAGGGTAAACTTCCACCTGTTGATATCAGTTGTGTAATAAGGTGTGCCACATTGTACGTCTTCTCTTTTCAACAAATTTTCAGTATGTGAACTAAAAATTCTCTAAATTGACACAGTAATCACGAAAGGGCTCTAAATACACACGTTATTCGATTTCTTGAAAGACATGGGATTCCATATCATTATTTGCCAATGAGTGAGGAAAATAAAAGAGAACCAGAGATCCTGAAGTTGGTTAAAGATACTGATTTTATAATACTTGCAAGATATATGCAGGTTTGTCCTTTGATTTTATTGTTGTTTTTTTACTTCCAGCCCTTTCCTGATCTCTGTTCTGTTATAATGTTAATTGTATCTTTTAATATTGAAGTTTTGGAACTGAATTTTAAGATGTTCAATCAATTATGCAAATCTTGACTAAAGCAATTCATATATTATTTGAAATACTATTTTCTTATCCCCTTAAAAAGCGATTGTAGATACTATCAAGAAATTTTTTGGAGAGCTATGGTAAAGATGTAATTAATATTCATCATGGCCTTCTTCCATCATTTAGGGGTGGACGCCCTTCCAAGCAGGTCTCACTTTTATGTACTTTATTTAATTTTTTAAACTCAATTTCTTAGATATCACTTGGCTGCGAGTTAACTTGTAAATGTGCTATGCCAATCCAGGCTTTTGACGCTGGGGTGAAACTTATTGGTGCAACAACTCATTTTGTTACTGAAGAACTGGATGCTGGTCCAATTATTGAACAGATGGTGATATTCTTTTGCTAAATCCTTAATCAGAATTTGTTTCTCATGCTTTATTTCTTGGATATATTCATATTATCTGACATAGTTTCTTTCACTTTCTCATTAAAACTAATTGTTCCCTAATAAAGGTTATTTTATTTTATTTTACTAATTCTTCGTTAATTTTAGCATTCTTTCTTTGGTACTTACCGCGTTAGATCCTAATCATATTGACACCCTAGATCCTAATCATACTGACAGTCTGACACCCTAAGCTCATAAATCATTATTTTGCACCATAGAACTATAAAAAAAATTTCCCTAAGAGAGAGAGACTATAATCACACAAGACTTTAGAAACCTCTTTCCATTTTAATCACCAACATTATTAATTGTAGCTTTATCAATATGCTACTTTAAAAAAAATTAATAAAATCAGGTTTCTTATCTAACTGTTAAATTAGTTATGCATATATTAACATGCATATAAATGGCTCTTCCTCTTAGAACAATTATATCGAGTTCAAGTTCCATGTTATTATATTGGGATCAACACATGCAGCGGGGTGAATTATAAAAACTTAAAAAATGTTTATTTTGTTTCCAAGGCATAAACAAACGTGTCATTGTTGAGAGTTGATACGAAACATTTATGCAAGTTATTGAATGGAAACACTTTTCTATTCTGCTGAATTTTTACACGAAATTGTTTCTTCTGTTAAAACCCCAAAAAATCTCTTTTCTTCTGGTATCTTTAGATGCTTGAAGATAATGCAACATTTAGTGGATTTTACAATGCTTAGTATCCTTTGAGGTTATCTGAAGAATATAATGTCAGTGGATATATTGGAAACTAACAAATCCAACCAGGTGAATCCAAGAATCAAAGGGAAAAAAAAAACTTCCATTATGGGGAGAGATGAAAGATGCTTTTGGTTCTGAAAAGCATGCCCCCCGCGGGGTAGCCGAGTTGGTACTCGGGTGAGGAGTTGCTCCAATGGGTATCAGGTTTGAATCACGATGGCAACAGTTGAGTAGCCCCATGTAGGCGACCCCCTCACCTAGGAGGCCGTGGCAGGCCAAAAATTCCTCCGTGATTTACCTCCTTTCCACATGCTGGGAGGGGGGCTGACAGTGGAGGGGCGTCTGGGGTGAGCGTAATCACCTTTTGCTAAAGCATACTTTAATCCTAGTTTTGTGTCATCGATAAGTATCACACAATTATAGAATGAGAATATTTTTTTAGCATTATCATAGATAATTTCTTATTGAGTTTTATCCCACAAAAAAAAAAGATAGATCTGCTACCTTAACGGCCCCCCTAGAGCTGGCCTCACAGATATGAAAGGAGGTTTATGCAGGTACACAGACAACAGATACATGGTGAGGCCGAAAATGCAGGTCATTACCTTTGACCCCTGACCATTACGCCAGAAATGTCATGCATCTACCATCTGTGCTACGCTCTGGGGCGAGTTGGATCCCACAAAAGAAACTGTAGGAGGTGGTATCACCCTGACTAGTTTACTACTAAAACTACAAGTTCTACCATTTAGCTAATATTGACTGAGGCTCCAGCCCAATTAGTTTAAGCGTGCATATTTAGTTCATGAAATAAAAAATTGATCAGTTATAGAATTACTATTTCTTAAGTAAAAAATTGATGAGTGAAATTGGAAAATATATTTCTTTGTTCATAATATTAAATAGATGTATCATTTGATTTTGTGTATCGTTATAGGAACAACGACTAGTCGTCATCTCAGGCATCCGCGGTTTGATTCCCAATTACGACGTATTTTGTAGAAATTTTTCTTCCAAATGAGGTGCAAACCCTGGACGCTAGGCTTTTGAACCGTCGCCCGACATGAGCACTTTCCGATTTACTCTAGCGGTCGGTGGGAAACTTCCGTGGAACTAGGCCGGTCGTCTCAGGTTCGCCTGTTACCTGGTTCATCATTTTTTTATAAGCATGGGGTAAGGAATAAGTCTTTAAAATGATAAAATATGCCCCAACCAATAGACAATGGTCCATTCAACTATCCTAATCGGATCGACACATCCAATTTATCGGGCCCTGATTTGGCTGACCAATTCGACCTACTTAGCGTGGAACAATTTGCCAGTCATCCCTGCCTGTCCAATTCTTCTAATTTGATAGGTTCATCCAACTCTCTCGGTCCAGCCTACTTGACCTCCTTGGTTTGCTTTGCTTGCCTTGTCCATCCAATCCATCCCTGTCTCTATGGTATGCTTGGTCTGTCTGGTCCGCTTAGTTTGCCTCGCCCACTCGATCATTGTCTGACCTGATTTGCCTAGCCTGGCTTGTCTTATTTTCTTGCTTTCCTGCCTCCTTGGACAGCTTGACCCACTTTGCCAATTCAATATATATTATTGCTAACGGTAAATAAACAACAATTGAATCAATTAGCTCCGTGGGATGTTAGGCTTCTGGATCGTCCGCCGAGAGCGCTTTCCGATTTACCCTTGCGGCCGATGGAAAATTTCCGTGGGGTCAGATTTGTCGCCCTCAGGTTCGACGTTCCCAACCCGGTCAATCTTCTTTTTTTTTTTTTTTTTGTTTTTGTTTTTGTCTATATTCCTAGATCAGTCAATTGGTTTTCAGAATGCTTATAGTTGTGTATACATGATATCCAAAATGCTTTTATCATCACCATTATCTACCCATGTTTTGTCTTTAATGAATCTTTTCTCCATGGAGTTCTATTCAAGGCTATATTACTAAATAATATAAATCAATGATGGTTTATTACATTGATTAAATATTTTACACTTGGCACTCTGAAATTCTTTGCTTTGCTTGAATGGTGCAGGTAGAGAGAGTCTCTCACAGGGATACCTTACAGAGCTTCGTGCAGAAATCTGAGAACCTCGAGAAGCAGTGTCTTGCACAAGCAATTAAATCATATTGTGAACTTCGAGTGCTACCTTACGAAGTAAACAAGACGATCGTGTTCTGATAAGAGATCCCTTGCAAGCCTTCTCACATGTCATTATCTTATCTGTTGAATAATATCTTGATTACTTTCCCGACTCCCTTTGTTCTGATCTTACTTTCCAAAGCATGAACTGAATCTATTGATTAAATCGATTTAATCGGAAGTTTTTACTTGTTTTAGTTTGAAATTTTATTTAACGAAATGGTTGTGGTTTGGTTTGGAAATACTAAAATTTAAATGCCATATATCGATTGACATAGACAATGAAGACAAAATGCGCAGATAATTTCTAATTTTAGGACAAAACTGTTGAAGTTCATTCGCAATATTTTGACATGTATCGACTAAGACAGTTCCGGGTTCCTAAATGTAAGAGCAATTTAACTTGTGACATCTTAATGTCTCACTTACAAAAATACCAAATTATAGAAAATATATTATATTATTTTTTAAAAAATTACATAATGCGTTTTTAAAATAATAGTATTAAAATTAATCGAGTTTGTTATACATTATTGTCAGTCTTTATTAACTATATTTTAGTTTAAATGAAATTGTACGGTGTTAGTGTGTCATCTATACAAATATTAAATATATAAAATAGCAAAATTTATTACATAATTTTTAAAATAATTTTACATGATATATCATTTTTAAAATATATGAAACATAAAGTTATTATTTTTTTTTTTTTTTTTTTTTTTTGAAAATAAAAGTTATTAATGTTGTTGAAGTTAATTCCGTTTGCTATGTATTATTATGTTGTTTTCGAATTACTTTTAAAATTTGTTTTGTTTCCAGCACTGTTGTATTCAAATACAATTAAAGTAGCAAGAAGAGCATGAAATGCAACAATAAATTCTATTAAAATATATAAAAAAAACGAAACCATACATAATAATCTATATACATCGATTAGAAGAAAGCAGACAACAACAAAACGGTCGAATTTAAACTGAACAAAATTGAATAATTTACAGTCATCAGAACTTCCAAGAAAAGAAGCTAAACCTACACATCGCTTTGATGCAGTAGACATCTACTGACGGCTCAACAATGGCCTACCATCATGGGTTAAAATATCATTAATGCTAAAACGACTCATTCATCCACTCGACTAATAGCTTGAGCATGGACAAGTATTTTGCCAGCATTACCCAAACTAAATAGTTTCATACTCTCTAGCACTGGTTCGGCCAGGAGGATGCCATCAACAAGAAACAAGATGGCTACTGGAACTGTCAATTCATGGGATGAGAATATGGGGGTACTTGATGTGGTTTAAGATTCCCTGATGTTGCTTTTCGCAAAGTTTCGTTTATTCCGGGTTTCTCTCGGAGCCCAGCTAGTTCGAGCTTATCAGGTTTCTGACAAATACATGAAGCTGGAAACTCATGGAAGTCACCGCGTCCTGGCCTCATCTCGTCTGGCTCACCCATGAATCCTCTTTGAGCTAACTTCACCTTCTTGGAGAACAACTCCCACCCCATCTCATTCCGTGCTTTAAATAAGGAGCTTAGTTTCTTGGTATTTGGCCGTATGGTTCTCTTGTGTCCTACATACCTCCTGTAAATACGGAGAACAAGTGCTAATTCAGCATTCGTAGTGCCTCAATAAAATTAGAGGATACTACATACGATGGTAAAGAAAAGCTTGGAAATGGAAGAGAGGTATTTAAGATAAAGCATAAGAACGCAACGAATTCGGGAGGAAATCGCACAACTGAGAATTTTAATAAAAGTCAGAATAAGCAGAACGTTTATTTAAATTTTAATGGGGAAAACAATGGTAATAGAGAGATAAATAAGATGCCTAAAGCATTGCTGTTGCTATTTGTTATTGGTGAATTGAACTAGACAACTGATATTTCAATTTTGTCTAACAAAGATGAACAGACATCCACAAAGAGCAGAATTGTTTTGGTAAACTTAAATCACAAGGAACAGTAAGGTACCATGCTAAAATATCAACTTGACATAGAAGTGGCATTAGTTACCCAGAATACAAGTGAAAATGAGTTCAACTAACATTGTCAGGTTTAGATCAAAAGCAGGTCTTTAAGCAAGAAATTAGAGAAGTAAATGACAAGGGAGAACACAATTGTTCAGAATGTAACTAGGCTTACCGGTGACCAGCGAGGATCTTAGCCATATTTCCATTGTTATTTGTCGCAAGCACAGCACTTTCATCACAAACAATATAGTCAATAGCAGCAAGACGAGAAGAAAATGGAAGGAAGGGCTGCAAATCTTCTTCTGCAAGCATTTCCTTTGTATAAAAATGGGGAAATAAGTCTTTAAGAGGCTGCAATGTCTCTGCTCCACCATATATTTCTCCTGAAGCTACATAAAGATAGGTGTCATTTGCAAAGCCAAGAGCCCTTAACATTAAACCTACTTCATGTGGAGTAAGGGGACATTTTCCTCTGCTTGGCTCACCATCCATGGTCAAATCCTGCAGAAGTTTCAGTTTAGACTATGGAATTAGTATATATAGACAGCCCCTATCATTGTCGAAGTATATAGATCAACAGAGGCAAATACATTCACAGTTTATTAGGATAAAATATTCAAAAAGAACAAGACATGAACATTCTGCCCTATCTCAAAAAAAATAAAACAAAGAGCATATTGTCGGGTAGTTAACAAAGTTCAAAAGAAAACTATTAAAGTAGACTGAGATTTCTGTTTCAACTTAAGAATAAATATAACACCTGAATGATCGCACCAGTGTTGCATCTTTGATATCCTCACGGTGCAGCATGGTCATATTCTTCTTGTTAGAAGTAATGAGGAAATTTGAGGAACTTTCTTAATTGAGGTAGGGTGGAAACTTTCTCACAAGTCGCGCTCATGTGACTATGGAATAGACAAAGAATGAGCTCGCAGCTATAGAACAAGAGTTAGGGCTAGTGTCACCAACTTAGCAAAGGAAAACTCACAACAAATGAAGTAACAGTGAGTTCATTGCTCATTCACAAATGAAGGATGAGCTGGCAGTTCACTCACAGAAGAAGGATGACCTCACAAATGAGCTTGTGACAAAGAATCCACTAGTGGTCTTAGACCTCGGGTGCCAGCCAATGATCAGAATAAAAAATTTCACTCTTGGTGAATGACATAATGCAAAATTTAAAATCCATTTGATGAACACAAACCCAGCAAAGGAATTAATGAAATTTTTTTGCTTAAAGCGGGTAGAATTTGACCCAAAACTTGTGCTGTTAGGAAATCCAATTCATACATTATATTTTTATCAAAGAGAATAGATCATCTTTAAAGTTTTCTAAATATATTTTGAAGTGGAAAGAAAGAAACAAGATGCTAGGGCTGTCTATGACACTGCATTTGCATTTCAAAAATTGACTTAGAAAATACACTCTATAATAAAGCACATGGTGCAAAAGTAATTTCAATATTGATAGCCTACAACTTAAATTTGCTTCTTAAACCATAATATTTGCAAAAGTGGACTTAAACAACACCTTTGACTTCGAGGAATAGTATAACGAGGGTTTTGTTATCCCACACCTCTTATGCCGCACACCTCGTGAGCATCTAAATTTTTTTTTCTGTTTTAAATTTTTTTTTTTTGTGCTTATTACTATAACTCAACTCCTAAACTCTAAAGGCAAACCCCTAAATGGCTTAACCGCAAGCCAATAAAATAAAAAAAAACTTTGGGCAACGCACAGGATAACTTACATCTCATGAAATATTATTAAAATAAATTAGGAAATGTACAATACATTAAAATAAAAATATTATTAATTGAAATGTACAATAAATTATATAACTACATCTCATGATTTTTATTTCATCATGAATATACAAACATAAATAACTTAGTAAGTAAATTATTATTATATTGCTATTTTAAATGTAAAATATATTATTATATAATTTTTATTTGTACTTAAATAATATGAACTGTTAATTTATTAGCTAGTAGTAGTATTTACTTTATACGTTATAATGTTTAGTACAATCATTTATTTTAAAAAAAACAATTAATATAATACTTAAAGTTTCATAACATATATTAAAAAAAATTAAAACAATAGTTTTAATGTACTTGTATATGTGTTGTGTTAATTGCCTATTTAATATATTTTAATAATTAAACAAATCAAATGACTTTATTTAATTATTTAAATATTATTTCAATAATTTATTCTTACGATATTAAATAAAGAATAATTTGTTTAATTCATTGAATAGTTCATTATTAACTTTTGAAACTCTTTTAAAACTTCTCTGAGATAGCAGCTTCTCAAATGCATTCTTCCACCTGCGATGGAAAATTGTTTTGGGAATTCAATGTCTTAAGTAAAAGAATTTTGGATATACACCAGCAAAACTCCAAATTTCAACCCTTGAAACGTAGTTTTCCAAAGCATTCTTACACCTAGCTTAAGTGTATTTCAGGTTGGTTGTACTTGAATTGGATTGATCAACCCAATCCTCACTAGAAGACTCAAAGTCTGAGTTGTACTAAGTTGAAATTTCCTAACATTGACAACGTTATTCTTTTTTTTTTTGTGTGTGTGTGGTTGTTATGTAATAAGTTGTGAAATCCTCCTCAGGGAGTTAAGTTCCATTATCATTGAAAATGAAAAGGAATAAGAAAATAAAAGAGAGATTCTCACAGGTAACGTTTCCCATCGCTTCCTAATTTCACTTAGTTCATTGCGTTCTTTTTCTCCGCCTCCATAGTGACAGCCAGAAAATGCAAGCATATCAGCTTCAAATCTGCAGTTTTAACCCATATAACGATTTCAAGAAATAAACAACCAAAAAGTGAATTTCAAAAGGTTTCTTTACTAAACATCAGTAAAGGACTATTTTTTGGTCAAAACCAGAGTTCAAAATGCCAACTAGTTTCTTGCTCTTGAGTCTTGTATGAGCCCGCCAGGATAACTAATAATCAACATTTTAAGTGAAATGAGAAAATCAAACTTTACATGGAATACAAAAAAAGCTGTAAGCTGAAGCATGAAGTGAAATAAATCTCTAAGTGAATACAATTAAAGATGTTCCTGCATTCTAAAATTAAGTCAAAAGTCATTAACTAATACATACAGATCATCTAAAGTGGAGGATTCATTTGTGATGATTGGTTGATTCATTTCAATAGAGTTCATTGGTTGTGAATTATTTTTATTTAAAATAACATCAAAATAAATATGTCAAGATGGAGAACAAAATGTGCAGATAAGTCAGATTTTTTCATCAGATTTGGCACCAAGATCAAGCATGAAACAGCAATAAAATAGAAATTTCTTTCTCGCAAGAAAGTTGTCAGCTATAAAATTACATGAACACCAAATGAGGAGTGATATTTCCATTTAACTTTTCATATTAACTCCAAAATGTAAATTTTGACAACGAGACAAAAATATAACCAACAGGATGTTAGCGTTCTAAAAGTTCAAAAGAAATTCAAGAAAACAGTCATGGAACCAAAGCCAAATCTGGACACCAAATAGCTTTCTTATGCATAAGATACCTCAAGTGGACAGCAATATAACGAGAGCTCATTGCTTGCATTCTCTTGACCAGCTTCTGACCAAGTAGTAGAATAGGCTTTGTATATCTCAGCGCATGATAGTTTACACGACAGCGTAACTTTTGGAGTTCCTCATCAAGTGTGTTTGTTAGCCTGTAATCAAACTTCGTCAACTGCACAGCCTGCAATTTCTCAACTAATTAAAAATAATGGAAAAGTAAATTAGTCCATCTAATTATAAATACATTAAAAAAATGTGGGTAAACTTCCTAGATATTCCACAACTTTTCAAGTTCCCATTATTTCATATAAATACCTGACCTATACATCAATAAAAATGACAAGACGATAAATATTGTTACCATCATAATGTTCTTAAATTTGTGACCAGATTAAACCTTCCAACCATTTCCATAGGTACTCAAACAAATTACTATAGAATGGGAAAAAGTAATCTGAACAAATATGAAGAATAGATTGCATGACGTGCAATAGATAGGCATGAAATGACATTGCACAGAAAGCATGTGCCTAGGTTGTATGGTGATTGATGAACATCCTTGTGTAAACTACCCAGTAATATTATTCACCGCAGCAAATTAATAAGAGTTGATGAACAAATTTCATAAAATGTGAAAATCATGCCACATCTACATTAACTCATGCTGTGCACTCATGGAATGAACGATAGGATTCAAAACTGTTGTTAACAAACTAGTGTAGAGGAAACTCCTTTCTGGATCTAGTAATCTGATATAGCTTCAATTATGTGTCATGCGAGTGGATAGTGCTTCATATTTTTTCCAAAAAATAAATGTATACAAAAATATATCATCTCATGTGGCAAAATCATTAGTTCACACATGCCATATAATATATCAAATTAATCAACTAGCGCAACCAAAATATATATAATCTTACATCTATCACATAACAATAAAATCAATTATCCTAAATAATTAATAATTTCATATATAATATTTCACACATGATTATAAGTAATACATATAATGCAGAGTACATAAAATATAACAATGCATGCTAACCAAATGATGCAATTCAGATAAATGAAGTTACATGTTGCCCTAAGAATATAATGTGACAGCTCGAATGAACATTTCTCGACTGTGCACGACTCCATCAGCACACCCCTTGCATCGGCTATTGAACTATACCAAAAAAATGCTAGACAACATTCACAAATATATTCTTAAAATATCATATAACGACTACAAACATCTAATGAATATAGGTACAGAATAGTAAATATATAACAACCTGAAGAAAAGCCAATAAATAGTGTAAGATTTTAAATCCCAATAGTAGTGGTGTCCCGTAGCAATAATAGAAACTCTCTGGTATGTCAACTCGTATGCATAGATGCATTGATGTACCATCAGAAATTATCTCCCACAATTTATAAAGACCAATTCTCCTTCTATAAAATCAAACAAAGTGATCTAAACCCCTTCTATAAACCAAAAATAAAGACCAATTCTCCTTAATAATATTTTTTAAAACTTACCTTAATAAATATAACAATGTTTAAAAATTCAAACAATAACAACAACCAAGTCTTATCCCACTATGTGGGGTCGCCTATATGAATCCTTCTACGCCATTGGGCTCGATCCCCTGCTATATTATCATTTATATTTAAATAAACTTTATCTTGTTTTATTATTGTTGACCAAGTCTATTTTGGTTTTCCACTTCTTCGTTTGATAAGAGCATTTGTCGTTTCACATTGCCTAACTAGAGCATTTATTAGTCGTTTAAGTATATATCCGTACCATCTTAAACATGTCTCCCGAAATTTTCCTCAATAGGTGCAACCCCAACTGTCTCTAATATTTTCATTTATTATTATGTCCATCCTTATACATCCGCACATCCATTTTAACATACTCATCTCTGCAACTCTCATTTTCTGCTCATATGCTCGCAACATAGTTCAACATTCAGTTTCATATAACATAGCAGGTCTAACCGTCGTTTTCTAAACTTTCCTCTTGTAAAAATTCAAACATTTTTTAAAAATTTATGACCCTGAAATTTTAAAAACAAGTCCTAAATTTTATCTCCAATTTTAAGCATCATTGATGGTCTAAGAATAAAGTTGGTGGATCACCCAGATCAACCAAAAGTGCCACTTTAGCATAAAGTTGGAACTTTGAAATCTCCCCTTAAATTGGAGAAAAGGTGATACGTCCAATATCGCCGGCCTCCCGACTAGATACTGGGGGCGCATTTTGCCCTATCAGGTAATCTCTCCTTAAAGATAGATTGCCTAGTAGTCAATAGTCAAGGATCTACAGTATCTCTCATTTGATCTCTAGTTAGATAGTGCCTAATCATCAGAAATCCACGTGTCAAGGGCATGCAATGATGCAATTGAATTAGCAATTGTTACTACTCAGTCTTGAACTGCAAGGGGATACATGGGATTGGTCCGAGATCCCTGTTACTAAAGGTGCTATTTGCCAAAATAACTAAACTGTTAACACTAAATGAATTTTTAATTCAAAGCATCTATAATTTTTTTTATAAGGATTCTCACTACACAAAATCTCCATTTGATAAATTAAATCACGCTTAGTAAATTTTATGCTTTGCAGATAGTAATAATGCCTAAAGAACAAAACCTTAATTGACCCCAAAAAGATTAAGACCCAAACATAGTAACTCAATGCATCATTTGAGCTTCTCCATTTCTCCAATATAATGTCATGGCCATCTCAAGCTTCTAAATTTGAGCCACAATTTATTAGCGATAAAACAGACTATAGGTCCTAATCATTACTCTCTGATTGAAAAAGGCACATAGAATTCAATCCTAAGTAATAAAACTTTGAAGCACAGAAACCGCACTTGATATTCATCTACAAACCCACAATGAAGGCTTCTTCAAAACTGTCACACAGGTAACAGTACTTAAACATCATATTCTGGTTGTAATAAGCTCACACTAGCATGTACTGAGATAACAAGAGATGCTGACTTATGCTGCACAGTAGACAATGCAGAGCAACATGTTTCAGTAGCAATGATTGATATGGCAGGGAATTGCACTAAAGATACCAATTTGATTGTATTCGATCCAAGAAGAGTAATTACCTCTTCTATACATAAATATATGCTGCATTAAGCACACATGGCAGGAATATTACATAAAGATATTATCTAAGAGCTAAATGACAGTTAAGATCCGCGAACTGGACACCATATAGTTAGGACTCGGCTTGCTATTGTGGTAAACTAAGCACACAGGGTCACATAATGAGCATGTGGCAATACTTACTGAACATGGATCACTTCCACATGTTAGGCACATATAGTCAATGAATGAATAAACCAGAAGATTATACAACATAGTGGATATAAAGAATTTTAGCAGGTAAACCAAAATTAAATGCTATACTTACACGTCTCCGCAAGAGTATTGGCAACACCTGATCGAGATAATATTCAGCAGAAGATTTTCTCGGAGGGCGCATTGTGTATGGAGGTTTTTCCATTGACCTCATTACTTTGTCTGGTATTCTTTTAATAATAGTAACATCTTTTGAAAGGGAGGAAATGAACCAGTCAACATCAAAAATATCAACAAAATCACTGCAAATAAAGAAAATGATCTCATTAAAGGCAATGATGTATGTATTTAGAAATACAACTCATAATTCAGCCATATTGCCAACCCACCTCTCATCTTTCCAAAAAGAATGATGATCAAGTTCAGGAACAACCAATGTGGCATTCAAAATCCAGGCTACAACAACAGCATCTGTTATCTATTCGTTTGGAAAGTGACATGAAAAAAATGTTAATAGTTCTTTCCATAGAAGAATGTAAATATACATTCAAATGCAATCATTCTCAGAAGTTCAATTTACTATCAACCTCTTCTAAGTATAAAAAACATGGCGGTGAGGGATAATAAAATATTTCACTCTGTTGAACCAATACGGCCAAATTTTTTTTTGCGGGGGGGGGGGATATTGCAGCATTGGTGATGGAACAAACATGAAGTGTCAATTCTCAAGATGTTCATCACTTTTTCTATTCAAATAGAAAGTAATGAAACCAGATGGCAGGTCACATGCAAGCCTAACATATCAAAGTTTTACTTCTAAATAATGCCTGACAAACCAAGACAAATCACATCATGGTGACAACAAATGGAAAGAAGGCAATTAAAGAAAAAGAGGGTTACCCCTGTTCTCTGTTGATTTAGTCCTCCACTGGTTGCAATTAGTAGGTAGCCATTGGATTTGCTCTCTTGAATTGCAGCTAAATTACACAGAGGGAATAAATAAAGATACAGTTGCTATTCAATGTCTGAAAAGGAATACAATGTTAAATAGATGCATAACCACAGCCAAATGCACAGATTTACTGAAATACCCCATACAAAAGATCTGATAGAATAAAGGCTTAAGATTACCATTTATGTATATAAAAAAATACAATAACATGTAGACTAAGATGGTCATCCTTGTATTATGAAGAAAAACATTATCTTACCCTTGAAAATTTCAGAAGTGAAATTTTTTAGGAAGAGTAATCTCATTGCAATTACATGTCAAAATTTATCCATTCCATTCAAGAAACTCCGACAAACAAGGAATCATAAATAATTTTAACAAGATCACAATCCATTAGAGCTAGCAAACTTTTTTTTGTCTTGACCACGAGGTGTCCCTAAACCACATTTGATGTGAAACTATTCCCGTTCAAAGCAGGAACAACAAGCAACAACAAGGTTAAAACTTCATGTAACAAAGTATTTTCCTTAAATTATATATGGTATTACAACTAATTTTACGGTTTCCAAAGTAGTATGCCTCTCACGAGGAGGCCAATAGCCTCCCCCTCATCCAACAGCTCCCTAGGATGCATCCGCTCATAGCTATGTCTCTAGACTCTCTACCCAGCTCTTGTTAAGGCTTCCTTTGAAACCATCCATCTCTTCCTTGCATCCTTATTCTCTTATTCTCCTTGATCTCAATCTTGAAATAAAAATCCTAGTCTCCATTTTGCCTTTGCCCAGTGTCACAAAGTGGACCCTTCTAGCATCACCTTCAGAGTGAGACATCACCACTTGTGCAAGCTATCTAGACACGTCAACAAGAAGAGTGCCAACATGCATCAGTTACCATAGACACCAAGTTGACAAATTGCTTTCTCTAGCCATACCTACCATGCTCATATCGCCTAAAATTAAATTGTTGTCACCCTCTAGGCCGCATCCAAGTTGC
Organism: Boesenbergia rotunda; assembly: GCA_024364735.1. Taxonomy (NCBI): domain Eukaryota; kingdom Viridiplantae; phylum Streptophyta; class Magnoliopsida; order Zingiberales; family Zingiberaceae; genus Boesenbergia; species Boesenbergia rotunda. The sequence goes on from JAGFNQ010001739.1 coordinate 290,032, forward strand.
TACCGGTGATATCCTTTGAGCAGTTTACTAGAAGCAACAAGATGATGGTTACCACTTTGAGATTTCACGATCATGCACTTGAACACTGTCCAAGATGTACTCTCACCTTTGTGGCAAGACATCCTGGGTGGCAAACTTGGCGATACAAATGTATTTTGAACTTATAAGGATGCGAGAGTTGCTGCAATAGTTTGAGTAATGTGTTTGTGATATTTGTAATTCATTGACAAGTTACTCATAAGCTTAAGCTTCAAATCAGCTGAAGTTACTTAATAACAAAAGCAAAACATGACTTATACAAAATACATCTCGTAAAGTTAAATATTTTAAAAGTAATACTTATAAGGATGCGAGAGTTTCTGCAATAGTTTGAGCAATGTGTTTGGGATATTTGTAATTCATTGATAAGTTACTCATAAGCTTAAGCTTCAAATCAGCTAAAGTTACTTAATAACAAAAGCAATACATGACTTATATAAAATACATTTCGTAAAGTTAAATATTTTAAAAGTAAGCTCAGCTAAGGAAATGAGAGAAAATCTCCAAGTACAAAGAGGAAAAATTGACACAACTGATAGTAACGGTGTGAAGAAATTACCTCTGAGATGGGAGCTTCCATTGCTACAACCATAATAGAGATTACTGAGTTCTGATTTCCATATATTTCTTGGCTCCCTGTATCCGACCTGCAGATGGAAAAAGTCTCATGGTACCAACAGAAATCCCATTTCAATCAAACACAGTGAGTTGTTATTATTATTTTATTATTATTATTATTATTATGGTGTTATTCGTCTTGTTGGATGAAAAATTAGCTGCTTTGAGAAAAGTACAACATTCCGTTTCCTTTTGTAATAGACAAAATTTTGTTTTAAAGCGGTAAAGAATGAAGATTAATAATTCAACGTTCTGAAAGGAAAGGTTAAACGAGTAACTATTCGTACTACATGACAAATGGAAAGCAAAAGCACCATAGAGTAAAAAAGAAGACAGGCAAAAAAACATTAGGAACGCATGGCCAAAACCGAAGGAAACTTTTTTAAAATCATTTTATTACTTTACCCTTTTGGTTTGCCACCGTGCCCGGATCCGTGACCACTCGAGGTCGGCGGCAATCTGACCGGTGAACAGCGAAACAAGGCCGAGGCTAAAAAGCATCGAGCCACATAAAACCGAGCGCGAGACCGCCCTCTTTTTCCGGTAAAACCTGGCGTTCCGGAGCCACCTTTTGGGGTCGAGCAAGGGCATGCAGAGCGGCGATACCCTCTTGACACCCTGGAGTTTTAACTGCTTCGCCATTCTCTCAACCATCAAGCTCAGACGCACCTCGTGATACACCCATCAAACCCTAGCTTTCGCACCTCTAACGGAACGAAATCTTCCGGCATTTACAGTGCGACGCAACGATGGATCCAGGGAGGATCGCGGGAGACAAGATCCAGCAAAAGATGCGTGCTCGGAGACCATTCGACACTAATACGGTGGAATGATCTCGAAGCTGCTTGAGCTCGGAGTCGGAAGTCGAGGTGGCGTCAGACAAAGAGAGAGAGAGAGGGGCGACGAGGGAAGGAGACGGGAGATCGGAGTTAAATCAAAACGTATAAATCAAACAATTAAATTTCGGAATTTAGATTTACCAAAAGTTTCATATTAACCCTCGTAGCTTAATTTTTATAACAAACGTAGATGTCTTGTCACTTTCGCACAAATACCCTTGTGCTTTTATAATTATGAGATTCTCCCTGATCTGATGTATAATCACACGCGAGAATTGAAAATTTTATATATAATTCATAACTATTGATCCCGGCCTTGCCTACAGATAGGTCGGTCAGGCCCGCCAACCTACCTAGCGCCACGAAGGGCTAGCGGACAGGTCAGCAAAGATATCACCGAGGGAATCCTCGAGCCCGGGAGACCTCTAAACCTTGTTCAGCTAGCCGCGAATGGGGTCGGTCAGGCCGACCACCCACCCCTCCTAACTCAGTCGAACGCGTGGCTGCTCACGCTCCCTGGCCACTCTCCGACCTAGATCTAGGTCGTGCACCACAGCTGGACGCGTGGCGACCCACACTCCGATGTCATCGCAGAGATTGTATCAGACGGAAATCACTCAGTCAACCCCCTGACTCAGGGTGTACCCTGCGCTTCCACTTTATCAGTCAGACGCGCGGCTGCCCACGCTCACTGGTCATTACCCAACCTGATCCTTAGCACTCGGGCACGTCGGTCGATTCTCGGGGTACGGGCTAGCTCGCCTCTACTCCCCCTATATCATTATATCCGGGGTACGCCCCTGCTAGGGGGGTTCGGCACATCTTACTCATCTTTAACACTTATCGCGGTCACTAGTCTAGTAATTTCGTACTGCTCGAGCACCCCGCGCCATGCCGCGTCACTCCTAAGTGCTCCCTACGAGCTGACATTTATCACCCCTGTCTCGTCAACACGTACAAGGATTGTCAGCTCCCCCGGCTATATAAACTCCGCACTCCTCCTACCGTAGGTACGTCTATATGCGTGCGCGAGCTCTCTAATCTACTGTCTCATTTCCATTCATCTACACTATTACGCCTGCGGATACTGACTTGATCGTCGGAGTGCCTGACCGGGGAAATCCCCGGCGGGTTTACTGACGGTCGCTGTTTTGCAGTGCTAAGTCGGGGTGCCACCAGGTCGTTGTCACCTCTACAGCTCGTGCCACCCGGGAGTCCATCCGACCCGGAGGCTCGTCATCTCTCTTCGCGACAAGATAAACTATGGTATTTACTTTTGACGTCCATATAAAAATAATATAATTCGGGTGGTTACATGAGAAACAACTAGTTAAGTGGGGTTTGATTCGGCCGGAGGAAAACGTAGGGTCCTGCATAAGATTTTGTTGCGGGTTTGATTTTAATGCCACTACTTGATTCGGCATCCCGCTTCATTTATTGGGTTGAGACTTATAACGATTCTGTTTTTATTATTCTCTACTAAAAAGTAGGTAATAATTTTTTTAACGGATTATCATAAAAAATATATGTTATTAAAATATTTCAGATTTAAAAATCCACCCATTTAATTGAAATAAATAACATGCCACGTGATTGTGCGCATAAAGTCAGACAAAGATTACGGTGCTCGCGGATGCGATACCATCCGTCCGATCGAGACGCGACCGTGTTGATGGAAAAACCTTCGCTTTCAGCATGGCAGTTAATGCAACCGACGACCTGAGTCCCAGGTCGTTGCTTCCCTTGTCGTTTGTGAAGTCAAAATACGAAGACTATCTTATGACGATATCTGAACTGGCTTATATGTGTAATATTCACAGAATTTATGGTTAAAGACGGTGTAACTAAATCGAGTCGTTTAGACAGTTGAGAATTAAGTGAACTAGTAGTATCAGCTTCTATTTAAGGAGTGCTAAATCGATCCATGTCCAACAAGCGCATGCACGCCGCAATGGCACCAACCACTCGCTCCCTCCTCATTTTGCTTGCCTTGTCCTTCTTCGTCAACGCTTCCGCCCTCGAGGTGGGCTGGTCGCCGGCGGGAGCCACCTGGTACGGCGGCGCCAACGGCGCCGGAAGCGACGGCGGCGCATGCGGCTACGGCGGCGCAGTAGACGCTGCCCCATTTTCTTCCATGACAGCGGCGGGGAGCCCCTCCATCTTCAGGTCCGGGGCGGGGTGCGGCACTTGCTACCGGATCCGGTGCGCGGACCACGCCGCGTGCTCCGGGGACACGGTGACGGTCGTGCTCACCGACGAGTGCCCGGGCGGGCCGTGCCTTGCGGAGCTCGTCCATTTCGACCTCAGCGGCACGGCGTTCGGGGCCATGGCGAAGCCCGGGCAGTCCGACGAGCTTCGAGATGCCGGCGTCCTCCAAATCCAATACAATCGGTAAGTTGTTACGTTCTGCCATTATTGCCCTCACATGCTGCTCGTATAACTTCATATAAATCATGTGTTGCGATTAAATCAACCGGTGGGCGACCTTTTTCTTTCCGAAGCGTGGAGTGCAACTACGGTGGGTGGGCATTGCGTTCCATGTGGACGCAGGGTCGAACCCTTACTACATAGCGGTGTTGATCGAGTACGAAGAAGGGGACGGGGACCTGGCGGCGGTGGAGATCGAGGAGGGATCGTCGACGACGTCGCCGTCGTCGGTTGGGGAGTCGTCGTCCTGGATACCGATGCAGCAGTCGTGGGGGGCAGTGTGGAGGCTGAACTCGGGGCAGAGACTGGAGCCGCCTTTCTCGTTCAGGCTGACGTCGGGGTTGGAGCGGAAGATTTTGGTGGCCAGCAACGTGATTCCCGTGGGGTGGCAGCCGGGCGCCACCTACAGATCGGTAGTCAACTACAGCGACTAGATTTGTATAGTTGTTAGTACGTAGATTATGTTGGAAATAATTTGATTATGGATAAAGATAGAGTTTGTTGATAGAAATAAAATAAAAGAGCTATGATAGAGAGCGTGAAATTTCAACGTGAAACTCAACGTGAATGACGTGGCACTTTTCATATACATATCCGATTATCGCTTGGACAGTGGCGGCGGCCTCCGGCCGCCATCCCGAACCAAACTATAACCTGGAGGGCACGGTGAATCCGTCGAGGATTGGTGCAATTGGGTTTCACGTTGAGTTCACGTTGCTTTTTTCACGTTGTGTATCATTTTTCAAAATAAAATTAGTGGATAGTGATCGAATTTGATGACTAGGTAAATCATTGATAGATAAGGTGTGATTATGGATAGGGATAAAGTTTTGTGGAAAAATAAAAAGTGTCTAGATTCAATGTATGTGGAGTTGGTGTTTATCCATTAAAGTCTATAAATATGTAACCCTTTGATGAATGAATGCAAATTGAGTTAGTTCGATTTTTCTTATCCTCTTCTCTTCCATTAGAGTAAAACATCTCTTCCATCTTTTTTCCACTTTCTTTTCTTCCAACAAAGTGGTATCAGAGCTATAGCTAATAGAGGTATGATTCCCTTCCAAGTTTCAATACTCAAGATGAGTAATTGTGATAACTGAAGTATCAAGATGAAGGCGTTTCTTGGAGCCCATGATGTTTGTGAAGTTATAGAGAAAGCTTATGACTCGACGCTATCTCAGACTCAAAAAGATAGTCTGAAAGATTTAAGAAAAAGAGACAAAAAGACTCTCTTCCTCATTTATCAAGCTTTAGATGAGGAGGGTTTTGAGAAAAAATCTCAAGTGCTACTTCAACCAAGAAAAGCAGGGGGAAAACTCCAAACTTGTATTAAGGATAATAAAAGATGAAGAAAGTACGACTTCAAACATTAAGAAGTCAATTTGATTTTCTTCGTATGAAGGGAGGCGAGTTGGTGTCTATTATTCTTCTAGAGTCTCTACCATTTCTAATCAACTAAAAAGAAATGGTGAGAAACTAGAAGAAATAGCCATCATTGAAAAAAAAATTCTTCGATCACTAAATTCAAGATTTGATAGTATTACAACTATCATCGAAGAGACAAAAGGATCCAAACCACAACGATAAAGCAGCTTTTAGGTTCACTACAAGTCCATGAAGAAAAGAAGAAGATAAAAGAAGAGATTTCTCAACAACTTCTTAAAGCTTCTCTTCAGCCAGCAGTTTCTAAGAAAGACGAAAGCTAGCTTCTCCAAAAATAGAAGCCAACGTAGAAGAGGTCATGGATATGGACGAGGCTACGCTAGTGAACAAGAATGAGTTCCCAACAACAACAATGAAGAATGAGAACAATTAACAACAAAATGTGGAGGGCACACAAACTCGATGTATGATAGATCTCAAGTTAAGTGCTACAATTATGAAAAATTTAGACATTATGCTAAAGAATGTAGATTGCCCAAGAATAAAGTATATGCAAAAGCAAACTACATGGAAGAAAGAAAATAAGAAGATGATACTCTATTGCTAGCATACAAAGATCATGAAAGAGGAGAAGATACAATGCGGTATCTCGATATTAGTGCAAGTAATCACATGTGTGGAGAAAGAAATTTGTTCATAGAGCATGATGAATCAGGTGGTAGTCATCGTGGTAACTATACCGGCCGAGGTGGTTATAGACACAATGAATCCAGAGGTGACTTTGAACGCCTTCCAAAAAGGTTGTATGAGCCACAATCGAAGAAGTCAAAATTTATTGATTCTTTGCCATCAAAGATGAGCACTGCCAATGCCAAAATTGTGGAAGAAAGTGACGATGAGGATGAAAATTCTAATGAAAGTTCAAATCATGAGCTTTCAAAACAAAAATAAGCAAAACAGTCAACTCAAGTATCTAAAGAGAGCAGTAGCTCAGATTCATCCAAGGAATCTTCTGACGAGGAAAGTGAAGATGAGAAGCCACTTAAGACTCCAAAAAAAGACTTGGATGTAGAGATGAAGGATGCTAATGTAGCAAGTACTGAGAAACTAACTATCACAAAGTTTGAAAAATAACAAATCAAACTCCTCTAGGACATTATTGTTGAGGCAATCTGTGGTCCGGAGTGACTATGTGTTTTGATGTTTGGGCAAAGGGTTTAAGTTAGGTTTATCCTTGTGATCTTATATGTGTATGTTGAGTGTGCAGGTTGTACAGGTTACATATATGGACTTGACTGGACAGCCTCGGTACGGTGAAGGGTGGCATGGAGACAAGCTGGAGGCTTATGTGCGCACCTGAGGGACCTTGGTGAGCAGGGACGATGAGTTGATGGGCGCGGACTTCGAGGCATGCGTGAAGGATGGCATGGAGGCAAGCTGGAGGCTTGCGTGCATCCGAGGGACGGGAGCCGAAGATGAAGAGGGCGCGAAGGCAACAGTCGAGGCTGCGGAGGAGGAGTCAGTCAAGTCGTGAGGGTACGAGTGCAGTGTGATTGTACTCGAGAAATCCTAGGGTTTGAGTGCGGAGTGAAATGTACTCAGGTAGGGTAACCTTAGGTGGGTGAGTAGACCAGTCGACTGGCCTGGGGGCAGTCGACTGATGGAACTCACAGAAAGGTCTCAGCCCTGGGACCAGTCGACTGCCCAAAGTTGGCTAAAATTCGAACGTTGGGGTGTAACGGTCGAATTTGGCTGACACCAGTCGACTGTGTTGGCGTTACAAACATTAATCAATCGAAGGCGTTACTAACCTTCGCTTTGAATGTTGACGTTACCTCGTCTTGAATGCTTACCATTGATGAAGGTAAGGAAACCGTCTTCTTCTTCTCCCTATAAAATGGCGTCCAATTGCAATCCATGGGCAGACGAGAAGGAATCGGAGCTTCTGGGATTTGGTTTGTGATAGATCGAGTTGTGTCCTCGGTGACGTCCTCGTGACAGCAAGCAGAAGAAGAAGAGAAGAAGGATCACTGTAAGTTTTTTGATTTGGCAGAAACATTATTCGATTTCAAATCATGCTTTCAATCCAACAATGGTATCAGAGCATTTGTAAAAGCATGATTTATTTTTTTCCCTTTGCGATGAACTCTCGATCTTGATCTGTTGATGGAAATCGCTGAGATCGCTTTCTTCAATCTCAGCGTTTTCACTCCCCTGGCCGACGATCGCATCACGCGTGGAATGCGCTCCGTCGCCGTCGGCTGGATGCGTCGATGGAGGCAGCCGGCGTTGGTGATGAAAGAAAAAAAGTCGGCTGAGGGAAGAAGGAGAGGCGGCTGAGGGAAGAAGAGGAAATGGCTGCGATTAGGTTTTGTTTTTTTTTTATGAGATAAGTTGGTTTTATTAAAAAAAAAAATTCAAAACCTATTCTGCAGCCGAAAAATCACAGCTGCCACGCTGCTGCCCAAGGGAGGTTCGATCCCTTGACCTCCCGATGAAGGCAAACAGGCTCAACCAGAAGAGCTATTCAGTAACTAATTTAAATTTGGTTCAACTTATTTAAATTAGATTCTAGTTTAGTTTAAAAAGGATTAAGTTGGTGAAATCGGTTTTGATTAAACCATTAGTTGATTTAACCAAACCGTTTTGATCAAATAATCTGAACTAAACAGACTGGTTTGATCGTTATGTTGAATCTCAAATTTAAATAGGCTTAATTGTAGCTACAAACAAAAAACAAAATTATATGCCTTTATCTATTTGTGTTGTGAATTGAATTGAACCAGTTTTGTTACTGGTTTGTCGGTTTTGTACTGACATTGTGTATTTCAATTCCAGATGCCGAGATTTATTACCACAACTAGTGTAATACCCGTGCGATGCACGGGCATCTTACACAATTAAATTAATATTTAGTCATAATATATAACTTCAATTATTGGCATAAGTAAATAGCATCTTGTTTGTTATAAAAAAAAGTTGCAGCACGATGTCATTTATTTATACTGCTAAACACTGTAAATAAAGCTGTCATCAGAACTTGAAGAATCAATATTAATCAAGCTCTTTCTACACTTTTTGGCACGTAACAAAAAATACCAAGAACCCCCATAAGAACAGCAATTCCATTGAGCTTCCTTTCAGCACTATCAAGTTGGCACGCAGACCATATGAAAAGCACCAAAAACCTCTCCTCCATCTATTTCTGAGTTTGATCAGTTTTTGAAAGAACAGAAATGATCCTGTTAAGAAAAAACCCATAAATAACACCAGCATCAGTTCGAAATTCAATAACCGATGAATAAAACTCCACTATGAATAACACTCCACTTTTTGATGTTGCTGCTTAGACAATTCATGTGAATTGATTTTTAAAATTAAAATGCAAAATACAAAACTTATTAGTAAAATTAAACTCACATTCTAACGCAAATGGTAAAACGATCCATGTTAATAAAGCTATTTTTTTGTGATTTTTGTTTAATAGAATGACTTAATAAACTCTGAAGTGAAGAAAATTTACTGGCTAAACTGGTAGAGTTAAGTCGAAAAGCAATGCTGTTCAATCAAAAGCATTCTCATTCAAAGAAGCATTTAGTAAAATAGAAGGGATCCACCGGCGCAATGAGAGGATACCTTGAAGAAGCCTCTTGCATACTCATTGTGAATCTCCTGTGTTCTGGGTTTATACATACAAAGGGAAGAGCATTATTTGAAGTTGCAGAAGACATGCAGTGATCATTTTATTTTTCTACATCACCATTTTCTTCGATCCCAGAATCATCAAATGATGTTGTCATTGATGATCCTGTATCGTAAAGCATAAAATAAGCCGCCGCGTCCCCTAGTAGAAAACAATGAGTTAGCAAGGCAAGATAACGCATGAATTACCAAGAAGTTTTATGAATGCAAGATTAGAGGAAAATAAATAACACAATGAAGCAGTGGATGATCGACTTACTGAAGAAGCTTTGGCTTAGTCGAAATTTGTTGCCTAGAAGGCATGGCAGGTGAAACACCCACTCAGAGAACTGATCTGGCAATTTTTGCACAAGGGCGTAACCTTTTTCATTGGCTTTCCTACTTGGTTGGCTTGACTGGCAGTCATAGCACTTCTCATCTCCTGTGCTTTCTTCTGTGCCGATCGAAGCTTATTTAGAATTCTCTCCATTGAGGAAGATCTTTTCTTTTCTAGCTTCATCTGCTACCAGATTAATTATTTCTAAATAAGCAAGCCACTCACAGAGAAAATTGATTAAAATGAAGATATTTAGTGAAAATACGATAACATAGTGAGTTCTACAGCACCTCTAGTTTTCTGATTTCTACCTCAGCTTTTGCCTTTTGCAAATTTTCCCATGCTGAGATCTTGGACTCCTCTCTGTTAAACCTTCCAAACGTGTTGCAAAGTAGAAGAGTTGGAGATATCGTAAGTACATATCGCAAACAAAATCAAATAACACACTATCCAAAAACTGTCTTTAGAAAATCATCAAGCAGGTATAGTGACTACGATAGTGAAGAGATTGGTCATCTTCATATATATGGACCAATTCAAGCAATGAAGGTTTGATTAAGAAGACCAAGGTTTTCCATATTAACTGCCATCAGCAAACCAATCAATCCACAGCCTTTGTTGTAAAGATTATGTGCATCCACATTCTCCAGTTACACACAGACACACAAAAATACAATTTTGCAGAAATGGTATCATTGTAAGCTATGTAGATTGATTAGAGAATAAACTCGATTACTAATACTCATCTATATGTTGTTATATCAACAACAAAGAAGACATATGTAGCCTGGCAAAGGGCCACAGTCTGGCATTAGTCCTTTCATCAGAAAGTCTGCTACTTAGAACTTAAACCCAGACTGAGTTCGATAATACTACTGAAGAGTTTGCGACAAAATATAGAAAGTAAGACTATTATAGCAAAAGGAAAAGATGGTATTACTTTGATATGGATTTTGTTGTGTCAGTAACTTCACAAGAGGTATTGTTTGCCTCTATAGTTTTCTTCCATTCTATGATGCTTGCGGACTGCCTATCAGAGCCTCGTGCTATGTGTTTCCTGGACCGCCTAGTCACAGTAACACGATAATGGATGCTGCTTCTTTCATGCCATCAAACTTCTCATCTGTATAATGATCCGACAATAATCTGGTGAGTTGAAAAATTGGACCAAAGGGTTTGTTTTAGTTCCACCAGGAAAGAAAACCACATAATTCTACTTTAAATAGCAAAAATTATCCAAAATGATACGCCAGAGGTAACAAAAGTAGGATGTTGTTAAATGAATTAGATTGAACAAATACATACCTTAACATCTCAAATTGTTGAAAATTTCTCTATAAACAACATTTATTGTGCAATTTTCTGAAAGTCCTTCATGATTCCGAATAAGAACCTTCAAACCTGTTTTGCTTTTAACTCTTGAAAAGGCTACATATAGTTGTCCATGTGTAAATACAGCCCTTGGTAAGTATAACCCAACAGAAGATAGAGTTTGTCCTTGAGACTTATTAATTGTCATAGCAAAAGAAACTATCAAAGGGAATTGCCGTCTTTGAAATTTAATAGGAATGGCATCATTGCTGGGTACCATAGTCATTCTTGGAATCAAAACAATCTGTCCGATTCTATTCCCTGTAAGAACTTCACATTCTATAACATGATTTCCCAATCTTCTAATTTGTAGTCGTGTCCCATTGCAAAGGTCATTTGATTGGTCTATGTTTCTTAAAAGAATCACCGGAACTCCTATCTTAAGAATGAGTTTATGTGGAGGCAAACCTGAACAATTTATGTCATTCAACATCTCTGGACCGAAGGCATCTAATTCACTTTCTAAATTGCCCTCTTCCAAGCAAATTGAGTCTGAACTCAAATAAATCTTTTCATCTCCTGGAATCAGGGACATCAGATAAGTGTTAACTTCATGCACAATGTCTAATGTAGGAGCTAAAATGGTCCTATCTTTGAAGTAATCTCTAGATGAAATGTTTTGAATGAGGTTAGGATAAACAAAATTGATTAACAGATCAAATGCTTCTTCAGAATCAGGAATTACTATATCAGATGGCAGTTGAATCTCAGACTCCCCATCAGTGCTATCTCCAATGAATCCATCACCAACTTTCAATAACCATTCACCAAATTCTTTTACTTCATATTGATTTGAATTATTCGTTGCTATAGAAAGTCTCATGTTTTTTGTCAGGTGCAAATATGACAATGTTGCCAAAGATATGAAGAATTAATTGTCGCATGAACTACATCTTGTCTTGATCCCTTTGGTATGACTGGTAATATTTGTCTAAAATCACCTCCTAATACAACAACCAATCCTCCAAAAGGTAAGTTTGGGTTGTATGATGGACTATACCTAAGAATATCCTTGAGGCATTTGTCTAAAGCTTCATAGCAATACTTGCTGACCATTGGAGCTTCATCCCAAATTATCAACTTGGTCTTGCTTAATAATTTTGCATGAGGGGTACCTTGTTTGATATTACATGATGAATCTTCATTTATATTCAATGGTATCTTGAATCTTGAATGTGCAGTCCTGCCATTTGGAAGAAGTAAGGATGCAATACCGCTAGAGGCCACATTCAAGACAATGTCTCCTTTGGAACGGATTGCTGCCGATAATAAATTCCAAATGAATGTTTTCCCTGTTCCACCATGTCCATATAAAAAGAAAAATCCACCTCTGTTCCTATAGACAGCTTGGATAATTTGTTCATATGCCACCTTTTGTTCATCCGTTATTGTCTTCAACATGTTATTTAGAGTCCCAGTTAATGCATTTCTATCAAAATTCAACTCTTCATGTATCAACCTGTTATGAAAATAGGAAAAATTAGATTGAGAATGTATTTATATTAAAATTAAATTCTTAATGTAACAACCTGTCTTGAAAATGGGAAAAATCAGATTCAGATGGTATTGGCATTGGTGGGTAGTCTTTCAATGATTTTCCACTTGATTGCATTATCTCCTCTATATCACCCAGTGCTATGTTTTTCACCTCATCATCTGTTAGAATTAAATCTGCACAAAATAATAACAACAATAGTGTTAATATGCATTAGAGTTATGAAAAAGATTGTTTATTATAATGTTCTTACCATTAATGTCCAACATGCATCTTTGCCTATATAGAATATCGTCTGAAAGTTCTATCCAACAACTCTCCCAAACATGTTCTGGTCTTGAAATATTGTTGGAAATTAAAAGTATTGCAAAAAGTCTTCTTACATATGTAGCTGATGCCCAAGAGCTAGCTTCTTTAATTGCATCTACAAATTCTTTATCATCTTGTAACAAACCAAGGGCAAAGCATGCATCTTTGAAAGAATCATAGGTCTTGCCTTCAACAGTTCGAATATCACTATAGCTCATGCATCCTTTTTGAATATTTAGGAGTAGCCTAAGATAATAATCTTCTCCATTTCCTACAGGCACATGAGTTAGTCTCCCAATAGAAAACCCTTGTTTTCGAGGCATCCACTTTGAACAATCTTCTTTCCAAACAAACTTGGTTGGAAACTCTGAATATGTTAGACTCCTTGCATAATCAAAAGTTCTGTTTGCTTCCATCCAACCTAAAAACATTGTCTGCCGATCTGCTGCTTTGTTAACTACATCTTGAATAGATGTAGAGTCTTTATAAATCACAGGTTGGTCATTTTGAAGATGAAATGTGAGTCTTATGACAGCGGGCTCCTTTATTTGAATTTCAAATCCAAATATTCTCCATGTAGCCTCACACGCTGATATATATCTGCAATCATAGTAATTGCGAATTTCATCAACAACTTGACTTGTTTGATTAGTGTTAGCTCCATTAGATATAGTGGCAGTGACCCGATCATTTCCTTTGTGAATATACTTGAACAAATATTTGATTGAGCTTGTTTGACATGTGTACTCAACATTGATATGACAACCATACTTTAAGAGTAAGCTTGCATTATAAGGAACGATGTATGAGTTGTCTAGGATGCAATTCTTTTTTTGTATTGTTCTCCCATTATCTCTTCTTCTATATCTTGGGAAGCCACCATCATCAATAATAGTCCTTTGCCTGAATTCCTTTGGGTAGTGTTTTACACATCTACCATTTTTCATGCATGGAGAGTTTGTATTATGGAAACCACAAGGCCCGTGAACCATGAATTTTTCAACTGCAGTAAATAATTTTGGTTGCTCATGTTGATCCGGAATTTCAGTTGAAATAAACCGATCAATGTCATCTGGAGTTTGAGGCTTGAATTCAGGATGCATGAATAGAAGTATATGTGCGTGTGGAAGTCCTCGTTTTTGAAACTCCACTGTACATACATCTGAAAATAAAAAACATGAATATTATGTGTATGATTTAATGTATCAGCGAGTTTAGAGAAAAAAAAAGTGAGAAATGAAAAAGATTAAAAATCAACTTACATCCTAATATTTTGCCAAATATATTCCCATCCTTTAAATCCTTGATTAAGGCATCAAGTTTAATTTTGAAGACTCTACAAAGAATATCTGGACGATCTTCTGGGTTTAATAACCTTTTCTTGACAAATCTTCTAATTTCTTTCCAATCTGGATTACATGTCATGGTAATAAAATAGCTTGGATATCCTGCATATTTACAAATTGCAAATGCATCCTTGCAATTGTTGAACATATATCGAGGACCTCCAGTAAATGAACTTGGTAGGATAATTCTTTGTCCCGTTGCTGCAGCATCTAGCTCCCCTCGTAAAAGGCACTCATGCAAGCCTTTGTAGTTATGAATTCTTAATTTTGGTTGGTTGAACCGAAAATACCTTAGTCTCTCAGATTCAACCATTGTGTATGCATCGACCAGGAATTGTTGAAAAAGTCTCTTTGATTGCATTAAAACAGGAGATTCATCAACTCTATCTTGTATTCTATAAGCAAAAATTCTCTCAGACTTATTGTTGACCTCTTCTTATTAGCTCTACCTGACACTAAATTAGCTGTAGGAATGTCAGGTCTGAAACCATCTTCCCCATATGGAAAAAGCAAAGGATATTGCATAGGTAGATACATTGGATGTAGGACATCCAATCGCTGTAGCCTTTTAGATTTCGTTTCGACAATAATGTCTCTTTCTCCACCAAGTTGATCAATATCTCCAACAATTAAAGCAGCCACTTCAGAAGCAGATGGCAAATTATAAGTTCTACCATCTTTGTGTCTTTTTCTTATCAACTTCAACTTTAGTTCTGAGAAATCTCCACTTTCGTATCTATCTCTTGCATATCTGAATGACTTTGCAAGTGTGTTGTGCCTGTCAATCATGTTCTTCAAGATTGAGACAATTTCATAATCTTCATTTTGTATCTCATGCATATTCCTGTATATAATGCAAATGAATAACATGTAATATAGGGGTTAAAAAAACTTAATAGATAGGAGAATACAACTCAGCTATATAGAAATGACATAAAAAAAATAGTTTCAAGTGCCGAGATTTACCTGACAGTGTGTAGTCTATTATTAAGCTCATTTTCTGTGTCATAGATGTAAAGTTGAGCAAACTTTGGTTTTAGATTATCTGGTGGAAGCAAACTGCCAATACTATGATAATTTTGGCCACCAAGAAGAAAAATTGGTGGAGCCGTTCCATTGTTTATTTGACGATCAACTTTTCCAGCCATAGAGGTGAAACTAAACATGCCATTGAAAGCTCTGATATTCTTTAAAAAATATTTGCTTCTATTATCTGTATTGCTATGGAGATCTTGTAAAATTTGTGGTGGTTTGGACAGTAATGGAAGTTTGACTTTACCTTCCATGCAACAGAGAGAAAATCTTGGCCGTAAGAGATTCTTACTTTTTGCAAGTTGTTCATCAGACCACATCATTGCTTTGCAGAATTGGCATTCATGAATAGGGTATCCAATGTCCCAAGTATCTACAAAATGAAGATATAACGTTGTAAGTAGCATATAATTTGCAATCATGGTTATAAAACTTGTTGACAATAATTAAAAAAAAAGTTACCATTATCATGTTCTTGATCAGAAAATACTGCAATAGAAAAATGACCCAAATCTCATTAGGGGTTAATGCTGATAAGGCTTTTATAGTCATTTACGTAAATAATAAGAAATGTTGTTGCGTTTAATGTATGTTATCAATATACATAATGTATAAGTTTATGTGAAATTTACCTGGCACATTTGGTTCAAATTGTAATGCATAGTCATAAAATTCTGCTTCCAAATGCGAATCATCAAAGGAATTATCAACTGCAAAAGGAAAATATTGCCAGTTGAAAAACATACATGAAACAGGTTTTAATCAAGCATACTTATTAATTGCTAGATTAAAATGTGAGAAACAGAACCTTCATAATCGGCTAATGGATCTGCGTGATTGCATTCTAAAACCTCTGAGTTATCTAAAACTTCTGGAACATTATGATCTAATACATCTGAATCCTTTAGAAGTTCAGATGGATGTTTGCAAATTGAATTGATAACCTTTGAACTTTGAATGACATGCTTCCCAGATTTTAGTGGATATCTGATATGATTTAAGGAAAAAAAGATTTATAAGGGAAACTGATGTATAAGTTATATTTGACATAATAAAAAACATAAAGAATGAATGACGGTAAGTAATTACTTTGATGTAATGGGCGAGCTTTGTGGACTGACTTGTGATGGAAATGGATTTTCTAGGATGTCTCTAGTAGGTAAATTTGTGAAATTGTCATTTCTATCTGTTTGGCCTAAAAAAACAAATGTAAAACTCAATAAACATATGATGTCAGTAGTATATGAATTAATGATGACTAACAATATAGACTATCGATACAAAAAGATCATTGAAATGTAGAACTTACAATTAGTTAAATTTGAAAATGGAGTTCTATTGATATTGGACTGAACTAATGGTCCTGAGTGCCTTTTAACATGTACATCCGGAATTATAGTTGGTGTACATTGGGTGAAGATGTTTTCATCGCCATATATAATGCTGCTCCGTGTGAAAGGAATATGCTGAGTTGAATATCCTGCAGAAGAGCCTAAATGCATAGAGAAATGATAATTTAATATGTGTGAAGTAATAATTCGATAACGTTAAATGATATTAAGTGAAATTAAAAATTGTGTCAGGCATATAAGGGAAGATGAAATGACAATGTGGGGTGGTATGAGTGAAGTTATATTAGATAGATAAAAACATGCAAAGATATATACATTGACCTACCAACTGTACAGTTTCATTGTCAGGTTCATTTTCATGTGTTTGGACTCATTAAACATTTGATTTGAATAGTATATGAATATGAATAACGAATAGCAATATACCTATGGTAAAAAAATTTAATAAAAGCTGAAACTCACAACTGGTCAAATTAGAAAGTGGTGTAATATTGATATTGGATGGAACCAATTGTGTTGGTTTCCTGTTAATATGTCTTTTCTGAACCAAAGTAGGGGTGCTCTCCTTGGAGATGTGTTTGCGGCCATGTATATTGGTGCTCCCCTTGAAAGAATTATGGCGAATTGAATTTCCTGGAAAAGAACATAAATACAGCATGTTTATACAAAAGCCTATGTGAAGCAATAATTGTAGTCTGTTTAATGGTAATAAGTTAAAATAAATCTTGTATAATTTTCTGACAATGCTAAACTTGAGAAATTTTGCGTAAAGTACTTACCATTATTGTTGTGTGCTGTAGTTGCTATGTTGAAAGTCGTAGGTGTGGGAAAGTTCGTTCTCCCTTTTTTGAAACATGATCGCTCGATCATAGTGTTCTGTGTTGAAGACTGTGTGTGTAGGCCAACAACATTTCTTAGTGAAGCTTCATAAGTCATGGAAGTTGTAACTTGAACTGAAATAATAGGTAATGGAGTCAAATATATTAGTCCATGGATAATAAATGAAATTAAAAAAAAACTATTCTATGATAAAAGTAGTATGGTATGTAAGTACTTGGAAAAGAGCATTTGAAATTTTCAGTTTCTGTAAGCCTTTTTCTTTTTCTAGCTAGTATCAACCTTCTCCTAAATCTAGCATGCTTTTGGTCCCATGTATATAGGTAATCCGTTTGACCTGTTGGAAAAACAAAACTAAAAAATAAGCCCCTGACAGCAGTTATAACCAAGAAAAATAGAAAGACAAATACATGTGAGATATTAAGATAATATTAATGGAGAAAATATATTCATGGCAATACATGGAAGGTATGAATGTAGTTTTTGTATAGTTTGTAATGATTAAAGATATATTGAATACATGGTTAAATTCCGAATCATAACATGTTTTCATCCAAATAGCCAATAGCTAGAAAGCTTGTTATTGTTTTAGTAATTTGTTATTTTTCATTATTGTTTGTATTAAAGCGGTTTAAATTTGATTATATCATGTCCTATTTAGTTTGACATTAAATGATATGATTTTGAAAATATTTCGTAATATTATTAAATAATATTCATTAATTAGTTTTTAATACTAAAATATGACAAATTAAATGTTTACCTGAACAATAGATTTAATTTAACGCAATATATCATTAAATTATATTTGAAGCAATTATAGTCCTGATACATATAGTGCAACTGATATTCGAATGATATCATTTCACTCTGATACGTACAGCGCAATTATAGTTATGATTCATATAATGGAAATGATATTCAAAGAGGCCAAAAAACTCATTATATCAAGTGTAGATATAAATTTGGAAGACCATTAGTAAGATTAAAATTAAAAGGCAGATAGTCATATATTGATCCATCGACACTGACATGCAAAATTATCGTCATATCAACCTAACATAGATCTATCCATCGACACTGACATGCAAAATGATGGCCATATCAACCAAACATAGATCGATCCATCGACAGTGACATGCAAAATTATGGCCATCTTAACCTAACATAGATCTTTAAAAAGTAGCATAACAAATCTTTACTCCTCTTTGATTATCTTCCTCATCTTACTTGATGATGCAGGGGAATCATCTCGAAGGCTTTCAATTTCATTTCCACTACATCCTTCTAACATATGAACTTTGGTTGGTTTCACAGAAGTTGGAGTACTAAGTTCGGAAGTATTGTCGTACGACTGTGATATGTTTTCCTGATTACAATAAATTGCTCATATTTTAGTAACTTATATAGCAATAAATCAGGTAGTATAACAATAAATAGAAATAGCGAATAGAATGGGATACCTTTAACATTTCAATTGGTTCAGTAATTTGGCTCAATAGTTCAGAAGATTCATTGATATAAGAGAGCTGTCGAGAATAGGAAAATCAACAAATTTAATCATCAAAAGGGACCAGACGTCAAAGAAACTATTGATAAAAAAGGAATAACTTACAGAAACATTTGTATATTTCTTTTGGAAAGCAGCAATTAATGATTCATCATAACCCAACTTTACCACCTGAATGACGTAGGGATCGATAGAATTAAAATCATGTATCTTAACTTGTACTTTGAAAAGGAACATCTTATCCTTCAATTGATTTATCTCATCAGGGTATGAATTCTTATCTCCGCCCTAAAATTAAATTGAACAGTAGTATATAAGTATCTATACAATAGATGTCAGAAACATCAGAAAGTGTATCGTTTATACCTTTGATATGTATGAGAGTCTCAGATCAGAACATGATTTATTCAAGAGCTTACAGGCTTCTCTATCAAACAATATAAATGATGCAGAATCAGTATCATCTACAACTCTCAAATGGATGCTGTACCTGAAATAGTTACAAACGACATTGTTGTTAAAAAATGGAAAGCATCAACATATAACTAAAAGTGATGAATTATAGTGTATAAAAATTAACAGAGTAACCTTGGAGTAAAATTGATGGAATCTCTATCACATTTTGCACAATAAAACTTACGACCCATCTGCCTCAACCCAGAATAACATGTTTTACAGGCACGATACCACCAACTAAATTCACTTTCAATATCCTTCACTGTCCCAATGGTGACAAAGACTGCAGTCTAGAAGAACAAAAGGCGAAAGGGTTTAAAAAAATTATAATTTTGGGAAAGGCAAGTTTAGTTGATTTAATTGATATAATTAAAAGTAAAAAGGGATGAAATAAAGAAATAAACCTCAGTAAGATCTTTCAAATCACTAATTGGTTTGTAAACACATCGAAATAGGAAATCTTCCTCCAAAGAGTAGGATTGTTCACCAACCAAAGGTGTCAATTGTTGACTGGAAGAAGAATGACCGGCTTCCAAACTGATAATAATAACAATAAATAAAAAATACTGTAAAGTATAAAAGTTAATATTCCATATGCAGTATTTGTATAAACTTAATACCTTGCAGCAAAGTGCTTCACTTCAGGGAATTCTTCATTGATAAATAGCTTTGAGGTAAAATTTGCATTTGAGACTCCCATTACACCTATGTTATTTAAGCATTTAATAATATTTACAGTTAAAATGAAGAAATATAACAACAATAAGGAATATTGAAAATGAGGGAATTTGATATGTTACTGACCCTTAAACATCTTTAGTTTTCCAAGTTGCAATACAACTATGTAATGAGGAGAAGAATTCTCATTCAAATACTTGATCAATTGGTGAGCAAAATCTTGCCACAATGTACAACGCAACTTATCCCCACCTCTGTGAGGAAAAAAATAAAATATGTTAGAGAAGATGTTATTAGTAATTTATTAAATTATAGTTCAAGTATCAAGATAGGGTATTACCGGAGATCATCAAGCTCAATGACTAAATAATTTGATGGTTTTCCATCCCTTAAGAACTCAATCATGTCACCTTTACCTGTTAGTAGGCCAATGACATCTGTAAAAGATATTTATTAGAAGATATTAGCCTAAATGTAGAAAAAAATATGAATAGAAGTTGTATAAAATTTATAGAGTAAATACTCCATACCTACTAAATAGTTATCTTCTCTTTTCTCGTTCAGGATTTGAGTATAAGGAACAAAAGAGAAGCCATTGTTTGGGATTTCAGAATCCTCAATAAGGGATACACTTGTATCTCTTTTGAAGAAAATCCTAAACTCATGATCAGTTGGTTTATACTTTATTGAGTTCAGAGCAACAGCTAAGTTTGACATCACATACACATTTCCTTCGGTGATGAATTTTTCAAAGAAAGGCACATGACAACTTTTAATGGTACATTGTACACGATGACTCTAAATATTAGTAAAAAAAATGAATGGTTAGATAAAAATGACCAAAGTAATAAAATATTGAAAGAGAATTAGAAAGAAAATATTAAACCTGTTCATCTAGCAAGACCATTTCAATAGGAGGTTTTTGGCCAGGTGTTGTAAAAGAGGTAACTCTCCAAAGTCTAATGACTCTAGTCTTGATCTTCCAAACTTTATGCTCAGGACCAACATTTATATCTTTAACCAAATCATATCTGAAAAAAATAATGTCATTGGTTTATTAATAGGAAACAGGATAGATTAAGAATTGCAGAGAATGGATAAGACATATAGATAGGTAGAGAAATGGTACCGATTTGCCATGGTTGAAGCCATAAAGCAGAAGATCAAAAAACAAACTGTTAGACACGAAGAGTGAAGAGGTTAGTTGCTAGAGACTATGGGTGAGTATATATAGACAGTAGCTATCTCTTTGAAATTTAAATTTCAAACTAAGGCACATTATCATATGCAGTCAACTCGTATACCAAAGATAAATAAGATGCATTGGAACTTAAAAAAAGAATATAAATATACCTATTGATTAAAGAAGATAGTTATTAGATGCATTGGAAGTTAAAAAAGAATAAAAATATATATATTCATTAAAGAAGATAGTTATTAAATGCATTGGAATTGAAAAGAAGAATATAAATAAATATATACATTCATTAAAGAAGGTAATTATTGCATTGGAATTGAAAAGAAGAATATAAATAAATATATACATTCATTAAAGAAGGTAATTATTAGATGCATTGGAATTTAAAAGAAGAATATAAATATACCCATTCATTAAAGAAGATAATTATTAGATGCATTGGAATCGAAAAGAAGAATATAAATAAATGACTTCATTAATCTAGAAGAAGATGAGTAAATTGGAATATAAAAAAAAATTTCAGTTTCGACCAAACAACTTTTTCATGAGTCGAATTATAAATAAATGACTTCATTAAAGAGAATAAGAGATCATGTGCAGTCTTGGCAAGATCATTCAATACAACTAACACTTTAGATTTTGTAAACATTAAAACCCTGACACCATACCCATTTTAATCATTCATGTTCCAGGATCATCATCATAAAAAAATTTCAGTCTTGGCAAGATCATTCAATACAACTAACACTTTAGATTTTGTAACCATTAAAACCCTCACACCATACCCATTTTAATCATTCATGTTCCAGGATCATCAACATAAAAAAATTTTACAGTTTCGACCAACCAACGTTTTCATCAGTTGAATTGTAATCTAGAAGAAGATGAGTAATCAGACAACATTCGTGTTCAACCAAAGGAAAAAAGAACATTTATACTTAATTGTTATAAAGGACATAATCCTCTGTATATTCCTGAGCTCACAAAAGGATACGGGTAATGGAAACAATGATTACAAATGAGTACCTTTGATCCGCTGGTAGCAGAACACTCTCGTTCCTGTCCTAAATTTTATCTCGAAATTTTATCGTCGAGATCGAGCGGCGCTGAGCTTTCTGAGGTCGAGATCGAGGCGAGGATCGAGGCGAGATCGAGAGCGAGAAGAAAGGAGAGGAGAAGAGGTGGCGCTGAGCTTTCTGAGGTGAGGAGGTGAGAATAAAGCAACGGCGCGGCGCTGAGCTTTCTGAGGTCGAGATCGAGGCGAGGATCGAGGCGAGATCGAGAGCGAGAAGAAAGGAGAGGAGAAGAGGTGGCGCTGAGCTTTCTGAGGTGAGGAGGTGAGAATAAAGCAACGGCGAGATCGAGAGCGAGGATCCAGTGGGAGAAGAAAGGGGAAGAGAATATCGAGCGGGAGAAGAAAGGGGAAGAGAAGCGGCGGTGAGAATGAATCAAGGTTTGGAGTTTTAGGTTTTCAATTAACAAAAAAAAAAGATTATAATAAATTAATAATAATCTGGGCTTGGGCGGTGGAACGAATGAAGCGGCGGTGCATGCAGGGGCTTGGGCGGGAAACGGAATGACGAGAGCATGACACGTGTGCATGTAAAAATTGAATAAACCCTGTTTTATAGAATATAATAGAAACCCTGTTTTATAGAATATAATAGATAGATAGATAGATAGATAGATAGATAGATAGATAGATTTATTTCTTAAGTTTATTTCTCAATTAACTTCATTTTTCACAATAATATTCGATAAATATCAAACATTCATATGAACGAATTTAATATTTAATTTAGTAAAAATTTATTTATATTCCTTTAAGACATACCTAATTAATTAAATAAATAAAAAGTGCAAACAACTCGTTAAATTAATGAACAAATTGAATATGTATGTATGCAACTCAGTAATATTTATGAATAAAAATTTTAATCTTCATGGGCATAACTAAGTTGGTATTTAGGTGGTAGATTGTCATATGAGAGTAAAGATCGAATTATCGAGGAACAACCTTTGAGGAATAAAATCTCTTCCACCTAGAGAAATAATTTGATAACCATGATTTATTCTCTTTATCTCACTATGGGACCAACGACGAGGAACGTTTGAATGAGTCAATCATCTTTTATTACATGAATAAAAATTATAAATTATTTATGAACATATTCACGAATCAAATTTGTAAATTATGTTCATTGATAAATTTTTATCAACATTGATAAATAAAAAATGACAAATAAATTTATATCATGAAGTTTAATAAACAATTAAATAAGTTTAAAAATACAAAAATTTCAAACAAATTTAAATTAAGAATTCCATAACAACTATATAAATCAAATCCAACCCAATTTAAATCAAAATCAAGCTCATACAAAAAAAAAAGAAAACAAATTAAACTTAAACAACTATTTTAACAATGTAATTCATTTTAAATTTAATTTAATTTACTTAAACATCACAAAACTCAGCTAGACCGGTTTAGATAAGTTTCAAATGCAATCTAATGTCTTCTTGATAATGCTACGTACCTGCATTGCAGTTAGTCTCATCAGGCAAAGGGTTGTGGCTCAACATGAAAGCTAACTGAACTAAATTTATATTTTTCAAATATATTTTAAAGAGTAAATATCAATTTCTGAAAAATTCTTACACATGGTTCAGACTGAAAACAAGCATATAAAAGCGACGAGCCCGCGTGATCTAAGAAATTAATACGCATGACAAGAACACTTCTGGATTCATCATTTACGCACAGTGTGATACATTCCGCTGTCTGTCGCCCAACAGCTTTCACTGAACTCGCCTTAATCCTCAATATATCGAGAGTGCAGAGAGAAGATCCCGGCCGGCTGAAGCAGAGATGGTGACCAAATTGAGGTTGATTAGAAATGGCAACCAGTGCAGAAAATACAGGCACGCAGCCGTCGCCGCCGGATTCTTCTTCGTCGCCATGGCTTTCTTGGTGGTGTACAAGCCCCAGTCACTTGCCGTTCCTAATTGTAATCTTCGCCGGATTCGATCATCTTCTCTTCAACTATTAGATCAGTTTTATTCTCTCTTTCTTTAACTACACGTTTGGTTTTGCAGTCGGGTTTAGGGCATCCATCGCGAGTCGAGATTCAGGGAGCAATATGGCGAACGGAGAAGACGATCATGCGAGAAATTCTCTAGCATCTGGTAATCTGATTAATCCTCTAGAATTGTGGGAAGAAAAAAACAGAGCAGAGACTATTTTTTTTTTTTTTAACTGTGAAAGCTAGAGACATAATCATTCCTCATGCTGCAGGAAGAAATGATTATAAGGAAGAGGTGTTCTCGGAAAAGTATTACATTTCTGACTCAAAAAGTATTTGTTTATGCCAATACGCTGCGTTTTGCTACGTCGTCGAGGCAGAAAAATTGTAATGTTTGCTGAATTGTTGCAGAGGAAAGTGGGAGAGAATTTAAAGATACGACGTTGAATCAGGAAACGATGCACGTTGAACTCCCGATCGTCTCGAACTCCACTGCTCCCGTGCAATTAGGTAAACTCAATCACCCTGTTTAGAAATTTTTTAAACATAGTAATTGAATTGAATTCAATTAAATTTTTATATTTGAAATGAGTTAGTAAATAATAAAATTGAATTGAAATTACTTGATCTAAAATCTATGAGAATTAACTTTAATTTTTGTATTTTTATTATTTTGTTCTTCAACTAAATTGATGCTGAGTGAGAGAGTAATTTTCTTTATAAATTAGATCATTTTAAGTCTGATTTAGTTTGAAAGATTTGAAAGGAATTAATTTCAATAGTGAAATTGAATTTTAATTCACGATAGAATTCAATTCTATCTCTTTCCTCCTCCAAACAGGGTGATTAAACACGATGAAGACGTCGATGGAATTTGATTTTTTTTTTCGTTCTCTTTTTCGCTGATTAATCAATGTGAAGGTAGGGGAGAAGCCATTCGAAGGAGGAAGCCACTGTGCGACGTTTCGGACCCACGCGTCGACATCTGCGAGATGAGCGGCGACATCAGGATCGCCGGCAACTCTTCCTCTATCCTATTTATTGAGCCCGAGGCGGCGGCGCGGCCGTCGGAGCAATGGCGAGTCCGCCCTTACCCTCGGAAGGGCGACGACGCTTGCCTCGGCGGCGTCAGGCAGTTCGCCGTCGTCAGCGCGCACGGCGACGGCGTCCCGCGGTGCACCGTCGACCACGGCGACGTCCCGGCGCTCGTCTTCTCCGTCGGCGGCTACACCGGCAACCTCTTCCACGACTTCACCGACCTGCTCGTGCCGCTCTTCGTCACCGCACGCCCCTTTCGCGGCAAAGTATGTTAAAATTACCCGTCATCTTCGATGTTCTGACATAAATTAATGTTCTCGTCGGATTTTATCAAAGATTCAATTCGTCGTCGCGGATTGGAAGAGCTGGTGGATCAACAAGTACCTCGTTGTGTTCCGTAAATTGACCGACTACCAGTTGATGGATCTGGAGCAGCAGAGTGCGGAGCAAGTGCATTGTTTCAAACAGGTGGTGGTCGGACTTCGAGCTCACAAGGAGTTCTTGATCGATCCTTCCAGATCGCCCAATCACTACACCATGGCACGCTGCATAATTTCGATCTATTCGAGAAAACATTCAAATTAAATAAAACAGTAATAATTTGACAATGTCTAATTAACAGCTGGATTTCAAGAGGTTCGTGAGGATCGCGTTCTCGTTGGAACGAGACGCACTGAACGCCACCAACGGCGGCCGCCTCCCACGGCGCCGGAAACCGAGGCTTATGCTGATCGCGAGGAAACAGTCGCGGGCGTTCACCAACGTGCCGGAGATCGTGGCCATGGCGGAGGAGCTAGGATTCGAGGTCATGGTGGCGGAGGCGGACGCGGGGTCCGACCTGGCGCGCTTCGCGAGGGTGGTGAACTCCTGCGACGTGATGGTGGGCGTGCACGGTGCCGGCCTCGCCAACATGGTCTTCCTGCCGGCGAACGCCACGGTGGTGCAGGTGGTGCCGTGGGGCGCGCTGGAGTGGCTCGCCATGCTGGACTTCGGAAACCCGGCGAGGGCGATGGGGCTCCGATACGTGCAGTACAGCATCGGGATCGAGGAGAGCACGCTGAGGGAGAGGTACCCGAGGGGGCACGCGGTGTTCACCGACCCGATGTCGTTCCACCGGCGCGGCTTCGCCGTCGTGCGGTCGACGTTCATGGTGCGGCAGGATGTGAAGCTGGACGTGAAGAGGTTTAGGGAGCTGCTGGGGAAGGAACTGGGCCACATGATCCAGTAGTATTCTTCGAGTCTTTAATGTTTATTAAAAATAACAAAATCATAAATATTGTAATTTTCAGTGGAAAATTTAAAATATTATTTATGTTGGAAGATATACTCAATCGGAGTGTGAAAAATAAATTGAAATTATAAAAATTATAACTTAGGTGAAGTGCCTTTTATGTAGAATGGAATTGGACTGGAAGAGTTGAAGCCTACATAATACAGTTTCTCATGATACAATAGTAGGACTCTAGTCTCTATCTTTTAATCGGTCGGGCATTTGACAGATATAGATCGTGCATTCACATCAATCTATTTGGTTTAATATAAATTCGGACCCTAGATTTATACTCCCTGCACACCCACGTATGAGAGAGTCTCTCCCCATATATTTGTTCATGTTAGGACCAAAAAGAATTAGGATCTCCACGCCTCCCTGCATACCTACGTATGAGAGAGTCTCTCCCCATATATTTGTTCATGTTAGGACCAAAAGGAATTAGGATACCTCCACGCCGCAACCGCAACTAGAACTGGTCCTCTTTGATCAACACGGGAGCCCACATATCCTTTATTTAAGGCTTAACGCACATGGTTAGATCTGGATCTCTTTGATCAACACGGGAGCCCACATATCCTTTATTTAAGGCTTAACGCACATGGTTAGATCTGGATGAGCAACCTGGCTCTGATACTACTTGTTAGGTCCAAAAGGAATTAGCATATCTCCACAATGGATATTGTCCACTTTAGGCCTAAGCCCTCATGGTTTTGCTCTTGGGCTCTCCCAAAAGGCCTCAAGCCAATGGAGATATGAAATTCCTTATAAACCTATGATCTTTCCATGTGTTATTCAATGTGAGACTAAGTTTGCACTCTTACAAACCCCTAATAATTCACAATTAATATACTTGTGAAATAATATAAACTAACCAATATACCTTGAGACTTATAATGTGAGACTAAAATCTCATTAGTAATGGAGTCTCTTCATTCTTCACCTTTCTTTCCATTCATTTGAAACTCTAATGTGGGATTAAAATTTTTCATTTACAATAAAATCTCTTTATTCTCCAACTCATATCCAACAATTTACATATATAAATAATTAGAGGTTTTCTCTTTTTTAATATAGTAAGAAAAGTTATTGTTGATGATCACAATATTGCCCTTAAATAGATTGATTGTATTTCAAGCAATATTATGGGTTTTTTATTTTCGAGCAATCAAATGGCCCCAATTTCATGATTGATGGGCCCAGTGGGATTTCTAATTAATAACGTTTGTATACCATTTTAAAATGAATAACTAATATTTTATGGCTTTGGTGGTTATATAATACAAATAAATAAAAGGATTTCTGTAGGTTGACAAAAACATGTTACATGGGTGCATTATCCTTGTTGATTGTAAGTGAATTTCCGAATGGTAAAAGTCTCCAGTAAATAAGATGAGATGACACCATAAAAATTATTACATTCCACTTTTGATGGCATCAAGAGTGGAATGGAATCCACTCTGCCGATAATTAATTATCACCTTAAATATTTATAATTTAATTTTTAATTATAGTATATTTTATAAATTTTTTTTTCTAAATTAGGCATGAATCCTGTGACACTAGACTTCTGGACTGTCCGTCGAAAGTATTTCCTAATTTATCTTGGCTGTCGATAAAAAATTTTCATAGAACCGGACCGATCACTCGAACTCGACATTATCCAATTTCATTAATTATTTTTTTAAAAAAATGTCAACCTGGCCACGTGTCCTTGGAATGAAAATTTTCTCTTATTCTCTAATTATTTAGGAGTTGTAAGTTGATTCTGTAATTTATCTTCTTCGTATAATTTAAAGACGGACTATAAGAATCTGAGTATAAAAGTGACCAACTTGCTCGGATTACATACAATTGTAATTTTCATAGTTAATATGATATTCCTAAGTTGATTCCTAAGTTATAATGTATTATGAATTTATTTTCTCTAATTGAATGATAATTTTGGTATATTGGCTATGAAATGACGGATCGAATGCACCTCTAAATTTATCCTGATAATGAGTAAAAAAACATTTATAAAATAGGATCGATCACTTTCAAGATTAATCAGTTTGAAATTGTGAATACCTGGATTAAAAAAAAACATTTGAGGAGTGATAGGATGAGTTCTATAGATGATGAGAGTTCAAATCCAACCAAGTACACGTTGTACCTAAGGACTAAAGAGTTTGAATTACTTATGATGTTAAATTGTCTGTCCGAAATCATTTACAATTTTCAACTTAGTGGTCGATAGAAAACTTTCGTCAAATTGAACTGATCACTATAATGATTAATCAGATCGACCTGGAATATAGTTCTTTCAACCGACTAATTTTGAAAGTGACTAATCTAATCCTACAGAAGTTTTCCACCGGCCACGTAATCTAGAAAAATTTATAGAGACCCATCCAAATAACCAACATTCTTAAAGTTATCATCCAATTGGAAAAAAAATCTCTATAATATGTCATAGTTAAGATTCAATTTTTAAATACCTAATTAATGGTTTAAGAAATTTAATCATCTGGGCCGCCTAGACACAATATCTTTGTATGGTGGTAAAACGTGATTCGTTTGCTCTCAGCGTCCCTCGTCAATCCGTCCCATGACCAATACGGAAGAGGTAAATCATGAGGGTTATTAGTTCGGATGTTATGGCTAATGCATGGAGAAAGCGGACATACTAACTTTATTAGATTTTGATTCTGAAATTTTATGATGATAATATCTACATATTAACTATCAATTTATCTTATGAGACAAGATAATATCTTTTATGAAGATACACATAATTGCTCTAATAAAATTAATCTTTTCGTCTACCATAAGAGGACAGACCTTACTACTTGTTTAGCCCCTACAATTATAAGTCGGCCATCTTTTGATTGAGATGGTGGACCAAGCGGAGAGCAATGAACATATTGGCATTCTATATATTAATAAGACAAATCGGGCCACTCCAAACTTTACCATTCACCATTGACAATAATTTGAGTTCCTAATTAATTTTAAAGTTTTGAATTCATGAGGACATTGGGTATTCGTCTGGGTAAAAGTTGATTTATTGTTGATTCATATCTGCAAAGTCAATGAATAATTTATTAATTTAAATGAATAAATTTCAATATATATATATTAAACACGTAATATTCATTAAAAAATATTATGAAATTATTTGTAAACAATATGTACGAACAAATCTGATAGAATCTAAAAATGATGAGTTACCATAGTAATAAAAAATGATTTAAACAACAAACTTAGACTAAAAACTACTACATAGGTGGAGTAGCAAATGTTGATCTCTTATGATGCATTTGATTGAGAGTTATCCTTGATAATTTTGATTATCTATTAAAGTTATCAACAAAAATCTTATTTGGTTTAGATAATCAGCGATTCCTAAGTAATGATCGATGCCCGACAAGTCAGTAAAAGAGACATGTAATCCGGAATCGGAAAACCTTAGGAAAGTAGGGGGCGTTTGGTTTGCTTTTTTTCATTTTCATTTTATGCAGAAAATGTGGTTTTATGAAAAATGTGTTTGATTTATATTTTCCAGTCTTGTTTTTCAGGAAAAGTTATAGTATTTTCCGAAAAAATTAGAGAATGAAATAATGTTTTTTCCAAAAAATATGAGAAAATACGATTTCCTGAAAAATGAAAATAGAGCAAACCAAACGCCCCCTAAGATTTTTCTTGATTCCGGGGTTATAAAACTTATCTTTCCAAAATTATCCTCTAATATTTACCTTAGCAAAAGAGGCATTATTCGCGGGCGACCGCTGGTGGTCGACGATCGACAACCAGCAACGATGGCCGACGACCACTGCCGGCGGCTGACGATTATTCGCGGCCGACAACCAATAACCGACAACGACAGTCGACGACCACCGCCGATGCTCGACGACCACCGCCGACGCTCGACGACCGACAACCGAGGATACAAATATGTATATAATATCATCTTACTTTTTTATTTTAAATTTATAAGTATAGAATACTATTATACTTAAATTTAACTAAAAGGTAATACGGTAAAATATTATATTATGTCATAGACTATTACCTCCAAATAAACAAGATTTTATTTGATTACCTAAATTGAACCAAACAACTTTAGGTTATGTTTCATTCCCCATTATTTTGATTATATTATTACTTGGTAATCACATAACTAAGGTTATATCTGATAACTTAAATCAAACGCAATCTTAGAGTTAATTCCACGAATATGGTGGGACTAAGGAGGTTAATTCAAATACATAAGCATTAAATACAAGGTGATATTAAATACCTTGTATTAAATCTTTATTTTTCAAAAATCAACTCTTAATTATTATTTCAAATATATGATATGTCTATTGCCTATGTTATGCCGTGGAACTAGTGCTTGACATAAGAGATTGCACGATGAGTCTCATATGTGCAAACATGAAAACACTTTTAGTGCACAAAGAATAAAAATAATTACTTCTATTAATATACATGATTAACAAATATAGATACATGTATATTTCATAATTTAGTTCAAACAATGAAATAGATGACTAATTTTCTCTCACAGGTAGATTAAAAAATTATTTATTAAAAATTTTAAAATTATTTATTAATTTAGATGTCTAGATCATCGTGGCATGGTCCATAGTATAACAATATAACATGCATCTATATATTAATGGTATAGTCAGAAATTAAATTTTACCTGGGCTAAAAAGGCCAGAAATTAAGTTTTACCCGGGCTAAAAAGCCCTGGGCTGATATTGAATTGATGACGATGTAGAAATTCATACTAATTGTGGATAAATTGATTTAAAAATTGAGAAATATAAAATAATAATTGATAAATTAATATGATATTTGGATGGAATCCCGAGCTAAAGCTCCACCCTCGATATATATATACTCTAAATTTTTTCTTCAGTTTGATACATATATATTTTTAATGGTATACTCAAATCCCTAAATTCATATGATAAAATCCTAAATGATTATTTTAAAAAAAACACTACGTCATTGATTCCCATGGCATGGAACGTTTGGAACGGTGTTGCGTGGCCGGGGGAGAACACGGGATGCATGTTTTTGATGTCTGTGGGGGCAACAGTTGGGATGCAGTCGATGCGAGCTATTCGGGTTAAAATCGGGGATATTTTCGGTGTTTTATGACAAATTGCGTCTCCACGTATTTACAACTGTTGATGTCTACTTTCGCTCTCGTTGTCTCTGTCTCGCAGCTGCAAGGGAAGGGAAAGCGGTGGCCGAGGCCGTCTGTTCCTTCGTTCTTTCTTCTCCTCCTCCTTCCCGCTGTCTCTTGATCCTCTGCGTTTCGATTTCTTCGAATTTTCTTCTCCGTTTTAGCTTGGAGAGGGAAAGGGAGAGGGAGAGGGAGAGGGAGGGAGAGGGAGTTTCTTTGTGTCTGGGTGGATTTTAAGAGTTTGATCGAAGTCTAGTGAAGGAATGCTAGGCGGAGCTGCCGGCGATTAGGGCGTTCGCTTGCAGAAGGTGGGGACGAAGGCGCATGTAAAATGCGGCGGCTTGCCGATGATGAGGGAGTCGCTAATACCGCGGCGGAGGACTTTGCAGAGAAGTCCCTTGTGCAAGCAAGGGGTAGATGTCAGGGTGGGGTTGGTGCAAGACGGGTGACTCCCACGGTCGATCTTGCTGACGACGAGGAGGATCCGGCCTTGGAGAAGGCGCTGCCGAACGGGGATCTGTATACTGGTGGATTCGCCGGGAACGCGCCTCACGGGCGTGGGAAGTACCTGTGGGCCGACGGGTGTATGTACGAGGGGGAGTGGCGAAAGGGGAAGGCCACCGGGAAAGGGAGGTTCTCATGGCCTTCTGGCGCTTCCTACGAGGGTGAGTTTCGTTCCGGCCGGATGGAGGGGTTCGGCACTTTCATCGGTGCTGACGGCGATACCTATCACGGTCAGTGGGTGGCTGACCGTAAGCAAGGATTTGGCAGCAAGTCGTACGCCAACGGAGACCACTACGAGGGCCTGTGGCGGCGCAACCTCCAGGAGGGCCACGGCCGCTACGTTTGGCGGAACGGCAACCAGTACGTGGGCGAGTGGCGTGGAGGCGTCATCAACGGCCGGGGTGTCCTCATATGGACCAACGGAAACCGCTACGATGGCCAGTGGGAGAACGGCGTTCCGAAGGGGAGCGGTGTGTTTACCTGGCCCGACGGCAGCTGCTACATCGGCAGCTGGAGCCGCAGCGATCCCAAGGCTCTTGACGGCACCTACTACCCCGCCACCGCCACGCCTCGGAAAGAGATCGTCTCTGGCAGGAGAAGCTCCTCCTCGTTCTCGCCACTGGACGATGGATCACCAATGGCGCCTTCGTCCAGGATGCGGTTGTCTGTAGACGTAGTCGACCGGTCGCCTAGGCGGATCAGCTCGGTGGCTGAGAAGAACTTCCCCAGGATCTGCATCTGGGAATCGGACGGCGAAGCTGGGGATATCACTTGCGACATCATCGCCAACCTCGAGGCATCGTTGCTGTACACGGACAAATCATTGCACGAGCATGCCAGCGGGACTCTCATAGGTACCGTGCAACGGAGACAGTCTTCCCTCCCTTTGTTTACGCCGGAGGTAAAGAAGCCAGGGCAGACGATATCGAAGGGGCACAAAAACTACGACCTGATGTTGAACCTTCAATTAGGCATCAGGTAGATGGTTAAAGAGTTGAGTTGCGAGCATTGACTTGAGAATACGTTTTCTTAATTGTTTGGTGGTGTTGATTTTTGATTCAGCTACTCAATTGGGAAGCCCTGCTCGGCACAGCCGAGGGAGCTACAGCAGGAAGATTTTGATCCAATGAAGAAATTCTGGACGAGGTTCCCTCCAGAGGGATCAAAGAGCACTCCTCCCCACCAGTCACCGGAATTTCGATGGAAGGACTATTGTCCTATGGTCTTTAGGTGCAGTTTCTCATGAGATTTATCCAATGTTCTTTCTAGTTTTTTTCCCTTAACAGCTAAATTGAAATGTTTGATTTGGTTCCTGGATTGCAGACACCTAAGGAAATTATTTTCGGTGGATCCAGCAGATTATATGTTAGCTATCTGTGGAAATGATGCGCTGAGGGAGCTCTCTTCACCTGGGAAGAGCGGAAGCTTCTTTTTCATGACCCAGGATGACCGTTTCATGATTAAGACGGTAAAAAAATCAGAAGTGAAGGTTAGATATTTTCTGTCCTTTTTCCATTTGACAAATTTCCTTGAACCGAAATGTTGATTTTTTAAGGTTCCTGGTATCAATTGATCAGGATTTTGTTTTCAGCTGCATACACTGATTTTATTAGTGAAAATAACAATGAGTGGTATAAATATCGAGCCAACATGTATTTCTTGCTGTGATTCTGAAACTTCATTCTGAGTATTCTTCTTTCCCTATCGTTGACATGCTCATATTTGTAATTTGACTTCATTCACTGTTTCTCTTAGTAATTTTCCCATGAGTGTCGATGAACTTCAGTTGGTGGATCCACAAATTGTGTACTAGATCAGAAAATTACTGAGTTGTATTGACTGCATTTACTTTGCAACTCTCTCAGGTACTTATTAGGATGTTGCCCAGTTATTACTGGCATGTATGTCAGCATGAGAGGACTCTAGTGACAAAATTCTATGGAGTTCATTGCGTAAAACCTAATGGTGGCCAAAAGGTTAGCAAATGCTAACATATGAATTGATTCATGCATTTGTTATCCTGTCTTATGCCACATATTTGATGAAGCCAGGTCCGGTTCGTTGTCATGGGAAATTTGTTCTGCTCGGAATATCAAATACATAGGAGGTTCGACTTGAAAGGTTCATCCTATGGGCGGACAACCGAGAAGCCTGAGGAAGAGATTGATGAAACGACTACGCTCAAAGATCTTGACCTGAATCTAGTATTTCACCTTCAAAATTCTTGGTACAAAGAGCTACTTGAGTAAGTTCACATCTTAGACCTAGAAGTTAAGTTGATTCTCTTGCATCTCTGCTTCATTTTGTCTGAGAGAGCTATGCTGGTGTAGACAAATCAAACAGGACTGTGAGTTCTTGGAATCAGAGGGGATCATGGATTATAGCCTCCTTGTGGGAGTTCACTTCCTAGCACCATCACTTCGTAAGTTGATAGTCTTCTGGAAGCCCAATTTCTTCCTATAACATTATTAGACTAGTTGACAATGATCTAACAAAATCAATGCTCTGTTTAATCAGAGTCCTCTAAGGAGGAATCATTTCAATGCGACACAACCTGGTCTGACGTATCTGTCTCAACATTCAAATGCCAAGATATGAATCGATTCCCAGACACACGGTAATGTGTTTCCCATTTCAACCTTGATTTTGGTATATTTGATTAACAAAGCTTAGTGGTGGTGCACTCTCCTATAAGCAATGCCAATTTATATAACTATATAGCCATTATAGAGATTATTTCCTGCCTGTATTCCAAAAGGTTGCATGTGGTTCAGCTTCATTCATGCCGTTTGAAAATAGCCATTAATGTCTTCCCTCAATGATCTTGATGATAATTGGCCAAATGCCTTGTGGTAGAGTAAATTTAGGAGTCATTGTCTGCTACCATCCAATACTGGGGATTGCTGTTGTCAAATCTTGTCCATGTTTATATTAGTTTTCTTTTATGTTTTTCTTCCGTTTGCATTGGATCAAACGATTCGATCATGCCAGCCACGAATAAAGGACGAGCTTTTAAAATTCACTGTCGACAACTAGTCATCAACCAACGACCAATTCTGTTCCCATGGACGGACTGCTTAGTGCAATTAAAAACTCGTGGACTCTACTGCTTCTACAGACCCCACATCAAAATTTTAAGTGGCGCAGTGTAGCTTTTTCATTATGGTGTAGCTATATTGCTCCAACGAGAGAATATGGTCCCTCTACTAATTTGTTGGACGGACTTCTTTCTATTTCCTAAACATTTTGTTTTTGTACATGCTGAATTAACAATCTTTTCTAATGATCAGGAAACCATTGGCCCGGTTGGGCGCGAACATGCCGGCGAGAGCAGAGCACGCCGCAAGAAGCGCAGCAAGCAGTGGGATGGCAACGCCAACAGCAAGCGGCGAGCTCCATGACGTGCTGCTCTACTTTGGCATAATCGATATCCTTCAGGACTACGACATCACCAAGAAGTTGGAGCACGCCTACAAATCGTTGCAGGTCGATCCCAACTCCATCTCCGCGGTGGACCCCAAGCTGTACTCTCGGAGGTTTCAGGACTTCATCAGTAGAATATTTATCCAAGATGATTGACACACGGCAAAATAACACAATTGTAGAGCCTTTTTATTAAAAGCGGCAGTTCAGTGTCTGCTACAGTCGGTGGTGGTTAGTCGGCCGAATTTTGAAGCTCGGCCAGGGATAGATTCGTATATGTAAGTAAAAGGGTGTCGAAGGAATACTAGATTTTGATAGGGGATGGATGGAGCAATGGTTGTACAGATGGATAGTGACGTTGATTGTGTGCGTTAACAAAGAAATTTTTTTGATGCATGCCAGTCTCGAGCAGCTGCCTGTGCCCTCCTTTTCCAGAACACAAAACGGTGAAAGAGAATGGCTTCTGCAGAGAAGCTCTTAAAGGATTGTAATTGCGGGCTTTGGAGGTGGGGAAAAGTCAAGAGGATAGTAAATAAATAGCATCAAAAGAAGAGAAAGTGTAAGATGGAAGATGCGGTGGTGATCCAATCTTCTCTTCCCCTCGTATTTCTTTTATGTTTTTCTGCACTGCCTAGGCTTTCCCTGTACCTAGGTCAGGGTGGATAATTCTTCTTTTCTTTGTTCTTTTTGACCGTGGAGCAAATGTGCCACCTCCACGTGGCTGTTCAAGGTGTCTTGTGGGTGTCTTGAGGTGGATTTCCACTTGTTGGGGTTAGATTTATTAGTCTAGGCGAGTCAATCCAACCAAGTCAGGCCTATGCTGATTAACTGAGTGGGTTCCCGCTGTTCAATGGTTGAGATTAGAATTCTCCCGATCGAACGGCTACAAAAGGATATCAGAGATGCCTGGCTCCGTACAATGTCGCTCTCTGCGGGTGTAGAATCAGTTTCTGTAAAACCCGACAGCAGACCGCGCGCGAAGTGTCTGATCTCGGGCCTGTCCCCACTGTCTGGCCACCCAATAAATGCGATGTCGGCATTTGACTCCGCCAACGTCGTCGCCGGCGACGACGCATCCCATGACTTTCGCCTCTCTGTCAGGCCTCGTCTCCATCGCATGCCCGATGTTAATAAATCTGTTCACAAGCCGCATGTTCATACGCGGGGTCGGCGTTATATTCTGATCGATCTCTGAAAGATCGGCATCATTATTCCCTTTCCCATCCGTCAGCTGGCCGTGACTTCGTCGTCCCACTCGCATCGGTCGGCGCAATAAATCTGAGAGCTCCTTTTTGGTCCCTGTGTGACTTTGCCGCTCCGACGGACTACATGAAGGGAACAGAGGTTATTGAATAAACGTGAAGGTATGCACTATGCAGGTATTGAATGTGTTTTATTAAATGCCCATCTTCTACTGTTATACATGCCGTAGCGTAATCAGTATTTTCAAATTGCGAGACGAATTTAATAAATTTTTATATTATCATTCTACGAGATTTCAATGCATAGAAATACTAAATAATAATTTCATCACTTAATATATGATATCAAATAATTATTTACCATATCATCTCCCAATCGATTACGAAATGAGGTTTGATTATTTTCATTACTGAAAACATTCTGTCACACTCCCAGAGACTTATAGTTGCTCGAAAATCGGATAACATCTCACTTGTACGACGGACAATATGAATCTTATATATATACATCTCACACAAATCATAATTACAACCACAAGCGGCTGGCAATAATAGAAGTACACATCCTATCCACACAGTTAATTTCAAACATAGTAACTATGAAAAATAAAAGTACCAAATCCAAAGTCCATCGGATACCAATAAATATCAGTCCACTAGCGAAATAAAATAACAACTCTAGAAACTATGAAACAACTCAAAACAAGAAACCAAACTCGATCTTAAGGAACGACAGATATATCCTCTCCTGGCGGCATGAGACACTGTTATCTACTACCTGAAACAAAAAGAAAAGTGAGCAATGGTGAGTCCGGAGTCGAACTCTGCAGATATAATGAACAGATAAATGCATGGTATAAATAAGGAAGCTAAAGCAGATAGAAACAACGACAATTTACCAAAGGGCGTATCTAAGAATTGGAAATTATCAATTCGCGTACCATGGTTTCTATTTTACCAAAGGGCGCAACCCTTTAAGTGAACTTCCTATTATACCCCTCCTGTCAGAAAATACCTTTTTCGATTCACATTTTCGAGACATCCGAACCACTTTTGCAGTAAAATAATAATTTGTGGTTCGGATGGCCAGGTAGTGAAAATTTTCTCAGCCTATATATATATATATTACTACCTTGCACAAGTCGAATCATCACGAGGGTACGTATATATTTCGACCTTGCACAACTCAATTCATCACCAAGGCAGCTGAGGAAGATAGGTGTTGAAGGAAAAAAAGTAAGCAACAGATTGGTAACAAATACAAATAGTAATGTACGTATGATTGTCATCTTTGATATGATATCAGACCTAGTTTTATACTTATCAACTCTTTCTACAATTTTTATGTTTGGAGGAGTCTAAGGGTGATATGCATTACATAATAAGGGCTCTCTGAAATTTGTTAAAGTTAAGATAAATAAATGCTTGAATTGGACCTAGGGGTGATATCTTACCATA
Organism: Boesenbergia rotunda; assembly: GCA_024364735.1. Classification (NCBI taxonomy): domain Eukaryota; kingdom Viridiplantae; phylum Streptophyta; class Magnoliopsida; order Zingiberales; family Zingiberaceae; genus Boesenbergia; species Boesenbergia rotunda. The sequence continues at coordinate 328,040 of JAGFNQ010001739.1, forward strand.
TCAGGCCCTAGGAGGGCCTGAAATTAAAGGATTTCAGTCCCTGTGAGTGCATGATATCATTAGATTTCAGGCCCTAGGAGGGACTGAAATATGTTGTTTTCAGGCACTGGGAGGGCCTGAAATAAAAGGAATTCAAGTCCTCCCAGGGCCTGAAATGAAAAGATTTCAAGCCCTTACCGGGCTGAAATCATTGGATTTGAGGGTCTGGGAGGGCCTGAATAAAAGGATTTCAGGCCTTCCAAGGGCCTGAAATATACTAATTTCAGGCCCTGTGAGGGCCTGGAATCAAAATATTTCAGGCTCTCGTAGGGCCTGAAATCATTATATCTCGTAGGGCCTGGAATCAAAATATTTCAGGCCCTCAGGCCTTCCTAGGTCGTTGATTATGATTTTCAAAGTTTGTAAAATGTAATTATAATTTATTTTTCAGGGATGATAATGTTGTTGACGAAATTCTATCCGAGATATGGAATACTCTTGATGATAATGCTATCACGGGGAATGGATCATAAATTACAAGGAATTTGGCAATTGATCTAAATGAAGAAGCAACTAATCTAGAAGGTGAGGGTTTGAATTCTTCTACAAGAGTTGTTGAATTCTTTGAGCCAAGCTGGAGTGGGGAGGAAGGAATTGAAATCCGGAATGCAGATGAATTAGAACCCATTACAAGTGTACTAGAATTTCAAGCCGATGATATGTAGATTGAGCAATATGAATTCCCCCCAGATCAGTACAGTGACTTAGAGGAGGAGTTTTCATTAGCTGAAGATCCTTATATTTTGAATTCTCGATTGCTTGCTAGGCCAATTGGAGAGGTAGAGGTAAGATATGGGCATGACTTATTTGTGGGGTAGATATTTCCATCTAGAGAAGAATTCAAGGATGCACTTGTCAAACATGTCATGGTTAAGCATATGAGATATAACCCAGTTGACACCCGAAAAAATAGTGTTAAAGCAGTGTGCTTCAACCAACCATGTACATGGAGAGTAGTAGCAAGGGAGGAAATAGAGTTCACTGTTATAAAATATATAAAGGAACACCAATGTGGAACAGTTAGGGAAAGTGCTGATCATCATGCATGCTCTTCATCATTTGTTACTTCTTTTGTTGAAGAGAAATTTCTTCATAATGAACAATACAAACCAAGTATGATTATATCAGATATTAAAGCTAGATTTAGAGTGACCATATCATACAGAAAAGTATACATAGCTAGGGAGAAAGCATTGAAAAAGGTTGTTGGAGATTATGATGAGGCTTACAGAGATCTTCCACAATATCTACGTGAGTTAAGAGCTAGAGATCCTGAAACGTATGTGGCACTATGCAGGAATGGTGACAATCAGTTCCAGCGGTGTTTTTGGGCTTTTCGTGCTTGCCGAAGGGTGTTCAGGTCTTATTTGCGTAGATTTATCAGAATTGATGCCACACACCTAAGAGGAAAGTATCCGAGAGTAATGTTGATTGCAACGACGATTGATGGTAATGACAATGTTCTCCCAGTTGCCTTCGCAATAGCTGAAGTTGAATGTGGGTCTGCATGGGAGTGATTTTTGGAGCATACAAAGAGGTTCTTTGCTGTCGATGATCACTCAATCACCATAGTATCAGATAGACATCGGGACATTATATCAGCAGTTAGAAAAGTTTACACAAACGTGCATCATGCCTTTTGTTGCCACCACATGTGTTGTAATATGGTAACTGATATTGGAAGTAGAGCTGCTGTAGGTTTGTTTTGGGCAGCAGCACGAGCCAACACAACACTCCAATATGATATGATAATGCAGACAATGCTTGAAAAACATCCAGTTGCCCATAAGTGGCTTCAGAACATTGACCCTAAAAGGTGAGCAAATGCACACATTACAGGGAGATGGTACAGAATGCTTACCATGAATTGTGTGGAGAGCTTAAATGTTTTGTTCAAGTCTACACGTGAGCTTCCCATAAACAGGTTAATTGATAATACAAGAAGAAAAGTTGCTTAATGGTTCTATAACCGTAAAGAAGAAGTCTCCAAATGACATGTTGCTTTGACACCTTATGCTACAAAAGAAATGGATTCAAGGAGAGAGAAAGCAAGAGCTTATAAGGTTCACCCTTACTCTCAATCAGAAATGGAAGTAGAAACATGAGGCACTTCATACATTGTTGATTTGGAAAAAAAGTTGTGTCATTGTGGGAGTTTCAAATTTTAGGACTCCTTGCTCACATGCTATTGCCGTAATCATTCACAGGAACATGGATACACCCCAATTGTGAGGTTATTTTTATTCTGAAACTTGGAAGTGGGTTTACATGGATCGTATTTTCCTTGTAGAAGCAAGCAGTTTTGGCCTACTGAGTAAACGACATTACAGTTCTATGTCCCCGTAGCTTGTGCAGCCTGGTAGACGAAAGAAGGCACGGATAGAGTCCAGACACAATGGCAAGGTGAAACTAAAATGCAGCCGGTGCAAACAACTTGGTATAATAAAAGGACATGTAGAATGCCGCCAGCCTCAAGGTCTTGAGTTAATTGGTATATGTAGTGATCCAATATTCTGATTGAAGTGGATATTTTGTATGGAGGAGAACTGAATGTATATTTTTTATATATTGTACAGTCATATTATTGTCAAAAAAGTAGTTGTTGTTAATGTTGTGACATGAAGAAGTATTTCAATATTATGATACATTTCTTCTTGTGTAATTTTATGTAAGCATAAAAGATCAGGTGTGAAGTCCTCTGATTTTTAAACCCACAATAATGTTATTTCAGGTCTTGAAGTCCTATGGTTTGTGAATATCTTCATTTGAGGCCCTTTGTTTGTTTGCTTTGTTGATTCATGATTCTGTACCAACTGATACTGTATTAACACGTAATTGATAATCATTAGAATTATGTTTGGAGACCAAATTACCATCTCCTAGCTAGCTAAACTCTAACTACTGGTAATGAGTTTTAAGAAATAAAAAAATCATAGGTCCATGAAACAAACCTCCTGCTGTGCCAAATTCTGAAAATATGAGGTAATGATGTGGATGGAATTAAATTGTGGTATGCAATGTCTATTTAGGTACTCTCCTTCTTGTTTCATATTAAAAATATTTTCACAACATGTATATTTATATAAAATATTTAATCATTCTTTTATTGAATTATTTGAAATCTGAAATGAGATTATTGTTTCAGGCCCTGCGTGGGCCTGAACATTATTATTTCAGGCCCAGCTTGGGTCTGAAATGAGAATATTTCAGGCCCAACGTGGGTATGAAATGATCTTATTTCAGGCCCACGCTGGGCCTGAAATAATCTCATTTCAGGCCCAACCTGGGCTGTGAATTCAAATTAGGATAGAGGAAAAGTAAGGTTCAAAATTACTTCTAGTATCGACAAGAGAACAGATTAGAGATTAGAGATTACACAATAACAAGGATCGAAAGCAATGCTCCATTGGAGTATCAAAATTGTTTACATACATTATAACTACAAACATATATTGTTTGTCATTACACTTACATTATACAACTGAATCATTTTGTTTCAGGCCCTGAGTGGGTTTCCTAAAATGCATTTGTTTCAGGCCCATCATGGTCCTGAATTCAAATGATTCCAGCAAAAGCAAGGTTCGATATTACTGATGGGTTCGACAACAATTACAGATTACAGATTATATATGAGACAAAAACAATGATCCAAAATAAAGTTTCATTGATTTGAAAAGGAGTACATAGATTGTATAATTACAAATATACAATGTTTGTCATCACAATTACATATGCATAGTATCAACAAAAATAATATTTACAGATTTAGCTTCCAGCACTTGTCTCTCATTATTTTATATCCCACCTGAAATCGATAATTTTTCATTTGCTTTTGGCTAAAATCTGTAGATCTTTGAAAAACCAGACTTTCAGCATACCGCATCATGAAAAATGCACAATCCAACCTGAAAAATCAATATTCACATTGTTGTCATCTTATAAATCCAACCATGAAATCAATTGTTATTTTTAACAAAAATAAACATCCTCTTACGATCTGCTTTGGGTGGGTCCTTCTACAACAATTTTATTAAACTCTGTCCCAGCTATGGAAGGCAATCCTTTATTCCATATCTTGTAATATGACCAGTTCAAATTTTTGAAAAACGCCACCTACACAGATATTACATTAGTAACAATTATATTGGTCTGAAACTTTTTGTTGAGGTATATATATGAAATAGAAAACTTACAGTTTTTTCAAATTTGGCAGTGTACCCTTCTGTGGCGCCGAGAGAATTATAATGATGGATACTACCTTCCTCGAGGTCAATAATCATTAGATGCCAATGATCATCTGCATTATTTAGAGGACAGATGATATATCTAATTGGCTTATCCGTATCAGTAGCAATAGTTTGTTCAAATGCCTGAGCGTGAATCACCTCAAAAAGTTCCTATGTTTATTAAAAAGGAAGTGTCAGTGGACTAAATCATAGAAAAAAATAAAACAAGTAGCTAATTTACTTACATCAAACCCCACCCCACAGAATATGGAGGGGTGGTATGGTGAGTTACACGCTTTTGCTTCATTTGCAAGAATTGTCCAGTATGTATTTATGCAATCCCCGGTGGTGTAGTCATTCCAATCAAATATTGTCAAAAATGATTGCATATCTAATGAAAAGGTCCCATTGGACCAAACTGGAATCAACTCATACCTACATGCAAATAAGATAAGCAACTTAATAACAATGTCAATGATTAAATTTTATTAATGAATCTCAATAATCATCATTGTTTTACAATATTTTTCCAAACGCAATAGCAACTAACTCACTTTAATTTACTAAGCTTTAATAATGTTTCAGCAATCTCTGCATCTTTATTCTTCTTAAAAAATGCCCTGGAATTCTTCAAGATTTTGCTTTTCACCTTTTGAAAATCTTTTGCTTTAGCTTTTTGGTGTTCAGATATGTTTGTTTGGGTGGAGGTCGCAGATTTTGTTGTTTGCGTTGTAGTATCTGACATTGATGGGGCAGGAGCCTTGTCATCTTCATCTTCATCCTCATCCTGAACAACTTGTTTGCCCTTGCCTTTGGCCTGGTAGTCTTGTCTGACCTGAGTTATTTTCCTTTTTTTGGCAAGTGGCTCACCTTCATCTGACCCTTTGCTTTGCAATTGTTGATGCAGCTGTTTGATTTTTTGGTTAGACTGAAATATGATCGACTCTCTTACAGCTACCCTTTTATCATTTTGCTCTTCTTGTACTTTAAGCTGCGAATCTTTGTCACCAATTATTTTATCCTTTTCAACAATGATGTCATCTTTTTGTTTCAGCTGGGACTCCTTCTCTGCAATTATTGTTTCTTTCTGAGCAATAATTTGATCCTTGGCACTGATGGCTGTTGCCGTCTCACTTTTGGCTTCCTCCAAACTTTTAAGTGCTATATTTAATTGTTGTTGTAAGGTCTCAATTTGTTCTTGTTTTTGTATACATATATTGCAGGCTTCCATTTGTAAGGCCTGTAGCCTTCCTTGTGCTGCCTGGCTTCCTTCTGGTGCCTGCTGTAATACCTCACAGTGTACCTCAAGTGGTTGAGTTGGAGGAGAGTAGTCAGGTACCAAATCATGCTCTATATCAAACGGAATTAAATCAACAATAATTAAATGTGTGGCCACACGGTCTATCATCCTCTTGATACTCTCAACATGGGCTTTAGGCCAAGTCCAGCGAAGTATTCTTGGCAATCTATGAGGATGTTCAGGAGCAGCAATACTAATATGTTCAGTAACCCATACCTGCAACATCATTATAATGAGTAAATAATATCTATCAACAAATTATATGAGCAGGTATATGTACTCTAACTTACAGCCAAAATATTTGGAAATCCCTTGAGCAAGGGAGCCTTGGCCGGTTGGGTTGAATCACCTACATGTGGTCTATGCCTCAATGTCACCTCCTTTCCAATGGCTCCCAACTGAGGAGCCATGAAATTGTACACGGCATTGCACCAATTATAGTTTGGTAGATTGTCAAAATCATCTACGCAATCAATAAGTGACAGGGCAGGAATGGCAAGTATGCTGCTAGTACCACAAAATAGCACTGTACAAAAAAATAGAGTATATACAACTGACAGTACAGCTTGTCATTGGATGTAGACTTTATTAGCAGTTTCTCCAAATGGCATGCAGAACAACTGGAATCTTCAAAATACTCCTTGTACAGTGAGCTGGAGGCCTCATTCAATTCAAGTTGGACTATCTCTCCATGGTCAGGTAGCCCTAGAATAAGTGATATATCAACCTTTGTGAAATTGAGTTTTTGCCCATGGAATACAAAGCTCTGTTCTTCTTCATCCCAATTATCAAACATGTTCTGAACCTGGGGTCTTACACAAGAACTAGTAGGAAGGTCGAGGACCCAAGAAAAGGGTGTTTCTCGAAGCAACTGTTCCTGTGCTGGTGTGGGTGGAACAGAATCAATAAAATTTTTGAAATGACAAAGGCTACTTTTCCAGTTCATTCGTTTACTTCGACCTCTGTTGGCAAAACTTGTATACTCGGTAGGCAATTTGAGTTTTCGTTGTGTCAGCTGTTTTTTCGCATGACTTCCCCCAGGTACTTGTTGTTTCTTTGATTTGGTGAGAGCAGCTTTCTTTGAAGATGATCTTTTTTGACCCATACCGAACTTACCAACCATCATACAAAAAATTATTTGAGACAAGCAAAAATGAAACTTAGAATTCGTTTATAAAAGGGCCTCCTAAAAACAAATCTTTTATTGAAAACTATCGCTAACTCTAGGTAAAAAGCAAGAACTGAAATGACAAACTACAATTTAGGGTACGTACAATTCGACTAGTCCGATGACGAGGATGTCACTCACAACTACTCCAATGAAGACAAGCACGCTACCTTGAAATCGCAACAAATCTTGAGCTAGAAGACGATTGCTTAGCACTATGCTCCCAGGGACGCTATAAAGCTCAGTGACTGCTGGGCCTGATATAAAAGGATTTCAGGCTCTAGGCAGCCCTTTTTTCATTATATGTATTATAAATATAATTAAGGTTATATCTATTTTTATTTCTAAAACTAAAACTAAATTTGTTATATATCATATATATTTCTGATTTATCATGTGCATTTTATTGATTATGTATTTATATTTAATTTTCAAGCCTCTAAAATTCACATATAGATGAACGACGCTGGGCCTGAAATAAGAGTTATTCAGGCCCACAGTGGGCCTGAATATCTCTTATTTCAGGCCCACCGTGGGCCTGATATGTCAGATATTCAGGCCCACCAATGAAAGAAATTTTTATTTGCCATCTTAAAAAAAATTATTATTTATTTATCATTAATTATTATATAATTAGTATATCTGTGGGTAAGGTGTCCAAACCTCTAATCTTGATGTATCACCAATGCTATAGGAGTAGTTTAGGTATATTAGTGAGTTTTGAGCAAAAGTCACTGATGGCCCTACCATATCTGGAATTCTAAAAACCCTATATCAGTAGTCAGGGTTGAGCTAGGAGATGATATTTTTAGTGTCCAAATCTCTAATCTTGCTGTCTCACCAAGGCTATAGGAGTAGTTTAGGTGTATCAGTGAGTTTTAAGCAAAAGTCACTGATGGACCTACCATATCTGGAATTCTGAAAACCCTATATCAGTAGACAGGGTTGAGCTAGGAGATGATATTTTTGGTGTCCAAACCTCTAATCTTGCTGTCTCACCAAGGCTATAGGAGTGGTTTAGGTGTATCAGTGAGTTTTGAGCAAAAATCACTGATGGACCTACCATATCTGGAATTCGAAAAACCATATATCAGTAGACAGGGTTGAGCTAGGTGATGATATTTTTGGTATCCAAACCTCTAATCTTGCTGTCTGACCAATGCTATAGGAGTAGTTTAGGTGTATCAGTGAGTTTTGAGCAAAAGTCACTTATGGACCTACCATATCTGGAATTCTGAAAACCCTATATTAGTAGACAGGGTTAAGCTAGGAGATGACATTTTTGGTGTCCAAACCTCTAATATTGCTGTCTCACCAAGGCTATAGGAGTGGTTTAGGTGTATCAGTGAGTTTTGAGCAAAAGTCACTAATGGACCTACCATATCTGGAATTCTGAAAACCCTATATCAGTAGACATGGTTGAGCTAGGAGATGATATTTTTGGTGTCCAAACCTCTAATCTTGCTATCTGACCAAGGCTATAGGAGTAGTTTAGGTGTATCAGTGAGTTTTGAGCAATACTCACTGATGGATTTAACATATCTGGAATTCTGAAAACCCTATATCAGTAGTTAGGGTTGAGCTAGGAGATGATATTTTTGGTGTCCAAACCTCTAATCTTGCTGTCTCACCAAGGCTATAGGAGTGGTTTAGGTGTATCAGTGAGTTTTGAGCAAAAGTCACTGATGGCCCTACCATATCTGGAATTCTGAAAACCTTATATCAGTAGACAGGGTTGAGCTAGGAGATGATATTTTTGGTGTTCAAACCTCTAATCTTGCTGTCTCACCAAGGCTATAGGAGTGGTTTAGGTGTATCAGTGAGTTTTGAGCAAAAGTCACTGATGGACCTACCATATCTGGAATTCTGAAAACCCTATATCAGTAGACAGGGTTGAGCTAGGAGATGATATTTTTGGTGTCCAAACCTCTAATCTTGCTGTCTCACCAAGGCTATAGGAGTGGTTTAGGTGTATCAGTGAGTTTTGAGCAAAAGTCACTGATGGACCTACCATATTTGGAATTCGGAAAACCCTATATCAGTAGACAGGGTTGAGCTAGGTGATGATATTTTTGGTGTCCAAACCTCTAATCTTGCTGTCTGACCAAGGCTATAGGAGTAGTTTAAGTGTATCAATGAGTTTTGAGCAAAAGTCACTTATGGACCTACCATATCTGGAATTCTGAAAACCTTGTATCAGTAGACAGGGTTGAGCTAGGAGATGATATTTTTGGTGTCCAAACCTCTAATATTGTTGTCTCACCAAGGCTATAGGAGTGGTTTAGGTGTATCAGTGAGTTTTGAGCAAAAGTCACTGATGGACCTACCATATCTGAAATTCTGAAAACCCTATATCAGTAGATATGGTTGAGCTAGGAGATGATATTTTTGGTGTCCAAACCTCTAATCTTACTGTCTGACGAAGGCTATAGGAGTAGTTTAGGTGTATCAGTGAGTTTTGAGCAATACTCACTGATGGACTTAACATATCTGGAATTCTGAAAATCCTATATCAGTAGTCAGGGTTGAGCTAGGAGATGATATTTTTGGTGTCCAAACCTCTAATCTTGCTGTCTCACCAAGGCTATAGGAGTGGTTTAGGTGTATCAGTGAGTTTTGAGCAAAAGTCTCTGATGGACCTACCATATCTGAAATTCTGAAAACCTTATATCAGTAGACAGGGTTGAGCTTGGAAATGATATTTTTGGTGTCCAAACCTCTAATCTTGCTGTCTCACCAAGGCTATAGGAGTGGTTTATGTGTATCAGTGAGTTTTGAGTAAAAATCACTGATGGACCTACCATATCTGGAATTCTGAAAACCCTATATCAGTAGACAGGGTTGAGCTAGGAGATGATATTTTGGTGAAATAAATTTATATCAGTAGACAGGGTATTGTCTACATAGGGAATGGTGACCTTATCTTACCCGTGTGATATCTGGACCTTTATATCTTCAGGTTTGTATGACTCTGATATGTATCTTTTATTCAGTATTATAGATTCAGCATTTCCTAATGTTATTACTATTACTATTATAGATTCAACAATTCTGAAAACCCTATATCACTATACCTTTGACCTGAAATAAATTTATTTCAGGCCCAAGTTGGGTCTGAAATGAAGCTATTCAGGCCCACACTGGGCCTGAATTGAAGTGATTTTAGGCCCACGGTGGGCCTGAAATCATTTTATTTCAGGCCCACCGTGGGCCTGAAATCATTTAAATTCATGCTCACCTTGGGCATAAAAAAAAATAATGATTTATAGAATAATCTTCTATATTTATCCACAAGATGTGATCAAATCCTCTAATTTTATTTAATTATTAAATTTTATCAAACCATTCTTGCAGTTTTTATAATTTGAAACTCGAGTTATGTTTCAAATACACTACATTACTTATTCCATATATATATTATGAGTTATGTTTTCTTACTGTATCAGTTGGTACACTACATTGCAGCAACTCGATGTGAATCAACATCACAAAATTATTTTGTTTTTCTGGATAATAAATTATATTCATACAAATTACACAATTTCTATACAAATGGATCTGAATCACCTATGAAGGATTTTTTTTTACAACATTACTTCAAGTGATTGACAGTCTCATGTTTTACAATACATGTCTGTCATAATATTTAGTGTCAGATCAAATCTCATTTTCGTCATATCTCCTTGTTTGAAATCCATCTTCTCATCGTATAGGAGACATCGGACATATTGCATCACAAAGAAGGCACAGCTCACGCTGAAAATAACAAACAATATTTTTGATTTCAATAAGTGGGGTAATAATATACTTTGATGATTTTAAAATTTTGAAACTCTTTCTCAGTTACTTACCTATGTTCTTATTGGGGACATTTTTGTCTGACGGAGGGTCATTTGTCCAAGGGATGATGACTTTGTAGATATGGATGAATATCCGTAATTCTTCACGAGTATATTGTTTAAGTTCTTTTACCTGTAAAATATATCTTGAATTTTAATGACATTTTTGACCAAATGATGAACATATATATGAATAAGGGTAGGTAGCTCACCGCTGAGTCAAAATCATGCTTATATTTACGGCCACTAGCAAGAGAATTTAAATAATTGAAAGTCATTGCTTCTGTATCCACCGCAACAAGTGAAAGTGTGTATTATCACTGCACAAAGGTATTAAAATATATCTAAACCCTTGTTCTATCATATCAGCCTTCATCACTTGTTGCAGGGAAAACTTTCTTGACGATCTTATTGAAGCCTAAAAATTTGCGTAATCAAAATTATTAATAACCACATCATAATATTAGGTCTTCTATATTCTATTAATTGATACTAAATTACATTACTTACTGTGAAGAAGGTTGAACAATATATTAACTTGTTGTATGACCTACCACATGTGGATGCTCCCCTAAATATAATTTTACATAAGGCATCAATGACCTCGCCTTTTGTAAAAACCTCTCCATTGAGGATTTGTAAGAATGAATGCAAATTCAAAGCAAAGGGTGTATCCTCCCAGATAAATTCATTAGCCAACCTGCCAAGATAATTGATAAGATTATATATTAAAGCCCCAAATATATTAACTGAACTATGTTTCATAACTTACTTTAGGTTCTCCAATTTATTTATCAGGTAGGCCACTTCTTTATCTTAATTTGTCTTCTTCGACTTCATAAAATGTTTCTTCACAAACTACATCGATAAAATTTTGACCAATCTAATTAATGACCAAATTCAATAAATTTTACGTAATTTATATGAAAATAACTCACATATATCAATTGTTAGTGATATGAGAGAAGTGTCCTAAGGCAATCGCCTTATGATTGTAAACATTTATTCTAATAAATGATAATTCACTATTTGAGTATACATGTTTGTGTATTTGATTGAGATCTTAAACTCATCTACTGAATGTCCGCAATACAATTCACAACATAAGAGAATTTGTGATGAGATCACAACTAGTGATTATCTCTACATGTGTAATTGTGAAGTATTGAAATTATCCCTAGTCGATGAATTGATAAAAACGGACAATATCAATTCTGTTGAGACTAGCATGAGTTATTCTCTAATCAGCTGATTCTCACTGGCTGGTGACATTGGGATGTCCGGAGATAAACATGGATGCTAGTTAAGGGAACTAGTTCATTGGAGTGACTAGCTGTAAGACTTCATATGGGAATCTACATGTAGATATGTCACTGAAGTTCTTACTGCAGCTTAAGTGCGATGTTCCTTTGACTTGCGGTGTTCAAGTCATCTTGGTCATGGAGACTTATACTTTAACATCTTAAGCAAGCATCTCCAAGGAGGTGTGGACCCAGGATGATTGGGTATAAGCCGAAGTGCCCGAAGATGTTTGAACAACCTACAAAGGATTCACCACTCCTTGCGAGGAGATGTATACCCAGGCCTATCGTCGGATTGTTACTCAAAACCTCTGGCCAGAGTATATCATGTTTAGAGTGCGAGTCTCTTAAATACATGAGAGTAATTAGAAATCCAAATGACGAGAAAGACACTACTTGGGCTAGGTGTGACGTAGTCAGCCTAGTGGGGACTGACACATATAGACCGTGTCTTGAACCAAGTGGGTATAAGATGGTGAAGGGAATGGGGCACGATTCATTAGAGCTGCTGAAGGGTTTCAGAATTACTTCTGAGGTCAAACCGTTGATCTTTCGATTAATTGGGGGTCATGATGTACTACTAGGTGCCACTCATGATCGTTCTATAATTAGTTGATTATAGACGGCCAACATAAATCGAAAGCCTATTTAGTCACACGCACTACGAGTAATCCGAAGGATTTAAAACGAGTTGAAAATTAGATTTTCCGATCAAGAGAAATAAGTCGAATCTGAATTTATTAGAGGCGCAATGGAAGCTAAAAATGGCTAAGTCTTTTGAAGGCTTATTGGGCGAATTAAATGAGTTTAATTCGCGATCGGTTCGGGTTGGTTTGGCCGGCCAAAGAGGGTGCCAAACCTCTTTGTTGTGGCCGGCCATTAAAAGGGAAGAAAACCAATTTAATTGGTTTAATTAATAAAATAAATCTAGAGCGATTTGTTTTATAAATTATGGATAAATAAATTGATATATAAAGAAATTTATATAAAGAGATTTATAAAGAAATTTGTAGTAAATTTATTCTTTTTATGGAAATTAAAATAAACCATGAATTGGTTTAATTTTAATTTATAAAATCAATTATGAATTGATTTATCCATGATAAGAAAATTTTATACAAATTTTATTCCATAATTAAAAAGGAAAGAGAATTTGTTTTATTATAAAGTTAGTTATAATAAAACTAAGAATAACGGAATAAGTCATAAGAAACTTTATAAGATAAATATCTTATGATAACTAATTCCGTTAATTCCGTTAAGAGGGAGACTTGGCAAGGGAGAAGCAACTATATAAAGGAACCAAAGGCAAGCCCTTAATTCCAATCGATTGAGCAATCAATAGTGCGATTAAGAGTTAATCCTCTCCCTCTCTCTCTTATTCTCTCTTCTCTTCTTCCCTCTCCCTAGCTAGGGCCGGCGCCCACTTAGGGTAACCTAGGGTCGGCGCTCCTTTGTCAAGCTAGGGCCGGCGCACCTCCTTCCCAAGGTAAGGTTGCCGTGAGCCATTAAGAAGAAGGAGAAGCCAACAAGGAAGAAGAAGAAGCGGATCGCGACTCCTTTCTTCACGGAATTTTGATTCCGTTTCTTGTTGGTAAGTTTCCATTCTTTTCTCTTGTTCTTTTAGTTGTGCCTTCCGAGAATCTTGTAGTTCTCGTCGGCACAAAACTCGTGACTTTGCGAAGTCATCCCGAAGAGAACTCGGCGTGGACGCGAATAGAGGCGGAGCTTCCAAGGGACGCTACGGTTGGATCTCGTCCCTTACTTCGAGTTACGAGAGGTACTTAGTAAATTAGTTTACTTTTCCGCAAAGTTTTAATTTATGATTATGTCAACACTTCATAAGGTTGCATGCTAGATACGTGGTTAAAATAATTTAGGAAATTATTTTATGCTAATTCTTCCGCTGCACGTAAAAATTTAAAATTTTACGAACCCGTATCCTTGTCGACATGCACCCGGTCCCAACATCAATGTCTTGTTGCCTCATTTTGTATAGTTCGGAGGTCCCATTTTTTTCCTCCTCTATATCTTCTTCAGACATGACTTCCATTACAGTAATGGTTTCTCTTGCTTCATCCATATCCTCCTCACTAAGTTTCTTTTTCCCTTGCCCATGACATTTGATATTTGTTCCTTTCTCCGCTTCCCCTTATGTAATAGCTGGTGTCATACTGGACTCTCAATTGGAGTATCCCTGTAATTATACCGACTTCGGTCACGTCCTCTCCTTGTTCTACAAGATACTGGATCAGAAAGAGGACCGATTACAGGATAACTTTCTTGACCCTCCATCCCTTTTTTTCAATAATTGAAATTAATTCCTTAACCCTTTCATTCAAACATATATTCTCCTCTATTAGCTCCTTGATTAGGGTGTCTTTAAGAATTCATTCACCACCACTACTAGAATTTTTGCATTCAACAACACATAATCGACAACGGTTTTTTGATAAAGTGTTGTCTTATGTCAATTTAACAACAGTTTTAGTATTAACCGTTGTTGTTGTTGGTCTGTATACATAAAAAGACAACAGTAATAACAAAATGTTGTCGTATGTATACTCAACGACAACAGTTATAAAATAACTATTGTCTATAGGCGGGATTTACAACAACTGATGTGATAAACTGTTGTCTATTATGACAATAGACAACAGTTATATTAAACTGTTGTTGTTATATTGTTGTGTTGTTCAAGCAATAAACAAAATCAACGGTGGATATCCAACTGCAAAAAAATAACGAACTATTGAATCCTCATTCTCTTATTTTTCGATCCTTAATCATCTTTTTTCTCGTCGCACAAACCCCTAATCTTTTCTCTTCCTCGCCCGCCAACCACCCAAACCCCCGACCATTTCCGCTTCTCTCACACAAACCCCTCGCAGCCACGAGTCGACGCCTCTCCCCCTTCTTCATCGCCCGAGTCCAATGAAGCCCCGAGAGCGACGCTTCCTTTCACCCTCGCGAGGTGAGCCCCGACTCCTCTCGCTCTCTTCTTCTTCATCGCGCAAGCAAGGAGGCGACGCCTCCTCACTTACCTTTTCTTCTTCCTCGATCGCGTGCCCTAGCTACTGACGCCCAGGCAAGCAGTACCCTGCGTCAACACCGCATCTTCATCGCTAGCTACGATAGGCGAATTGCTCCTTCCCGGCTGAGTGCCACTGCCAGCGACCCTCCTAGTGAGTTGAGATCGCTATTGATTGTTTTTGGTACCGTGAGTTGGAGCTAACCTAGTCCTCTTCCTAGGGATTTCTAGAAATTAGGGCTCTTGCATGTGGCTGGGTTTCTTCTGATCGAAACAGAAAGGGGCAGAGGAAAGCTTGGTGTGTGGGTTTTCAGGTAAGGCTTGGTTGTGATCTTCATTCTTGGATGTTTCCCTTTGGATTCCCAAACTTGTACGTGAGCTCTATTAGATTCCCAAATTGCATTAGCTAAGTTTAGTTGAGCTTTGATCATTTCTTTTATGTAGGACCCAACTAATTCCTTGATAACTTCATTCATTCACTAACTGTTGATGAGTTTGAAACTAAGAACATTGTCCAGTAGAGCATAATTTTCTGCCAACCCTATTAGTAGTTTACAAGTAGATTTATAGCATCTTATGCTCTTTGGTTTGTTGTGTAAGACTTTGCTATTCAGACAAAAACTAAAAATTTGTTTGTAGATATATTTTGTAACTTTATTTATTACTCTGTAAGAAATTATATTTAATGTAATGAAAATGTTTAAGGATCTAAATGTTACTATACTAATATAGGCTTTGGATGTACTTCAATAGTAAGATGCAATCCATATGTCAACCTCAAATAATTTCCCCCAGAATAGATCTGACAATGCATATTATTTTAAATTAAATTTGCTTAAACTACATCTCGGAACTGATATTATGTGAATTTACGCATAGAAATGAATGGTTTGAGGTAGTTACAAATATTGACATTAGATATTGCATGCTATGAATATTGCATGCTATGAATATGTGAATATTGCATGCTATGAATATTGCTTAAGGTTTTTCCTTTTTCTCCCTTATTTACTTATTTTTGCTCAAATATTGACAGTAGATATTGCATGCTATGAATATGTGATGCTTCTTGTTAGGTGGGTTAAGATTTTATTGTATAATGTGTATTTATTTTGAAGGTAGGTGTTGGTTCATTTCTAGTTGATTAGTACTTGTAACAAGAATGGACAATCGAGGGGGATGCATTCCGAACGATAGTAATAATTTCTTTATTATCTCAAATATTTAAAGTTATCTAGTTATAAATTTTTTCAAGTTGTTATGTTTTATTCTGTACAATCATATAATGTGTTTTTGTTCATAGTTTGCAAAAGCAGAGTACTCCCAAGATGAAATTGATGAAGTGCGCTCCGCGATAGCTGATTGTATACAGGATTATATTTGATAATAGGTATGTAAATGTTAGTTACTAAGGTTTAAATTTTTCCTGGTAAATGTTAGTTACTAAGCTTTCGGGTGATATTCCCCTGAATCAAACAATATACATCAACAATATTTTTTTTAGAGATGTTGTAACCTGAGATTATTTTTTATACGTTGGAGAACAATTAGTTTAGTGGACATGAAAGTTACTTAGATGTTCAAGTAGATTCGTTGAACAATAGAGTCGTACTAGTTTGACCAAATTCCTTTTAATGATGTGGTCTAAAACCTGCAGAAACTTGATATTTAGTTGCTTTCTTGCATCTCTACTTGAATTTGCAGCCTAGCCTTTCAAGTGTTGTCATTTAAGGAGGATAAACTAATCACCACTACAGATCACTGAACTCATCACTAGGAATAAAACTTTTCAACAAGCTGCATTTACTACTAGATACGATTCAACTCAAATATCATATTACTCGAAATAGTAGTGGACAGACTGAATTTGGCATGACTAATTGTATGATCGTATGAAATTAACATAAATATAAACACATTCATCCAATAGAAATTCCTTCAATACATTTTTTTCAATATATTTTGAAGCTTCAATTGCAAGTGTTGATATATGCATATCTTTTTTGTTTGTTTGTTTGTTAGTTTGTTATTTTTGTTGTTTGTTGATACATATCTTCATTGATCATTTTTTATTGGACATATGCATTTAATAGAATAACTAATTAGAGTGTTTGTTCTCTTTTTTCCAGCTGCAGGGACTTGTTCGTGATCATGTTCGAAGACCATTAATCTGACCTTCCAAGCTATAATTTTTGTGATTTGAACTTCATTGTAAGTTTAGTTGGGTCAGAATTATATATAATTTGAACTCTTGTAATTTGGGTCAGAAAATACTTTAGTGGTTTCGTCTGTAGAAAGGTTTTTGGACAGAAGATACTTTTGTGGTTTCGTCTGTAGAAAGGTTGTGGTGGATCTTTATTGTAAATATGTTGATGATGTTTGATATATATAGTTTTTATTTCGAGGTTAAATTATTGTCTTTTAATTGAAAATATAATGGAAATATCTTTGTTGTCAAATTGGTATGAAACTGTTGTGGAACAGTACAAACGCACAACAGGTTTTTTTAAAGCTAAACTGTTGTTGTAGATAAACGACAACAGTGCTATATAGGTAAAATTGTTATCGAATATAATAGAAGACAACGGTGAATATGGTATATGACAACAGTGATAAATTGTTGTCGTTGATATACGACAACACAGTGATAAAATTGTTGTCGAATATATTAAAAGACAACGGTGAATATGACATACGACAATAGTTAAACACCGTTGTTAAAGTTTTTCTAAACGACAACGGTGAATATTATAAACAACAACGGTTTATCACTGTTGTCATTGATAAACGACAACACAGTCATAAACTGTTGTCGAATATAATAAAAGACAACGGTAAATTCGGTATACGACAACAGTTAAACACCGTTGTTAAAACTCATCTAAACGACAACAGTGAAAACCCTAAACGACAATAGTGATAAACTGTTGTTATTGATATACGACAACGGTTATAAAACTGTTGTCGAATATAATAAAAGACAACAGTGAAAAACTGTTGTCAAAATGTTGTCGAATGTGATATACGACAACAGTGGAAAACTGTTGTCAAACTGTTGTCGTAGACCAAACGACAACAGTGATTCACTGTTGTCGTAGACCCCCCTTTAACAACATGGCCTTTAACAATATTGGTATTTGGCATACGACAACAGTGATTCACTGTTGTTGAATGCATTTTTTCTAGTAGTGCACATGGCCTTACATCTTCTGTGTGATGTCTCCATTGCCCGTGAAATGTCATCACCAATCTCAAGGTTCTCAAACAATGTGTTTTCATGTTGGTTAGGAATTATTTCAACGATCACCTATCAATTACCAAGTACACAAATTTTACTACCTCTATATCAAACTAACATAGATCACAGTTTAGAATAATTACCTCTTCGGACCTGATTTATATATACTAGACGAAAATAAAACACAAACAAATATATACAAAATATATAATTTACAAACTAATAACACATCATCCTCTGATTCAACACTTTTAGAATAATGTTTAAGTAAGTCCTCAATTCTTGTTCTGGTAGGTTGTTTTTCTTTTGAGAAGTAAGTACGATAGAGGTCACCCGATGTTTTAGTTGAATTAATAGGGACCGAAACTCCACGGTCCACCATACCCAGTAACAAAGCAACATCTCGTCTGGTGAACGTAACTGGTACATCTGAAACAATTAAAATATTTAGTTATCATCAACAATATAAGCTTCAACTTATTTCACTTTGGCCCTGAAATGAATTTATTTCAGGCCCAACGTGGGCCTGAAATGAATCATTTCAGGCCCAACATGGGCCTTAAGTGAATTTCACCTGAAATTCACTCATTTCAATTGATCAAATATAAATCATTTAAGGCCATCTATATCCAAGTTTTATCTTACTATAGATATTGTTTACAATTCATAATTAAAACTATTACCTGAGAATTTAAAAACTTATGAGGTTGAATCTCAACTTTCAAATATATTAACCAAAATTCCTCAGATATGCTGCAATTCTTGTATGTCCAAGAAAAACTGAAGGGCGACTCTTTGATCTTCGCAATGTGTCGATCATTTAAAATTTCAAATGCTTTAACAAAATGTTTAAAGTGGCCTAAAACACTGCACAAATGTAATTTTTTCCCAAAGTCATTTGAACCCTACAGTTTTTAAACATTAAAAATTTATTCAGCAAAAATAAGTATAAACATTTTCACAAACTATGTTGTTCTTACCTAAGCCTATCACTAACAGACCTTCTTCCTGCCATTATCATAAAAATCAACCCTGCAGAAGCCCTAAATCCTATTTTGAAAGTGCCGACCAGTCTGGACTTCAACGTTAACACTTAAAGCCGTCTCAGGATCACACACTAACACTTTTGATACTTGCCTAGGTTTTGGTTGGGTGGAGGGATTCGAGGGATGAGCTCGCGACTAAAGCATAACTAGGGCACGCATAATGTCCTCAGCCTTCGACAATACCATTTACGTTGTTGCGCTGAGAGAGAATGGAGAAAAATTCTACTACTTGGCCTTCCGAACCACAAAATATTATTTTACTGCAAAAGTGTTTCGGATGTCTCGAAAATGTGAAACGAAAAAGGTATTTTGTGGCGGGAGGGGTATAATAGGAAGTTCACTTAAGGCCCTGTGCCCTTTGGTAAATTAGAAACCATGGTACGCGAATTGGTAATTTTCAATTCTTGGGTACACCCTTTGGTAAATTGCTGAAAAAAATACTTGATTCAAACTACACTATATTTTTTATTTTGAAACAATCTGATGGGGTTGAGGGCACCAAATAATCAAACCAGATTTTAATGTTGGCAAAAGTTGAAAGACAAGATTTATGATGATCTAATGTGTTATATTAAGTATGTAGAAAAGTCCTAGTGTAACTAGGCACGAAGTCTTGATCTTCAAAATTGACCACGAAGACCTGACCGAGGATTGGGCACGAAGACCTAGTTCGGAAGACTGGCATGAAGACTTGACCTTGGGTTGGACACCGAAGTCCTGATATGCAAGACCGGGCATAAATCTTAGTCAAGCGAGGACAACAGACAGAAGTAGGGACGGGTCAAGGTACGGACGTCGCGAGATCCGGAGTCTTCGAAGGTCGAGCAAAAGTTTAACCGGAGGTGCCGATTGATAACAGATAACTTCTCCAGAGTAGAGTAGGTGAGGACGCATTCCCTAGAAAAGGGAACAGTAGATGTCGGTCCAACCTAGGATTTTAGTTGAAACCTGAAAGTCAGGATCTGACAGCACTAGCTGTCTTGCACGCATTTCCTTTGCATATTATTGTTAGACTAACCCTATGTTACAACTTAAAAAGTAGGAGACCTGTAACACTTAGGCTCCCAAGAGGGTCTTGGGTTCCCGTGTACTCAGCCTAGGTATGGTTGAGTTGGTGCGCATTGACTGGGGACACCACATCAGCAACACAGGTGCTCGAGAAGTTGTCATGCGCTCGAGTTAGGATAAAACTTGGACTAATCAGGGGATGAGACCGCGGCTAGATCGCAGCAATAAGGGTGCACCTATAGGCACACAGGCAGCCGTATAACCTTATATAAGGGGTGTTCGATCAGAAACTCAGAAGAATTTTCTCTCATCATTTATACTCTCGTGTGCTATGCCGGAACGATCCAGAGATGACAAAACGCTACTCTGACAATGATGAGCTTCAACTTCCTTTCATTTATATTGTCAGTATAACTTTTTATTACAAATACTTTTGTATTATACTTAATCTTGTATACCTTTCACGGATTGATAATAATTGTCCTAAGTAAACGGTCAAGGACCGTGGGTCATGGAGTAGGAGTCGTCACAAAACTCTGAACCAAGTAAAATAAATCGGTGTTAGCGTTTATTTTCTTGTGTTTGTTGAGGCAATCTGTGGTCCGGAGTGTGCAAGTTGTATAGGTACACATATTGACTTGACTGGACGGTCTCGGTACGGTGAAGGGTGGCATGGAGACAAGCTGGAAGCTTGTGTGCACCCGAGGGACCTTGATGGAGCAGGGACGATGAGCTGAGGGGCGCGGACTTCGAGGCATGCGTGAAGGATGACATGGAGGCAAGCTGGAGGCTTGCGTGCATCCGAGGGACGGGAGCCGAAGATGAAGAGGGCGCGAAGGCGATAGTCGAGGCTGCGGATGAGGAGTCAGTCGAGTCGTGAGGGTACGAGTGTTGTGTGATTGTACTCGAGAAATCCTAGGGTTTGAGTGTGGAGTAGAATGTACTCAAGAAGGGTAACCTTAGGTGGGTGAGTAGACCAGTCGACTGGCCTGGGGGCAGTCGACTGATGGAACTCACAGAAAGGTCTCAGCCCTGGGACCAGTCGACTACCCTGGGGGCAGTCGACTGGTAGGTGGCTGGTGAGTTGGCTGAGAATTCGAATGTTGGGGTGCAACGGTTGAATTTCTGTGGCACCAGTCGACTGCCCTAGGGGCAGTCGACTGGTAGCGAGGGTTTCAGCCCGAGTCCTATTTAAAGAGGACTTCGTGGTGGCTGAGATCCTTGACGAATCTTGTCTTAGTTAAAGGCAAGATAGTAGTCTTTGTGCTTAAGTCTTCAAAAGGTGTTGTGGTGAGGTTTCTCCACCCACAAGGAGCGACGAGGGCTAGCCGGAGGTTATCCGGGGATTGATCCAACGACGGATTCTTGGATTAGTCACCCGTCCGGGGTAGATACCAAGTACATCTTCCGTGTTAACATTGGTTAGTGTTTGTTTATTGTTTTTATTTATTTCCGCTGTGCAAACTAATCGTGTAGGAAAAAAAGGGGTTCGAAAAATATTATTCACCCCCTCTAGCGGACACGATCGATCTATCAGTGTTCTCTTTTATTCCATTGCATGACTTGTTTAAATGCAAAATATTTTTGAAAACGATAATTTTCAACTTCCCCCTCTATCGCTCGTTATGATCCTACACAATCGTGCTCATAAATGAATTTAAAGTTAAAAACTATTTATCAAAAGAATGCATAAGCGGATAAACACCATTTTAACATATTTTAAAGGAATGCATACATTAATGACAGGATATAGTATCAAATCCAATTTTTCAAGCGCTAATATTTTATCTATATTATTCCTAAAAGAATGTAAAACAATTAAAGTTGCATACAACAACAACAACCAAGCCTTCTTAGGAGTGTCAAAATGAACCCAACTCGATAACCCGACCTGAGTCAACTCGAAAAAATCAAGTTCAAGTTAGGGATTTTCGGGTTCTGGTCAGATTCGGGTTAGAAGGTTTGGATTGAAAATTTTTTGGTCGGGTTTGGGTTGTCCCGAATTTAGGATTTAGTAGATTTTTTGAGATTAAATTAAATTTTATTTTGAAAATTAAGATGTTTATATATATATTAATATGAAAGTTAGTACGATAGCGATGTAGTACTAAGATAAAAGTCAAAAATTATAAGAAAAATAGCAAAAAAAAGTTATTTTGAATCGGTTTATTCAAGTTATTCGGGTCGGCTTCAGGTTGGTCGGGTTTGAGTTTATGAGTTTCGGGTTGTATTCAAGTTTGGGTCATGTTCGAGTTGAGATTTTAAAAAAATTAAACTCGACCCACCCGAATTGACACTCTTACTCTTATTCCATTAGGCGGAGTCGGCTATATAGATCCTCCTACGCTAATAGGCTATGCCCTCTATTATATCATCGTCTATATTTAAATAAATTTTATCTTATTTATTATTTTTAACTAAGTCTTTTTTTTGGCTTTCCTCTCTCTCTTGTTTGATGTGTGTATTTATCATAGTTTTACATAGCCTAACTGAGGTATTTATTGGCTATCTAAGTTCATGTCAATGCCAACTTAAATGTCTCCCAAAGTTTTTCATCAATAGATGCAACTCCGACTTTCTCTCTAATACTCTCATTCTTTATTTTGTCCATCCTTGTATGTCCACATATCTACCTTAAAACTGTATATAGCATCAAAATTAATAGAATTATTTTACATGTTTTATGAGTAATAAATAAAAAAATTAAGTTGAAGGTAAACACACATTAGAAGAATTGTAGTTATTATAAACTATTTATTAGTAACATTTAGGTCCTGAGTCTTTTATGAGTCAAAATCATTTGATGTTTGAAAATTTGGACTCCAACAAGATATGAATTTTGCATTTGACATTCTACTGTCGTCTTGACTCGATCTTCAATCGACTGTTTACTGACCCAAGACTGTTCTGATGCTATGATTCGATCCTTCATTTTTTGATTTTCTTATTTTAATGCTTGCACTTCATTAGATGAAGAACTGGGACAACCCCTATGCCTATGAACTAACACATGATCATATATAACTTTTGTCTGAGAGTCAAGACCGTAGAGAAAGTTTTTTCTTACTTTTCACCGACAATCTCATAATATATCATTTATATCATTGCGTGATAAATTCTTTAACTCCTCTTTGTCTATAACAGATTAAGACGCCGAAATAATAAAATTTAATTATTAGATAATTAGCGAAGAATTAAATTTCGTTGCTAAATTATAGATGAAATTAAATTGTCGTCGCTAAATTAGTGGTGGAACTTAATTCTATTGCTAATTAGATAGATTAACTATATTTTCTTTATTAATAATGATTGATATTGTGACTGAATATTAAATACGTCACTAAATTAGCGACGAATTATTAATCTGGTCGCTAATTAGAGATGAAATTTTATTTTTGTCGCTAATTTAGTTGTTATTTGTGTGTATATGTTTTTTTAATTGTAAAATATTTATGTAGGTTATGAATATTTGATGTTGATCCTCTAATGTGTATGGAGATAAAAGTTGAATATTTGATAAGGATGAAGATGAGAAAGAATATAATAATAAATAGAGATAAAGATAAAGAATATCTTATCATATTCAAATATGATGAATAGTGATGCATTGCCATTGGTAACAAGAGATAGGTCGGACAATTTCTAATAAAACTTATGCGTGTAATTTTAATTTTTAATTAAAATTGAACTGCTACATCCAACAAATTGTTAATTTTACTATGCTAATGATTTCGGCCTTGCCTACGGATAGATTCATAGGTCAAGCCCGTCAACCAGTCTAACGCCAGGAAGGATTAGTAGATAGGTTAGCGAAGGTATCTCTGGGTGGATTCCCGAGCCCGGGAGCCCCCAGGGCAGTGTCCAGCTAGCCACCAATGTAGTCGGTCAAACCAGCCACCGACCATTCCCCCATGCGGACGCGTGGTTGCCCACGCTCCCTGACTATTTCCCGACCTAGAGCTAGGTCAAACGCCATAGGTGGAGCGTGGCAATCCACGCTCCAATATTATCACGAGAATCGATACCTAACGGAATCAGACAAATTAACATCACTCGGCAAACTCCCGACTCAGGGCGTACCCTGCGCCTCCCCTTTTACAAGTCGGACGCGTGACTGCCCACGCTCACTAGCCATTACCCGACCCAGTCCTTGGCACTCGGACGCGTTGGTCGGCGCTCGGGATACGGGCTATCTCGCCCCTACACCCCCTATATCATTATATCCAGGGTACGACCCTGCTAACGGGGTTCCGCACGCCTTATTCATCTCTGACAATTCTTGCGGTCAGTCCGCTACGCCAGTACCCCCGTACTGCTCGAGCACCCCGCGCCATGCCGCGCCACTCCTAAGTGCTCTCTACGAGTTGACATCTATCACACTCTTGTCTCGTCAATACGGACAAGGGTTGTTAGCTCCCCCGGCTATATAAACTCCGCACTCCTCCTAATGCAGGTACATTGGTCCATGCACGCACGAGAGCTCTCTCGGCCCCTATCTTATTTCAATTCAGTTCCACTATTATGTTTGCGATACTGACTTGATCGTCGGAGTGCCTGACCTGGAAAATCCCCGGTGGGTCCACTAACGATCGCTATTTTGCAGGACCGCGCCGGAGCGCGGCTAGTCAGCAGCCACCTCATTCGCTCGTGTCGCCCGGGAGACCATCTGATCCTTAGGATCACCACCTCGCTTCGCGACAGGGTCAGCTAATTATGTTTTTTTTTACACTGTCCGTTTTTCATTTTGCCAACGAAATTTACCCAAGAATTTCTGCTGACCGTTAATTTGACTGTAGAAACTGCAAGCGAAGCTCACCCCCACAGCGCCACTAAAGAGAAAAACAAAACTAAAGACAACCTCCACGATCAAAATTCGGTTGCCTCGGATCTGGTGTCGTTACAACCTTAAAAGCCCAGCCAGCCCCATGCCCGAAAGAGACGCCGATCGAGAACGGCGAAAGCGGCCATTCACTAAAGTCTAAAGTAGCAAAGCCAAAGCTCGAGAGAATTGAAGGAGCTCACGAGATCCCCATCCATTCCAAACCCACATGAATTAATATTAAAAAAAATAATAATCACATTAAATAATATTGAATTTGTAAAATTTCTGATCGCCATTAATTAATTAATTAAATTCTTCGGGTCTCGGACACGGTAAAGAAACCCATTCACGGTTGGAGTCGAACGCGACGCGTCGTCGGAAGAGATTAAAGGACAGAACAAATCATGGTAAAGAAAAGCGAAAAAGGAATGCACGTGGGTCGGACCTCACGCGTGCCGGCATGTGTCAGGGTCTGCCTCGGCTTCCCATCATTCTAATCTTCGATCGTGTCCCTGTCTCTCGAAAGCCGCCACCACCGCCTCCACCTGGTCGATCCCTACCCGCCTCGGATCTGTTTCCCATCGGATTCTCCATCATGTGGCTTGCCTTTCACTAAAGCCGTGAATGCAGTGCGGGCCCGTAAACGACCACGAACGGGTCGGATCCTCAATCAATGAATGACCTGTTAGAGCGAAGGACAAACTCACTGTAGAAGAAGGGAAAAGAAGAGCTGCGCTGTCTGCTCCATCCTTCGCTCTGTTCTGAAATCTCCGACTCTCCCCCTCCCCTCCTCATTCTTCGGGATCGCCTTGCCTTTTTTTTTTTTTTTCCCTGTCCCCTTGCTCTACTGTCATCTCGCCTTTCTCTCCCTTCACGCCTTCGATCGGATCGATCCCACGACACTCTGCTTTAGTTCGACGTGGGGAAGAAAAGATAGAAACGGTGAGAGGCGACTCCTGTTTTTCATTATGGTGTCGAGGTTAAAGAGGAGGTCCCAGTTCCCCTGGGACCACATACAACAGCAATGAAGGCTTTTGCTTGGCTTCCCACGGAATGCTAAGAAAGCGGTCTCATTAGTGAAGAACTGTGAAACGCGTCCTCGTCCGTGCCCACCCATCAATTCCAGCTGACACTGTACTCTAATCCGACCAAAATGACGGAGCTGTTGCTTATTATGTCTGCTTGAAAATCAGGGCGAAAGACTGAGCGCCAGCGATTAACAAGGGCCCGAGCCACGAGATGCCCAACTGTACATGTTGGTACTTTGGACATTCGGTAACAACATAACACCTTCTGATCCTTGTAAATCAGGGTGCGGGAACAAAGCCATCTCGGTTGCCTTTTCTTTTTCTAAATTAACCACAATGTTCCATCTTCCCACACGCTCACGTCTCTATCGCGCATATTAAATCTAGCGAAGCAGCGTGCTCCAGGGTCTCAGAAGCTTCCCCTTCTCCAATTAAGAACTTCGCGAGGACCATCCATACTCTTAAACCCCACTATAGGTTCCACGGGGGCGAATGTTTAGTCATCCACAACCACTGGTTTCCAACGCCAAATAGTTTTGGAACAATTTATATTTAAAGCCTATCTAGGTCTATTACTAGGTCGCTAAGAGAATATAATTTGAAATTGACAGTCGGTCTTAGATAATGTGATAGTGCACGGATGAGTTTGTTCCGGAAGTGAGTACTACTATATTTTAAGAGTAAGTAGACGTAATAATTATGTTCATACTATGTTTGATCGAGACATGTCAATGGTCCCCTGTAGTTCCATTCGCGACGTTATTTATACATTTTTAGCAGTTTAGAAGTGATAGATCATTCAATAAAAAAAATACAAAGAGCTAGCACGAACCTTCTCATATGAACGATATCGTATAAAAATGCGTTAAATGCACAGTTCATTGCCTTCCCCTAAAAAGGGTTATCAGAAGATATCATTGTACTTCGATTGCGTGACGGAAGCCGTTCATCACGAATCCGACGGACCCCATCGACCGGGGCCAGGTACGTAGAGATTAGAAAAAATAGGAGGGAATCCACGTCAGCATGTAATCGTGTGTGAACTCGCCTCAAAAAGGAATGCTGTGCGCGATGAATCGACCCGCTCGCTTATGCCCGACCTTTCCCCTTCCTCCCTCCTCCTCCTCCTCCTCCTCCAAGTCCCTTCGTTGTTTCCTCGCCTCTGGAGAGGAAAGGACTGAAACAAGGAATGGGAGAGCGGTGGGCGAAGGGTAACAACCAAGGCGGTTACCAGAATCCATCCTTCTCCTCCACCCTCCTCGACGCAATCTACCGCTCCATCGACGAGTCCGACGGCAGCGCTGCTGCCTTCGGGGGTGGATCCGCAGGCGATTGCTGCTTCGCTCCCGTAGGCATCCCAAATCGCCTTCCTACGACTCTTCGGCCTCCCGCGGAGGCAGCGAACCAAAGGGCTTCAAGCCGCACTCTGCCGCCTATCTCCACATCTAGCTCCTCCGATATCTCCAGCTACGGAGGCTTCTCCTCCTCTTCGGATCCCGACTCGGCGGCGATCCGTCTCCGGCCGATCCGCACTGGCGTGGCCCCACTCCGCTCCGCACCTCGTCCGCCGCCGCTGGCAGAGGAAGACGAGAAGAAGAAAAAGAAGTCCGGTTCGATCCGCGGCAAGCTCCGCGGCCTGAGAGATTCCAGATCGGCAACGCCAGCGTCTCCGGGTGCCCGTCTCGCCGGCTTCCTCGGGTCTCTGTTATCTGCAGTATCAGGGACGCCGCGAAAGCCGTCGCCGTCCTCCTCCGTCACCGGCGCAGGCGGATGCGACGACTCCGCCTGCTCCACGGCGTCGTCCCACTCGCGGTCGTGCCTGACCAAGAAGCCCTCGACTAGGGAGAGGGAGGCGGAGGGGGGCAAGCGGACGGTGAGGTTCTACCCGGTGAGCGTGATCGTCGACGAAGACCCTAGGCCGGTCGGCCAGAAGAGCGTCTACGAGCCGAATCCGTCGTCGCGGCGGCTATCGGCGGCGGCATTGGAAGCGCGGAGGAGGGTGGAGGAGCTACTGAGGGGGATGGAGGAGGAGGAGGAGGAGGAAGAGGAGATGAGCGATTCGAGCTCCGATCTGTTCGAGTTGGAGAATTTAACGGCGACGGGAAGAGGAGGCGGCAGCGGCGTCGGGCGGACGCACGAGCTTCCGGTGTACGAAACCACCCGCCTCGACTCAAATCGCTCCTTTTCTCAATCTCAACGTTTTCTCAAAACATAACCCCCCGAATTATCTGTGGCATTATCTATTTTAATCCTCTTACTTTTGGGTGCTAAATAGTGTGTAAGTGGGCTAAGTAATAAACAACTATCACGAATGGCTTTGTAAATTTCGTCAGCTTGGGGTGCACTGTTGTAATAATACGAGGAGCATAATTATCAATCAACTGTCGCTCAATTGTGTTTCCATTGAGATCGGATTAAACTTGTTGAGCCACACAAAATGATTGGCAAGTCAAAATGTTTTAGTACATCATACACTCTCAACATAATCACGTGGCTTGTCTAAAAGAATTCTATGAGTATTTTTTGATTTATTTAGGTGATCGATAAGAAAGTTTTTTAATATTTGATGCTAACTAAACAAATAGAAGAGCCTCCAGCAAAACTAAACCCCCAAACGCAAATGGTGGCTTCCATTCACCGAGTTACTCGCTTTTGGATCACGCACTGCAGCTGCTGCATTTACTCTGCTAACATTTCAAATACTGGAAACCAAACCCAGTCGAATAATCATTGGACGAATGTGACCGGCAGCAGAATGGCAAAGATCCTAAACATTTCTCCTTCTGTTGCAACAATTCCCGGGCCCAGCTCCGGACTATAGTGAATTTACAATAGAGTTGGCATGGAATGGACCACGAATCCACAGCAACCAAAGAGTATATTGCTGATACACTGTAATAATATCTGCTTCTCGTCATCTAGCCTTTGTTGCCTGTCCATCATCCATGTCTTCCCATGCAAAGGTTCATTGAAGTTTTCACGGGGATAGCTGAGATGTTAAGTGATCCTGTCGACAAGCGAAGATCGGTTCTCCCTCAGATGACTCGGCCTAACCGAACCGACCCGGTCTGCTGTGGCTTAGGAGGTCGGACCGAAACAGAGCTTTCAATGTAGTGGAGTGGTTGCAAAATGACAGTGATCCCCTTTACTGTAGCACATGTGGGGTTTATATAGGAAGGAGAGAAGATCTTCCCGCGTGCGAACCGTCACATCATATTAAGGATTAGCCAGGGATTAGGATAAGTAAGTGGCTGTTCTGGCGGCGGAGTGAGGCTGACACAACAGTCTGCCAGCCTGTGATCCTGTCCCCCCTGACCTTAATTACTGTTAGGCGGCTATGCCAGGTGTTGATGACGTCTTTAATAAAGAGTTCTGACAGGGACTTGTGACAAACGTGACATGAGTACTCGACCTCGAGAGATCACCCTCGGGTGCCTGACCTCCAAGGTTCGGCCTTGGGAGCTCGATCTCGAGTATCCGACCTCAGGGACTCGACCTTGAGAGGGCCTCGAGTGCCCAACCTCCAAGGTTCGGCCTTGGGAGCTCGACCTCGAGTACCCGACCTCAGGGACTCGACCTCGAGAGGTCGGCCTCGAGTGCCCGACCTCAGGGACTTGATCTCGAGAGGTCGGCCTCGATTATTCGACCTCGAGAGCTCGGCCTTGGGAGCTCAGCCTTGAGGGCTCGGCCTCGGGAGCTCGGCCTCGAGGGCTCGGCCACGAGAGCTCTGCCTTGAGAGCTCGG
>JAGFNQ010001739.1:357933-404704 GCA_024364735.1 Boesenbergia rotunda
TCGACCTCCCCCCAAATCGGGCATCAACGCCCGACCACGTGTCAGCTTCCAAATGGGAGCTACTGGTATCGAGGCGTCGTGGGCGTGGTTTCGCATGGCGTCCACGAGAGAAGCCTCGATGCGTGGTGGGAAATTGCGCTGATCGGCGGTAGAGATCGGCGCCCGCCTTTTCCTTCCTTTGCATCCGACGGTCATCTTGGTTTGGCCTGCCAGTATAAATAGGCCAAGCCCTTCATTTCACTCCTCTTCACCTTGATCTCTGCTTCTTTCCCCTTCCTGTCCGACCTTTGCCGCCCGACTTCCCTGAACTTCAGCGAACTGTGTGTTTTCAGCGACCAGTAGCCGCACCAGCGTTTTATCCTGAGCCCTAACATTAGGTATTCTTCTCCCCGCCTAGATCTTTTTCTGTTAATTTCTGAGTCTGACCACATGGCTAGCTCATCTTCTGAGCCCGGGCCGTGGTATACCACCACTCGCTCGACCTTGAGTCTGGGTTCTTTAGAAATCCTCCGTATAGATTATCGTATTCCCGAAGATCACCCTTTTATTCTCCCCACTCGAGACAATCGACCTAACCAAGCCCCGGTAAATTACTTTACTATCTTTAAGGATCACCTTCTAGCCGGCCTGCGATTCCCTTTACACCCCTTTATTGTAGAGATCTGTCGGTACTTTCAAGTGTCTATCTCCCAATTAGCCCCGAACTCGATTCGGATCCTGTGCGGCACGTGGTCATCTTTGAGTCCTTCCGAGTTCCTCTCAATCCTAGGATCTTCCATCTCTTCTTTTACCTTAAAATGCAAGAGCCCGGCTGTTTCTTTTTTCAGGCCAGGATTAACACAGCCCCTGGACAAGGTTCCTTCTTCAAACAAGGGATGGAAATCCCACTTCTTTTACATAAGCACCACTCCACCCGCGTCCTGGCCACTTAAACTGGCTAGAGGCGCTACCTGACCACCCGGTCGCTCCTCGAAGGTATCGTGCCGACCCTTGCTTTCGATCGGCCTTTTCTAAAATCGGAGGACGTCATTTTCATGTCGGCAAACTGCTTGAACGAGGCCGTGCTTTACATCTGCCGGCTGAGTCAGATCCCTGCCAGACTACCCGGCACTTATGGTAAACTCCCCTTTTGATTATAACTCTTTTAATGCTAACTAAAACTTTTTCTGACTTGCAGCTCAGGCCCTGATGGATGCCCTCCTCGATGAAGAGCTGGCCCTGGAGGACGAAGCATTAAACACTCGGGCGGCTGAACTGTTGGCCCTCCGAAATGTGCCTCCCGTAAGGGAAGCAACCGGTTCCCAGGCAACCAGGTGGGGCGGATAGCGATTCGGAGTTAGAAGTGTTAGGCGAGGGGTCGAGGTAAACCTCCCGGACATCCGAGTGGAGGCCGAAAGGCAGACGGTTATTGCGGATCCGTCCTCTTCCAATGCACCCAAAAAGAAGAAGAAACGCCCTCGAGAAGCTGCTTCTTCCGGCACTCCCGCGACTCAGGCTCAACCTGAGAGCACGTCGGAGCTGCCTGCTCCCCTACCCAGTCGAATCAGGATCCGACTGTCGACTTCCCGCTCGACCTCTCCTCACCCGGGAACCTCAGCTCCATCCTCCAGCGCGGCTCCGCCCGAGGTCTCCCTGCCCAGACTGAGCGCACCCCGACCGGCGGACTCAGCCGCCAGTCCGGTCCCCACTCCTCCGGCGGACGTTGTTGATACGGTTAGTGAAGAGGCGATCGCCTCTCTTCTGGCCATGCATGACCTTCCCCGAAACTCCAGTAGAGGTGCAGCTTCCCTCCGAAAACTACTCTACTTCGGATGGTCGCGCCCCAGCCAGTCAACCTGCATGGTCATCTTTCTGCTGCTTGGGACCAAGGCCTGGAGTTAACTGAAGGACGGAGTCCTTTCAGCCTGGCCGACAACTTCGCCGTGGACATGGTCAAGGTATACCCTCTCTCCTCCTCTGCTCCCTTCTCTCTTTTCTCACATTTCTTGTTCTCGCGCAGCTGTGGGTCGGGGGCCAAGCAGTCACCCAAGCCTTGGTAACGCAGGTTAGGCAACGCCGAGCCGCTGAGCATAAGATACAAAACTTGGAGCACCAACTAGCTCAGTGTGCTCTCCCCCCTGGCGTCGAGGGTCAGACCCGACTCCGCGATGAGGTAGCCGCTTTACGAATGCAATTGGCGGAGGGTGATATCCGACTAGAGAGAGCACACGAGGTGTTGGCGGCCTCAGCTCGCGAAATAGATCTGCTCGGCACCCGGTTGGAGGCCGCCGAAGCCACGAAGAAAACCGCCCTTACTCTCGAAGCTCGGGCTCGTTCTGACCTGGACCGGAAAAGCATTGAGGTCCGCGACTTACAGCGACAACTGCGGGAGGCCTCTGCCCTTCACCAACAGGCCCTTCAAAGCAAAGAAACAGAACTTGCCGCCTTGAGGGGGAAGGCGACCGAGCTCCAAGCTCAGCGAGAGGCCTCTCAGGCTTTGGAAGCCCGACTGACCAGTATGGAGGCAGGCATGACAGCCAAGGATGCCCGACTTAAAGAGCGAGACGTTGAGATAGTCCGCTTGCAGAAAGAACTAGCCGATCTCAAAGCTGGGGAACTGGCTCGGATCGAACAAGCCAGACTAGCCTATGTCCAATCGCAGCCTTTTCGGCAGCAGGTGACCAAGAAGATTGCCGGCATGCTGAAGTATGGGGCAGAGGGCACAATACATCAGCTCCGGGAGGCCGGCCATCTTCCTGCCGACCTGCTTCCCAACGTGGTGAAGCTTTCCCTGATCAAGGCCACGATTCCCTTCGACGCCTTCCCAAAATTTACTTAGCTTCGTGGGCCCGACCTCCCTTCGCCCGAGTTGCTGCTCAGTCTGCTTCCTCTCCATTTTTAAGTTCTGAAAATTTTTGTGATGACACTTGACTTCCTGACTTGGCCTTCAAGGCTCAGTTTTGTGATGGCCCCGTGCCTGAACTCATTTCTGTAGATTTTTCTCTTGCTTTATTTCGCTTAACTATCTACGACGTATGGGTTTTTTGCTAAGTGCTGCTTATTTGATGCGTTCGCTCTGCTCGTTGAAGGTCGGTATTATGAGTTATTCCCCGAAATTTTACAAAGTACGGGTCACCCGGGTTACTTAGATCATTATCGTAAGGAAGACTCCTTCAGGTCGGGTAGGGAGCTTTCGCTATGTGTCGAAGGCCAGAGACATCTACTCGGTCAGATGTTCGACTGAGCTGACGTCCGAGTCCAAGAATACCATGAGGTCAGGTTGGTCCCCTAACTCGGGGGTGTCGTTAGGTCGGGTTGACGTCCCGTCTGGGCTGCGTTGCTTAATTAGGCCTTTCTCGGGTCTGAGTATTCTTTTTTCACTATTTTGTTTTGATCTCTCACTCTATAATCAGTTACTTGGTATGTTCATCCTATTCTCTTTAGTTTGACCTTTCTGGCCAACTCGAAAATTTGGCTAAGTGTCAGACGCTCGGGCGACTCGTGTTATTAATCTTTCAACCTGACCTTTTCCCAAACTTGCGATTGTGGAGTGGTCGGGTCCATATCCTACCTCAGCCATGAAGGTCGGTAGGGCGCATGATGCGACTTGCTGATTTCATTCGGTCGGGTGGATACCCTGACTCGACGATTTTGCTCGGTCGGGTCGGCATTCCGACCCCGCATTCAGTTTGGCTCCCTTCGAGTTAACCTTATCAACAAGGCCAAGTTATTCGGTGTGTTTTGGTTCGTCCAGATCCACCTTATCTAAGCAGATCTGTTGTTTATCAGGACGTGGGGAGCCACGCCTCGACAGCAGATATTGCGGTGAGATGTCACTTCATATTTCCCCTTAACAAGAGTCTGGACACCGTCCGACTTACCTCGGGTCGAGCGTGGACCGCCACGCCCGACCGGGCCCGACCAAACGTGGGATGCCACGCCTGATCGGCGCCGGGTCCGGTGGGTGCGTGAGAGCAACCTCACTTATAACTTGCCTTAGCAAGAGTCTGGACACCGTCCGACTTACCTCAGGTCGAACGTGGACCGCCACGCCCGACCGGGCTCGACCGAACGTGGTACGCCACGCCCGATCGGCGCCGGGTCCGGTGGGTACGTGAGGGTAAGCTCACTTATAACTTTCAGGTATGATTTTTTCCGGAGAGTCGGAGTTTTTGTTATCTTTTCTTCTGAGTACAGTTACAAGAATCATTCCTCTCCTCTCTCCTCATGGTACAATTTCAAATGCACTGCGCTCCAGGGTCACCCGAGCCGCTTCCCTTGAGCATCTTGCAGATAATATGCTCCCGATCCCAGCGCCTCGACCACTAGGAACGGGCCACTCCATGGGGGCTCTAGTTTGCCTACTTCTCCAACGGGCTTGACTCTCTTCCATACCTTGTCCCCTACCTGGAAGTGTCAGGGTATAACTTTCTGGTTGTATCGGTTCCGCATCCTCTGCTGATAAGCGGCCATGCGGACGGTAGCCTTAGCTCGGACCTCCTCAATCAGATCTAGCTCAGCTCGTCTCTTCTCCGCATTGTCTTCTCCATATAAATATCTCCTGTCAGACTCGCAGCCGACCTCCATGGGGACTACTGCTTCACTGCCATAGACCAGCTGGAAGGGAGTGCACCCCGACCCCTCTTTGGGCGTGGTGCGAAGGGCCCACAAGATCCTTGGCAACTCATTCACCCAGGATCCGCCGACCTGATCCAACTTAACTTTGAGCCCTTTCAGAATCTCTCTATTGGCTACTTCGGCCTGACCATTACTCTGGGGGTATGCCATGGAAGTGAAGGCATGTTTGATCCCAAATTCCTTGCACCAATTTCTGATAATACGACCCTGAAACTGTCGACCATTGTCTGACACCAGCTTGTGAGGTATGCCATACCGGCACAAAATGTTCTGCCAAAGGAATTTCTTCACAGCTTGTTCGGTGATCCGGGCCAGAGCTTCTGCTTCGACCCACTTGGAGAAATAGTCTACGGCTACCAACAAGAATTGCTTCTGGCCTGCTGCCCTGGGGAAGGGTCCCACTATATCCATGCCCCACTGATCAAAGGGACACGATGCAACGGACGCTCGCAGCATCTCGACCGGTCGGTGAGACAGATTCTGATACTTCTGACAAGAAAGACAGGAAAGAGCCATCTTCTCTGCATCCTTCTGAAGGGTCGGCCAGAAATAACCGGCTAGCAGGACCTTCCGAGCCATGGACCGGCCTCCTGAATGATTTCCGCAGCACCCCAAATGCACCTCTTTGAGTACATAGTCTGCATCTTCCTTTCCGAGGCACCTGGCTAGAGGTCGGGAAAAAGCCCGCTTGTACAACGCGTCCCCTATCAGGGTGAACCGGGCTGCTCTGATCTTCAGTATTCTGGCTTGCCCGGGGTTGCCTGGGAGAGTCCCCTCCTTCAGGTAGGCGATGAATGGAGCTCTTCAATCCCCCTCTATCTCCATTTCTGCTTCTCTCTCGACCTGAGTCACCAGCATGATTTGAGATGAAGGTTTGGGGAAGACCCATGGACGGACAGAGCTGGCCAGCCGGGCTAACTCATCCGCCTTGGCATTATCCCCTCGGGGGATCTGTGTAATCTGAACTTCTTGAAATTCTGCTTGCAACTGTTGATAGGCCTCTACGTAAGCTTGTAAATTCTCGTCATTCACTTCAAATCGCCCGGCCACCTGTTGAGTCACTAATTGAGAATCAGAATGTAGGATGACCCGAGTGGCCCCGACCTGTCTGGCTGCTTGAAGGCCTGCTAAGAGGGCTTCGTATTCAGCCTGGTTATTGGTAGCGTGATACTCCAGGCGCACGGCCAAATGGATGGGGTCTCCCTTGGGAGACATCAATAGGATCCCAACGCCACTCCCTGCCCGGGTGGCTGACCCGTCCACATATATTTTTCAGACCTCCTCCTCTTCCTCTGCATGAAGTTCGCTCAAGAAATCTGCTAAGGCCTGAGCTTTGATTGCAGTTCTGGGCTGATACTGAATATCATATTCGCTCAGTTCAGCAGTCCATTTGACCATCCGACCTGAGACTTCAGGGTTGATCAAGACCTTCCCGAGTGTGCTATTGGTCAGCACTCGGATAGGATGAGCCAGGAAATAGGGTCGCAATCGCCGAGCCATCAACACAAGGACATAAGCTAATTTCTCGAGTATAGTATACCTACACTCGGCCTCTTTAAATAAGTGCCCAAAGAAATAGACCGGCTGCTGCTCGGTCTCTTTCTGGGTTACAAGCACAGCACTCGCAGCTTCCTCAGTAGCAGATAAGTAAACGTACAAGGGCTCTCTTTCCTCGGGTTTGGCTAGTATTGGCAGACTGACCAGGTATGCCTTCAATTCTTCGAAAGCTCGGTCACACTCGGCATCCCACTGGAACTTGGAGGCCTTGCGTAGGATCTTGAAAAATGGCAGACTTCTGTTGGCCGACCTGGAGATGAACCGGGATAAGGCCGTGATCCTCCCGGTCAGGCGCTGAACTTCCCTTAGGTTTTTGGGCGGTGGCATGTCTAACAGAGCTTTCACTTTGCCTGGATTGGCTTCTATTCCTCGCTCGGTCAGGATGTAGCCCAGGAATTTCCCGCTCTTGGCTCCGAACAGACATTTCGTAGGATTGAGTTTGAGGCCATACCTCCGCAGGGTGCAACAAGTTTCTCGCACATCTGCTATGAGGTCGGCAGCCCGGGCTGACTTGATGAGGATGTCATCGACGTACACCGCCACGTTTCTGCCGAGCTGCTCTTTAAAAACCTTATTCATCAGCCTCTAGTAAGTTGCCCCGGCGTTCTTGAGCCCGAAGGGCATAACGGTGTAGCAATAAGTACCTTCGGCAGTGACAAAACTAACCTTCTCCTGGTCACCCGGGCATAATGGGACTTGGTGATATCCCTGATAGGCGTCGAGCATGCAGATGAGTTCACTCCCGGCTGTAGAGTCCACCATCTGATCTATTCAGGGGAGCGGGTAGCAGTCTTTGGGGCAAGCTTTATTGAGGTCTCTAAAGTCGATACAGACCCTCCATTTGTCACCCGGCTTGGAGACCAGCACCACATTGGCCAGCCAGGCCGGGAATTGGACTTCTCGGATGTGCCCGGCTCCCAGCAGTCTCTCCACCTCTGCCTGAATGATCTTATTCTGTTCAGGGCTGAAATCTCTTTTCTTTTGCTTCACGGGTCGGGCATCAGGGTACACGTGCAGCTTGTGCTCCATTACCTCTGGTCTGACCCCTTTAAGATCTTGTTGGGACCAGGCAAATACATCTCGATTCTGAGTCAGACATTCAATCAGCTGCTGTTTGAGGTCGGGCGATAGTCCTGGAGCTATCTTCACTTTGGTTTCTTCTTGATCGGGCAAGAGTTGGACCTCTTCCTCTTCCTCCATCAACTCAGCCCAGGGAGAAGGCGGAGGGGTCTGCACCATGTTACAGTTGGCCGGCGCAGGTCGGAAGGCCTTGCTTACCTCTACTCGGACATCATTCACATAGCATCGGCGGGCGACCTTCTGATCTCCTCTGGCTTCACCGACCTGATCTCCCACTGGAAATTTGACCTTCAGATAGAAAGTGGACATCACTGCCCGGAACTCATTCAGGGCCGGTCGACCCAGGATAACGTTGTAAGCTGAAGGGGCGTCCACTATCAAAAAGGTAGACCACCTGGTCCTCCTTAGAGGTTCCTCGCCAAGTGATATGGCCAGCTTGATCTGCCCCAGCGGACGAACCTCATTCCCTGTGAATCCAAATAAGGGTGTGGCCACGGGCTGCAGCTCGGTCATCTCAATCTGTAGTTGCTCAAACGCCTTCAAATATAAGATGTTCACTGAGCTGCCTGAATCCACTATGGTACGATGGATCTGATAGTTGGCTATGACCGCCGTGATGACCAGGGCATCATCATGCGGTACTTCTATTCCTTGTAGGTCGGCGGGACCGAAGCTAATCTGTGGTCCCTGAGCTTGGGCAGAACTGCGGCCCACTTGATAAATGTCCAGGCGTCGGGCCTGCGACTTCCGAGCTCTGTTGGAATCTCCGTAGGTAGGCCCGCCCGAGATGACGTTGATGGACCCGTGCACAGAGTTTTGTTGATTGGCCTGTTCCTCGCTGGCGTTCTCTGGCTCGGGCGAGCCTGGAGTCGGGAATAGCCTTCGGGCTATAGGGGCGGCTGGTCGGTCCCGGAGCTCGGGCTGGTTAGGCGATGCTCTTCCTCGGCCTCGGCCACCTCCTTGGTGAGCTCCTCTCGGACTACCTCAACCGGCGCGGCCCCGACCTCTGCCGGCCTGCCAGCAATCCTGAAGATCGTGTGTATGGCTATTATGGAAGGAACAATAGGGCTGCCATCTGGACGGGAGACAACCCTGGGCTACTTGCTGAACTACTCCCCTCTCGGCTCCTAGCCGGTGTCCCATAGCTCTGGGGCTCCTGAGGGGTCCTCCTGGAGGCATACTCCTTTGATGTTGTTGAGGGTTATCGGACGTAGGCCTGACCTCTGGCCTCCTGGCGGCTTGCGCTTCTTCAACGTCCACATATTTGCTGGCTTTACCCAGCAGACTTTCAAAGTCCTTTGGGGGCTTTCGGATCAAGGACCTGAAAAACTCGCCTTCTTGCAGACCTTGAGCAAAGGCGCTGACCAATACCTCAGACGTAGCAGTGGGCACGTCCAAGGCCACCTGATTGAACCTTCTGATGTAGGCTTTTAGGGACTCCTTAGAGCCCTGCTTCATGGTGAACAAGTTTAAACTGGTTTTGTGATGCCATTTACTGCTTGCGAAGTGTTGTAGAAATAG
This sequence comes from Boesenbergia rotunda, assembly GCA_024364735.1. Lineage (NCBI taxonomy): Eukaryota > Viridiplantae > Streptophyta > Magnoliopsida > Zingiberales > Zingiberaceae > Boesenbergia > Boesenbergia rotunda. The sequence goes on from JAGFNQ010001739.1 coordinate 366,709, forward strand.
TCTCTTGAAATCAGCGAAGTCTCTTATTGATCCTTCTGGGAGCCTGTCAAACCATCGCTGAGCTGGTCCTGCTAAAGTGGTCAGGAAGGCTCGGCACCTAATACCATCTGGGTACTGATGTAGCATCGAGGCATTTTCAAACTTCTTTAGGTGCTCTTCTGGATCAGTAGCTCCTCCGTACTCAGCAACGGATGGAGGTCTGAAGTGCTTGGGCAGTGGCTCATTCAAGACTTGGGTGGAGAAAGGGCATCCTGTGCGCTCAGTCGGGAACGGCGCAAGGGGAGCCTTCCCTTTGCTAACTCTGGTATGGCTAGATGTAGCTTCATGTGGATCCGATTGTCCTGCTCCCTCGGCTGGGCCGAATAGCGCCCGGTGAAAGTGAGGGCTGCCCTCCTGTTGAACCCCTCCCTCAGTGCCTACCTGAGCGGTGTGCTCGGCCGGGCCCCGTGGGGTAGGTCGGGCGGCTGCTAGCTGGGCCTCCGCTAATTTCCGGGCTCTAGCTTCTATCAGCAGATCCAAGTCTTCCTGTGAAAGAGTAACAGTCACCCGGTTGGATTCACTCATCTTCGGCGTTCGATCAGGCTAGATTCCCACAGACGGCGCCAAATTTGATCCTGTCGATAAGCGAAGATCGGTTCTCACTCGGATGACTCAGTCTAACCAAGCCGACCCGGTCTGCTGTAGTTTGGGAGGTCGGACCGAAACAGAGCTCTCAATGTAGTGGAGTGGTTGCAAAGTGGCAGCGATCCCCTCTACTGTAGCCCATGTGGGGTTTATATAGGAAGGAGAGAAGGTCTTCCCACGTGCGAACCGTCACATCATATTAAGGATTAGCCAGGGATTAGGATAAGTAAGTGGCTGTTCTGGCGGCGGAGTGAGGCTGACACAGCAGTCTGCCAGCCTATGATCCTGTCCCCCCTGACCTTAATTACTGTTAGGCGGTTATGCCAGGTGTTGATGACGTCTTTAATAAAGAGTTCTGACAGGGACTTGTGACAAACGTGACATGAGTACTCGACCTCGAGAGATCACCTTCGAGTGCCCGACCTTCAGGGACTTGACCTCGAGAGGTCGGCCTCGAGTACCCGACCTCAGAGACTTGACCTCGAGAGGTCGGCCTCGAGCGCCCGACCTCAGAGGCTTGACCTCGAGAGGTCGGCCTCGAGTGCCCCGACCTCAGGGACTTGACCTCGAGAGGTCGGCCTCGAGTACCCGACCTCAGAGACTTTACCTCAAGAGGTCGGCCTCGAGTGCCCGACCTCAGAGACTTGACCTCGAGAGGTCGGCCTTGAGTGCCCGACCTCAGAGGCCCGGCCTCGAGTGCCCCGGCCTCAGGGACTTGACCTCGAGAGGTCGGCCTCGAGTACCCGACCTTAGAGACTTTACCTCAAGAGGTCGGCCTTGAGTGCCCGACCTCAGAGGCTCGGCCTCGAGTGCCCCAGCCTCAGGGACTTGACCTCGAGAGGTCGGCCTCGAGTACCCGACCTCAGAGACTTTACCTCGAGAGGTCGGCCTCGAGTGCCCGACCCCAGGAGATCCGTCCTTAAGTATTGGACTACGGGGAGAATGGCCCTGGGTGAGTTAGACTTCGGCTTGGGATTCTGCCTGCTCGGACCGCTGCTCTCCTTGAGCCGGATTGAACCGGACAATCTCCAACCGAGCGACCGGGCTCTTGATCCGGATAAAAAACTGCTCGCCTGGATCAATTATTATATAACTTTCTAGTCTGATTGAGGGGCGAGCACCTCTGTGAATATCATATTTCTAGCTTATCATTTTAAATATATATTTGTTGTACTTTATGGCTAAATGATTGTCGCGTGAGGTGTTCACGTAGCTAGGTTTTTTTTACATTTTTTTATAAATATTTTTTTTAATTTTATTAATAAATAATTTTTTAATCACATTATATACGTCATGAATATATAAATTTTTTTATACTATAATTAAGAGAAAAGATTAAATTCTAAAGAAAAATCTAATTAACTTAAATTCATTTTAATCAAACCTCTACATCCTGTTTGGAAAGGAAGTAATTGGAATTCCTTTGGGAATTAGAATTCAATTCTATCCTTTGGTAGCAATTTTCAGGAAGGAATTGATAAAGAATTGAATTTTAATTCCTTTCAAACCCCTCAAAATAAATCATACCTAAACACCTCTGATTTGTGAAAGGAATTCACATGAACAAATTAAATTACCAAATCGTCCACTCACAAAATAAATCAAAGTTGGTCCGGCTCCATCCTCGCAGAATAAAATCGTAAAAGTATAAAAATTGAATTTGTTTTTACAATTCATTCCAAACATGAGAATCCAATTCCTTACTTAAAAGGTTTCCAAACGGAGTGTAAATCTTAAAATTTTTAACCCTCAATATATATTAACTAGTAAGTATTTAAAAATTTTTATCTGAAATATTATAATCCAAGAGGAAAGTCTAAATCTCAAAGAAATTTTTTTATTAATTTAAACTTACTATAACTCAATTTTTAAATTTTAAAATCTTAAACCTTTTATTTATATATATATATATATATATATATATATATATTTATTGAATCCAGACCTCTCAATTATGCACAAGCGCATGGCGCCTAGATCCGCAACCCATCAAATTTGTTATAAAATAATCCTAATAATTTTAAGCGAGATTAGATGTTATATTTTTCACTAGTGTCAAAATAGAGTTGTTTTTTGAGGAATAAAAGTACTGAGGGACTAATTAGTAATGTTAGAAATACAAACAATTCTCCAAGTTTGATCCCGGGCCAGCTTATGTGTAGTCTGGCCAGGCCGCCTGACGCTTCATTAGCAGAGGATAAATTCGCGGGCTTCGGGAGCCCATGGGATGTAAGGCCCATACAGGCGACCTGAGCCTAGTTCCCTCGAGAACGCGAAGGGACAGACCTAAGTCATCATCTAGACTTTCTCACGGGCATGCCCCCGCGCTCCTCTCCAGGGGGTTTCCAGTCGGACGTGTGGCATCCCACGCTCCCTGGGAGCCTCTGCATTCAGATAATATCTAACTCAGTCTCTTACCTCTCTCGGCTTGGCTCCTAGCCGACACATGACAACCCACGCTCCTGGGGTAAGCCCGAGCCCGAAAAAACTTTACCCAGTATCTCACTAAAGGCCCCCAGTCGGCCTCATCAGCCAATGCTGGGGGCCTCATCAGCAAATGCTCTCAGTCGGCACCTTCCTTCTAGGCCCTCAGTTGGCATCATTAGTCCATGCCCTCAGTCGGCACTTGGCATACAGAACAACCACTCCCTGACACCAGACTACTAGAAGCAGTACGGGGTCGACGCAGGACTGATGTCAGGCCGAACGGCGCCAAGTGACGCTACCATTAAGTTGACAGTGCCCCTATCCTTATTCCAGTGTGCACTACTTTACTCTGCCACCTCTGGGCATGCATCGTCTTGTCCTCGCTACAGGACAAAGGATGACAGGCGGGGCAGGAGCTGTCAGCTTCCCCGGCCATATAAGCATCTTCACTCCGCATCTCGCAGGTACGCGCAATAGTACATTCTTATTGTTCTATTGCTTTCTTTCTGCTTGCCACTCTCGAGGATTGACTTGACCATCGGAGTGCCTTGCCGGGGACTTTTTCCGGCGGGTTCTAACGGTCCCTGTCTTGTAGGTCAACAGCAAGCTTCGTGGCCAACCTCAGCAGTTCGTGATCCCTAGAGGACCATCTCGCTTTTGGGAAGCCCACCTCATTTCACGACAGGATCAAGACCCTTTTAGTTATTATCTGAATTATCCCTCTTTATAATAATTATAATTAATAACTACTATAACATCCTCATAACTTATCTGTGTACAAGATATAATGGCTATTAATGTAGTTGTTATATCTTGTAACCACTATGTATTTATAATTATTACAACATATGCATATGTGATTTTTGTTCAACTCAAATCAACATTAATTATATCATATTATAATATGGATCATAATTACTATAATATATATAAAAATAATTATTAACGAGATTGGATAACGTCGAATTTTTGACGATCGGGCATAATTACTGTAATATAAAGCAACTATCATTCATAATTCAAACGTTATTGATGAATAACATATTTTATTAGTTATGAATGAATGGATCAACATTATAATAAACATAATTTATAGATGCTATAACAAATGTGTACATGTATATCAATAATATGTTATAATCGATATGAATCATACTAGTTATACTTATTGTTTAAGATCATCTTCAATCATAAATATCATATTTGATATAATTTTCATATTAAAATGATATAATTTTAATATCAAATACTACTTAAACACCAACCCACTTACATCATATCATAAAAAAATAATATTCATTAGAATATTATATTTTTTTTCTTATTCATAATTTAATTATTTATCTACATATTAATTTATTAATATTTTTATATGATAATTATTATATTTAAATATTAATACTCCAATGATATTTGATAGGGTGTGTTACTCATGTTTTTAAATTTTTATTAGTAATACTTTAATTTGGCGTGGACTATTTTTATTTTGTATGTCAATGGGTGATGTATTTTACATTTTTATATATTAAAATTTTTAATATTTTTTATGAAATTAGTAATATAATTTATAAATGAAATTATAATTAAAATATATTAAATAAATTAAAAATAAAAATTTTAATAAATTAAATCTTTACGAATGTGCATAATAAAATTAAAATATGCCACTAAACTTAATTGATCTGCTATGAACTGTCCGCCACACACCTAGATTGAATCCAATGCCCCGATTGTATCCAGCGGGGGTCTGGATTGAATCAATCCAATGCCCCGGTTGTATCCAACGTGTGGTCTGGATTGAATCGAGCAGGGGTCTTAGGTTATATATGTATATTAGTTGAGGAGCTTGGATTCAATTTAGGAGCCTGAAATTATTTTTTATTTTTTAAAAATTAAAAATTTCAAAATATAAACCTTAAATATATTTGCTATACCTAGTGTGTATCTAAATTTTTTTTATCTTGAGCATTATAATCCAAGAGAGAAGTCTGAATCTTGGAAGAAAAATCTTATTAACTTAAATCCACTATAACTCAATCCTTAAATTCTAAAATCTTAAATTATCTTAAATACATATAATATACTACATGAGCATCTAAATTTTATCATCTTTAATACTATAATCCAAGAGGAACACTTGAACCCTAGAAGAAAATTTTTGTTAGCTTAAACCCACTATAACCTAAACCCTAAATTGTAAATCTTAAATCCTAAATACATATAATATACCTCAAATAATTTTTTTTTAAAAAAATGTTTGAGTGAACTCGAGGCACTTGGATTTCAATCCAGGTGTCTTGAGTCCACACAGATCCATAGTAAATTGGTTCGTAACGTATTAAAGTTTTGCCACTAACTACACTTAATTTAAATTTATAAAAAATAATTAATATTACTATAAATAATAAGGTTAAAAATAATAATAATTACAAATTAATTTTTATTTATGATATTTAATAATATATATTACATATGATTTTATTAATTATACAATATAATAGAGGGCCCTTCCCACATCAACCATGATGCGGGAATAGTACAACCCTAAGCGTGAGAGTTCGGCATGTGAATTGGAATACTTCATTAATATTTTTATATTATACTAGTATTTTATCCATGCGAGGTACAAATTATATCTCATATAAAATATGATTAAAAAAATAGATAACGATTAACCACATTAAAAATTGAATAACGATTTTTATCAAATTGATTTCAGTCTCATTATGATTAACGACATTCAAAATAAAAGGATATATGATAAACTCATTTTCTATTTGAGGATTAATTTTAAGACACTTTCCATTTAGAATTATTGATTCTAATGCTTTATTATTTTAATTTATTCCGGCAATGACACATTTACTTTGAATGATTGGATTTAAATGTTTTTCTTTTTTGACATATATATAAATGAAGAAACCAAGAGCACATTAATTATGTATTGAAATATTAAAATTAAATTAAATATATAAAATAACTCGGTTTCTATCTATATCTAAGTCATTATATTTTTAAATGCTTTTATAATTTAAGAAGATAATATCAAAAGTTTATAATATTTTAAGTGGTTATGATTTAAAAAATAATTTAATTTGATATTAAAAAATTAAATATATGTATTGGAATATATATGAAATAGTTGATAAAAACTAAATGAAGATTTCAAATTTATTTTCGTTGATTTGATTGAACTTGAAATTGTAAACGTATTTATAATTATTTTAAAATTTTGATATAATATGTAGTAATCGAGAGAAATTCAAAGTTAATTAACTTTTTAAAATGAAGATTGGACCTTTCAAAAGAAGACATAATTATTTATCTATTAGTAGAATTCGAGAGTTTTTTATTGATTAGACTTTCTATTTATAGAGATATTATTTAGGTAGAAAGTTTCATAGTTACTATTTTTAGATTTTTTTTTGTTTTTATAAAGTTAAAATACATTAAATCAGAATTTTCAAAATAATTTTAAATGATCTTACAATTTCAAGAAATAATATTAAAAATTTATCATGTTTTACATAGTTATGATTTAAAAAATAATTTAATTTAATATGATAAATAACTCATCTTTTTTGGATTTATAAAGAAAGGGTACAGTGAAAATTAAGACAAAGAAACAAAACACAAATCAAATAGAATGCAAGCGGTTTTATTTGCTTCGGAACCTTCGACGATTCCTACTCCAAAATCGAGGTCTGCTGAACCTATCAATGGGTAATACAGTAAATTTCTCTACCAATAAACTCCTGGTAGAGTGATCGAATACAAATAAATAGATACAGTATAATACACTACTCTATCCCTTACAAATACATTAGAGTAAGTGTAATAAAATAAAGGTTACCAACCATAGAAGAATCTCAGTCGAGCTCGAGTATTAGTGTCGGTCTTCCGACAACGATCAATTGTAGTCGAGTAGTTGTGGGGTCGCAATACGAAGACGAAACTGCAGAAAGAGCATTTGAGCTTTAATAATTGTATCATTATATCTCGAAGCTTCCTCGAATTGTCCTTATATAGGACATCTAAGGCGCTTCAGTTCCAATTGAGATTTCTCAAATATAAAAACTCATCATATCTGAAGCCTGCGCAACTTATCCTTTGGAAGGTGCCTCAGATCCATAGTGAGGCACCTCGGATCCCAACTGAGGCGCCTTAGTCCGCCAAAATCTCATCTTTAGCGACTGCTGCACCGAGGTGCCCTCAACCACCCGAGGCGCTACCAATCCCAATTGAGGCATTTTAGGTTCCAACTGAGGCCCCTTGGAAACTGTTTATCCGAGACTAAATTTTATAGTTTAGACCATATAAAATATGTTAATCCAAAAATTAAGTATACCCTGCAAAACAAAGTTAACACAAGTATAAATCGGGTAAAATAAAATTCAGTATTAATTACATCTTGTCTTTCCAAGATCAAAATCTAGTCAAGACCTCAGCTTAGAGCTTCGAAATAGTTCTAAGTTGGGTTGCGCCTAAAGTTCCTACCGGGGACTCATCCTCACCGGCAGGGACGGATCCAGAAATTATAGTTAAGGGGGCTTAACCAAATGTAATACAGTATATATTATTATTAAAAATGTATAATAAATTATATCAATATATAACAAAAAAGTTATTATATTATACTGTTCAACGAAGTTGTGCCCTACGAGATTTTGAAACATAAAATTCATCTATAATAGAATCTACATCTATATCTTTAGCTAAATCTCGTTCAATATAGAGTATCAAACAATCTTCAAGAAAATCGTCTTCCATTTTATTGCGAAGTGTTGTTTTCTAAGTGATGTAAATAATGACAATCAATAAAATCAAATGCAATAAATCAGTAATAGTTCTATTGTAATTTGATTTTCTAAGTGATGTAAATAATGACAATCGATAAAAAAAACATATTATAAATCATTGTAAATTGTAATTACTGATTTGTGAAGCAAATTAGCCTGGGCCTGCTGCTTTGGGAAAACACCAAAGGTCCAAAACGGCAAAACCAATATGGCTAGGACACATCGCCAACGTTTACGCCGCAGGCCCGCAACATCTGATGCTTTGGCAGCGAGCTAGCAAAGCCACAGCGGCGCGGCATGCTTTGGCTACTCGACGACGACCACGACAACGGGAGTCGGAGGTGATTGCGAACATGTTACCGTAAAAAGGAGAAGAAGAAAATATTAGGGATTTAGCCATTTAGGGTTACCTGTCCGCAAGCGAAGCACGGGCTGGTGCGGCAGTGCCGATGCAAACGCCGATGTAGTGGAGTCACTCCGACGTCGGCTGGTGGCGGTGGCGCGGTTTGCCTTCACTCTTTGGCCTTCGCCCTTCGCCGTCTCGTCACGCCTCATGCAGTCACGCGTGTTGGAGATGGGAGCAAATCAAACATTCAGGATTCCACTTATTTTTTATTTTTTGGGTTGGTAGGGCTGGGCTATAGCCCAGTATAGCCCATAAATAGATCCGTCTCTGCTCACCGGAATTCGCTCCTCCAGTGACTTACTTCGCTTACCTTGTACAGATTTACTTAGCTCCTTAACCCACCAAGTCCTTCAATCAACTGTCAGGTCTCGCGAACCCAGCTGGACTTCATGTCATGTCTCCATCAACCTGGGCTTCAACCAGTTATCAAGTCTCGCGAACCCACCCAATTGGACTTCCTGTTAGGACTCAACCACCTTGAATTTTAGCTTAGTGTCAAGTCCTAAGTCTTTCAATCATGTACACTTGATAACAAGGTAAAATAATAACAAACTTAACTTTAACCAATTTATCATATATCAAAACCTGACTTCAACTATTAGTGTAAACTACACCAACTATATATATATATATATATATACACACACACACAATACACACACACATTGTATTGAAATTTTAAAAATAATATTAAATGATTTTATAATTTGAAGAAGATAATATCAAAAATTTATCATATTTTAAGTGACTATGATTTAAAAAATAATTTAATTTAGTAATCGAGAGAAATTCAAAGTTAATTGACTTTTTAAAATGAATGTGTGACCTTTTAAAATAAAAAATAATGATTTATCTATAGGTGGAATTTAAGTTATATATATATATATATATATATATATATATATATTATATATATATATATATATATATATAACTATCAAACTTTAAGCCTAAATAATATTTCTATAAATATAAAACTTAATCAATAAAAATAACTTAAATAATAATACCTATAAATAAATCATTATTTTTTTCATTTTAAATATATATATATATATATATATTTATTTTATGTATTATAGTTGCTCGTAATTTCAATTTAGATGTTCAGATAAATAAAACGTGCCTTTCATAATTAATTAAAAAATCCATTTGACCATTTCAATAAAAGGGCATTTTTTTTATTTCTGCTATAATTTTTTTGAGAAAATTTCATTAACCCCCCAAGGTTTTGTAAAACTTCAAAATTAATCTCGTAGTTTGAGGAAAATAAAAAAATCCCCTCGTACAATATAAATAGTTCAAAAACCTCCTATTGATGGAAAAACATAAATAGAAACGATAAATAGTTCAAATACCCTCTCAACTACAATCCCCATAATAACCCTAATCTATCCAGCCTCCTCGCGGACTACTCCTCTCGCCCCCTTCTCCACACTCCCTTCTCCTCTCACCCCCTCCTCCTCTCTCTCTTTGTTGTTCTAAAGCATGAAATCGTGAACGAATCTACGAAATTATAAAACGGTAAACACTTATAGTGATTCTCGCTCGTCCTTCGTTGTTCTTCGCGCTTGTCGTCGGAAGAACGATCACGGGTCGGAAAGTCCTTCAGCCTCCACAAATCAAATCCCACCGAGATGGATGTTCTTCGCTCTTTCTTGCCTTGTCTCTCTTGGATGCACCCCCTCCCCTTTTATAGTAGAAGGGCTAGGGAAGGGGAGGGGAGAGAAGTGGAGAAGTGGGGAAAGTGGCTTCTACTAGGGAAGGGGAGGGGAGAGAAGTGGAGAAGTGGAGAAAGTGGGCACCCCACGTCACCCACTTCTCCAACTTCTTACATCTCCCACTCATCCAAGTCAAGTCACAGAGACTAAATAAGAATCAGATTACAAAGACCATATCATAACTAGGTTACAAAAATCAAATAGTCACAAAGACCATATAGTCACATAGACTAATAGAACATCCAATTCATACTTTTGGGAAAATGATTCGTGCGACAGCAAGCATATTGAACAATCATTGCTAAGAAAGTTGTGACACTTAACTTAGCTGCTCTCTGAGCGATCAATACCAAGAAAGTTATTACACTTTACTTAGTCGCTCTATCACATGAATCAGAGACATCAATCACTTGCTTTTATCCCAGACTAAATCATTTACATCAATATGACATCTCTAATCCCTTGTAATAACCATTAAGTCAAGAGCATGTTCAGTATTTCTATTTAATACAATTATTCACAATCACATTTTAAGTACTCAACAAAAAATGTAATTGGTGGACCAGTGAATAAGTGTTAATGATGTAAATCTCTCTTAGTCTTTCTATTTAGCTTGAATCTATTCATTCTAATCAGTTGCTTTCCTAGTTATGCTCCATAGACCAAATCATCCATAGCTAATAGGATACATGCTAAGGTAGTAGACACTGATTAAAATTTCAAGCAGACAGCTAAATAGTTACATAGGGTAAATCTAAGATTAACTTATAATCTCAAGGGTCTCACATAGTAGAGAAGCAGGAATCCATTCTCCTACTACCCTTATTGTCGCTATAACACATATGGTATGAATCACATGCTACGATGTTTTTCTCTTTTAACAAAAAGAGTGCATGTTTTCTCAAAATTAACATCGTACAAATTTGATCTAGACATACCTAATGTCTAATCCTGAATTTAACTTATGAATTCCTATCTGGCTTTAAGCAGATTCAGTAAATGGTGAGTTCATTTACTCCGATCATTACATAAATGATCTCATCTTGATACAAAAATCAAGGCGACCCCAACTTATGAGTATGTCTCTATACACAGCTACATAAGCTGCCCCATAAGTAATGATCTTACCTCTATTTATACTCAACAAACAGAGATGATTGACCATGTGAGCGAACCAATCTCAACCTGCCAACATACTTATCGAGACTTTATCCAAATATGTAACACAAATATATATATATATATATATATATATATATATATATATATATATATATATATATATACTGAATAAATCATGGCATTTTCATATATTTGATTGGTTTTACAATGTGTTACATTTTACGAAGTCCCAAAGACTTCACAAAACCAAGAAATGACTCTTTAGTCAATGACTTAGTAAAAGGATCTGCAAGCATAGCACGAGTAGGAATATACTCAAGGACTACCTTTCTTTTGTCCACAATATCCCTTACACAATTATACTTAATTTCTATATGCTTGCCTTTACTGTGATATTTGGGATCCTTGAAAAAAGCTATCGTAGCTTGATTGTCACAATATAATGTAACGGGACTCCCACTATCCTCAGCAATCTTCAAATGCTTCAGAAACCTTCTTAACCAGACAGCTTCTTGTACAGCCGTTGCACAAGCCACATATTCGGCTTCCATTGTCGACAGTGCTACACAAGTCTATTTCTTGCTATTCCATGAGATGACGCCACCATTCAGCAAGAAAGCATAACCCGATGTGGATTTTCTATCATCAAGGTCTCCTACCCAATCTGCATCTGTATAGCCCTTCAGGCTCAACTTTGATCCTTGAAAGTAGAGACAATAATCTGCCGTCCCTTTGAGATATCTGAATATTCTCTTCACCGCCTTCCAATGTCTCGATCCTAAGTTTGACTGGAAATGGCTAACCAAGCTAACAACATAGCTGATATCAGGACGTGTACACAACATAGTGTATATTAAGCTATCAATGGCACTGACATATGGTTTTTTTTTCATATTGGCTATTTCATTAGGAGTCTTGGGATACATACTTTTGCTCAGAACAGTGTCTCTCGCTATAGGAGTTTGTTCAATGTTGAAGTTTGACATATTAAAGTGTTATAACATCTTAGTAATATAAGCCTCTTGAGACAAACCCAAAAGTCTTTTTGTTCGATCTCTAATGATCTTTACCCCTAAGATGTACTCGGCTTCTCTTATGTCAAATTGTGATGAAAGCCACGATTTGATTTCTATCACAAACTGTATGTCATTTCCAGCTATTAGCATATCATCAACATATAACGATAATATGACAATCTTTCCTTTATCCTCCTTGAGGTATACACAATAATCCTCATTGATCATTTCGAAACCATAAGATAAAATGACTTCATTGAATCTTATGTTCCATTGTCTCGACGCTTGCTTTATCCCATATATAGACTTTTTTTAGTCTACATACTTTATCTTCTTGGCCATCAGCAGTATAACCTTCTGGCTGTGCCATATAGATTTCCTCGTCAAGATTACCATTAAGGAAAGCTGTTTTTACATTCATCTGATGTAATTCCAAGTCATAATGTGCTACTATAGCTAAAATGACACGTATTGACACAAACTTCACAACAGGGGAAAATGTCTCTTCAAAATCAATACCCTCCATTTGGGTATATCCTTTTGCAACCAGACGAGCTTTGTATCTATTAATCGATCCATCTGCCTTCCTCTTGATTTTGAGAATCCACTTATTCTCAATAGCCCTACGGCCCGGAGGAAGATCGACTAAATCCCAAACCTGATTCTTTCTCATAGCCTCCATTTCTTCATCTATTGCAATTCTCCATTTTTCTCTAACTGAGCATCTCAATGTTTCCTCAACCGTTCAAGGTTCCTAATCGTCAATACGGAGAATCATTAATGTCTCATTCTCAATGTCAAACCTTCTTTTAGGAATAATCTTGCGATTACTCCTCCGCAGGTCTGACTATTGAGAAACTGAAACTGATTCATTCATTGATAAATCACTCCCACTGGGTAGACAAGATTCAGGTTTCTCCTGTGATTCCTGATTCGTTGATAAAGGAACAATATCCTCCTCCTCTATAGCAAATAGAGGAATTGATTTATCAACTTCACCTCTTGTTGGGAACTCAGTTTCAAGAAAAATTGCTATCTCTTGACTGTATTTCAGAGATGGTTCCATCTTGTTGCTCACCAATAAAAACATAACCCTTAGAAGTATCAGAATACCTTACAAAGATACACTTTTTACCCCTTGGTCCTAGTTTTCCATATTTGTGAGTCTTATCATGAACGTAGGCAGCTGACCCCCAAGGTCTCAGATTACTCAAATCTGGTTTTCTGTCTGTTCAACGTTCATATGGTGTAGATGGAATAGACTTAGAAGGCACTCGGTTAAGTATATAGGTAGCAGCTAATAATGCATCTCCCCAATAGGAAATAGGTAAATTAGCTTGAGCTATCATAGACCTAACCATATCTAGAAGAGTTTTATTTCTTCTTTCAGCAACCCCATTTTGCTGTGGAGTTCCAGGGATCGTTAGTTGTCTAATAATCCCTTTCTCGTTACATATTGTCTTAAACTGATCAGACAAATATTCACTTCCACAGTAAGTGCGTAAGATTTTAACCTTACGATCCAATTGATTCTCAACTTCATTCAAATAACGTTTGAATCAATCTAATACTTCATATTTATGAGAAATCAAATACACATGACCGAAACGTGTGAAGTCATAAATAAATGTAACGAAATAGGAACCTCCATGTCTAGCCTTCACATTCATTGGACCACATACATCCGAATGAATTAATTGCAATGATGAATCAGCTCTAATAGCCTTACCAAATGGTTTCTTTGTTACTTTTCCAGCAAGACAATGCTCATATATGGACAGATTAATCTTAGCATGAGTGCCCAATAGACCCTCCTTAGCTAATCGATTCATCCGTTCTTGTCCGATATGTCCTAGTCTAGCATGCCAAACTTCCTCACTAATATTAGCATCACTAGTAAGAGCAATGTTTGAAAAATAACTATTAATTCCATAATTAATATCTTGTTCTACATCAAGAACCATGAAACCATTCATTACATAACCACATCCAATTAACACGGAGTTAATACGAAGTTCCACGCAACGACTGAAAAAATTTATACAATAGCCTAAATCAAGAAGACTAGTTACAGAAACTAGATTCCGTCGAATCTCAGGAGCATATAGGACATCATGTAGAAACAAGGTACGCCCACTACGAAGGTTGAGTTTGCAAGTGTCAATTCTTTTGACTTCAATTCTTCCATTGTTTCCCACATATATCCACTTATTGTCAGCTGGTACTCGACGGTACTCCACGTATGTAGCTCGATCATGAGCTACATGGTTCGTTGCTCCTGAATCTATAATCCACAAAGGATAAGAATCAGTCAACAACACTGTGTTAGGATCGATACGCCTTGCTAGAGGGGGGTGAATAGCAAGTCTCGGCTTGTTCTTCCTACGATGTTAGTATGCGCAGCAGAAATAATAATAATAAACAATAAAAACAAAGGAACAACGCTAACAAATCGTATTTAGTTGGTATCCACCCCGGTCGGGTGACTAATCCAACAATCCTTCGGCGGATCAAACCCCGGATAACCTCCGGCTAGAACTCGTCTCTCCTTGTGGGTGGAGAAACCTCGCCACAACACCAAGGACACTTAGAGAACAAAGTAGACTACTATCTTGCCTTAGCCAAGCAAGATTCGTCAAGAAACTCAGCCACCACGAAGTCCTCTTTAAATAGGACTCGGGGCTGATTTCTCGCTACCAGTCGACTGCCCCAAGGGCAGTCGACTGGTGCCAGCCAAATTCGACCGTTGCACCCCAACGTTCGAATTTTAGCCAACTCACCAGCCACCTACCAGTCGACTGCCCCCAGGGCAGTCGACTGGTCCCAGACTGAGACCTTTCTGTGAGTTTCATCAGTCGACTGCCCCCAGGCCAGTCGACTGGTCTACTCACCCACCTAAGGTTACCCTTCCTGAGTACATTCCTCTCCGCACTCAAACCCTAGGATTTCCCGAGTACAATCACAGTGCACTCGTACCCTCACGACTCGACTGACTCCTCCTCCGCAGCCTCGACTGTTGCCTTCGCGCCCTCTTCATCTTCGGCTCCCGTCCCTCGGATGCACGCAAGCCTCCAACTTGCCTCCATGCCATCTTTCATGCATGCCTCGAAGTCCGTGTCCATCAGCTCATCGTCCCTGCTCTCCAAGGTCCCTCAGGTGCGCACACAAGCCTCCAGCTTGTCTCCATGCCGCCCTTCACCGTACCGAGGCCGTCCAGTCAAGTCCATATGCGTAACCTGTACAACCTGCACACTCAACATACGCATATAAGAATACAAGGGTAATCCTAACTTAAACCCTTTGCCCAAACATCAAAATCCATGGTCACACCGGACCATCTTAGGGTTGATTGCTCCAACAATCTCCCCCTTTTTGATGTTTGACAATACGTTTAAGTTAGGAAAAGCAAGACAGTAGTCAATAGCAAAAACAATGCTCAAATCATGCATATGCAATGCATACATGGATCCTATCCCAAGGCTTCCCACACCTAACTCTCCAAGTTAGGATTTTCTACACCTAGCCCTTCAAGCTAGGACTTTCTACACCTAGCCCTCCAAGCTAGGATTTTTACCCACCTAACTCTCTAAGTTAGGGCTTTTCACTAAAATGGGCTTTTTAAAGCTTTTCCCAAGCTCCCCTACACTGGACTTACAAAGGTTTTTTAAGAACCTTTCCAAGGTTCCCCTTACGCCACGAATGGAGCAACCATGCTCCCCCTTAATCTCAACTCCCCCTAAACTTAGGGTTTCTCGCAAAGGTATGTTCGGTTTTCCAACTTAAACTCAAACTTCTCCCCCTTTGTCATACATCAAAAAGACCCCAATAATATCCCAATTATTGATTCTTTTAATCCCCAATGATCATAAACAATGTGTAATAGCCCCCCATATACTTGTTTTGCATCATTTGGACCCCAAACCAGCTGTTGATACAAAAATTGGCCTTGACCAGTCGACTGCCAAAATGGCAATCGACTGATACTCTGAAAGTCTGAAATTTCAACATTTCTGACGAAATTCAGAAATGCGCCAAAAATTTCACAAATCTCCAAAAATTCCCAAATTTTATGGAGAGGTTTGTGGTTCCCATATCTACTTGGGAAAAATACATTCCAAAATGTATCTATCACCATTCCCAAGTTTGACACAAAACCCAAAAACTAGTCAAAAACTTCAATCAACCCTTGACCTAAAGTCCTAGTTTTGGTTTCCTCTTGATGTCTTTGCCCATGCCACCCCACAATGCATCCCTAGCATTGATTTATATGACAATTACACACCAAAAATCAACTTTCATGCAATATGACCCCAATATCATATTTTCATGCATGAAACTCAAAAACACCGTGCCAAAATCCAAGAATTGAGACTCAAGTCCGTCTCCAATTCTTTTGGCACACTCCATGGTCCATTTAGACCACTAGGAGCACCCCTCCTAAGGTCAATTCACCATATACCCCAAAGGCTTTTAGAGCTCTCCCTTGAGCTCTTAGCCCTAGCCACCTCCCTAGGTGACTCAACAAATGCTAAACCACACCGGTGAACCTCCGGTGACTCTTGGCCTACGAACTCAACCCTCTTAACCTTGGACCCCTTATCCTTAGTTAAGACCTTTTCCATTCCTTTTGATGGCATTCCTTTGCCATTCTTGCACTCCCCCTTCTTGCCATAATCATATGCTACCCTAACATATCTCTTTTCCTTGGCATGGGAGACCCTAGATCGGTATCCTAGACCCGATCTATCATTGTTGGGTTTTAGACCACCCAACACCATATCCAAACCCTTAGATCCAATAGTGAATCTCTCTAGGATTTTCTCTAACCTCTCAAGCTTTTCCCTTAAAGCTTGATTTTCCCTTTCTAGGTTCCTAAACCTAGAATCCACATGCCCATTTTGGATATTCCTAGAACTACCCATTTTCTTAGGCATTTGTTTCCCTCCCTTGGGATTAATGCCTTTAGCCTTGGATACACAAGTCTTAGATTTACCATGATGCATGCTTTTCTTAGGATATGTATCTACCTTGTTATCCTTATTCCTATCATGATACTTGAAACCAAAATTATGCACCATTAAGTACTTTTCATTTATCCTAGCATGCATGGATGAGCAATTTTCACTAGTTTTAGCATGCATAAAGGAACTTGAATTTGAATTGCATTTAGATTTAAGATTAGGGATTACCTCCCTTACCCCTGCAGTCCCTCCATAATATGGGCTTCTTTTCTTCTTTCTTTCCTCTTTCTCCCATCTTCTCAAGTGCTCCATTTTCTTGAACTCTTTACTCCTTGGGCACTTAGTGTGGTAGTGCCCTAGCTCTCCACATGTGAAGCATCGAATCTTCTTCCCTTTTGCTTGGGCTTCTCCAGTCCTACACTTTATGTTAGAATTAAAGGAATTTGGAACGAGTGTAGATTTTACCCCCTTTATACCTTGTGGGCACTTATCCTTGTAGTGCCCCTTTTGGTTGCAACCAAAGCATATAATATGTTCCTTTCTCTTGGCTTTGGTGAAGGTAGTGTCTAGGTTGACTTCTTCAATTCCTCTTGATGATGTGGAAGCTTCCTCTTGTTCTGGCATTGTTGATGGTCTCTCCTCCCCCTCAACCCTTGAGGTGGTGACCTCTTCCCCTTCCTCACTTGAAAGTGTAGATGATTCAATTCTCTCTTCTTCTTGAATCATGGAGCTTACTTCATTTGCATCTTGTATTAGTTGAACTCGTGTAGAATTTTCATGGAATGCCACTAGCTTGCTCCATAGTTCCTTAGCATCCCTATATTCACCTATCCTATCCAAAATGTCATTAGGTATTAAATCGATTAACATTTTGGTTACCTTGTTATTGATCTCGAATTGATGAATTTGCTCCTCGGTCCACTTCTTCTTCTTAAGAATCCTTCCCTTCTTGTCCTTGGGAGAATCAAAGCCTATTTCTATACACATCTAATTTTCAATATTAGTTATTAGAAAATATGACATTTTACCTTTCCAATATGTGAAGTCGTCATGGTCGTAAGAAGGTGGAATCCGGATATCCCATCCTAGCGGACCTTCTTCTTCCATTTTCCCTCTAGCTTTCTTTGCTCCGTCGGCGGTTAGTCCGATCAAGAGCGGTCCTTCGCTCTGATACCAATTGTTAGGATCGATACGCCTTGCTAGAGGGGGGTGAATAGCAAGTCTCGGCTTGTTCTTCCTACGATGTTAGTATGCGCAGCGGAAATAATAATAATAAACAATAAAAATAAAGGAACAACGCTAACAAACCGTATTTAGTTGGTATCCACCCCGGTCGGGTGACTAATCCAACAATCCTTCGGCGGATCAAACCCCGGATAACCTCCGGCTAGAACTCGTCGCTCCTTGTGGGTGGAGAAACCTCGCCACAACACCAAGGACACTTAGAGAACAAAGTAGACTACTATCTTACCTTAGCCAAGCAAGATTCGTCAAGAAACTCAGCCACCACGAAGTCCTCTTTAAATAGGACTCGGGGCTGATTTCTCGCTACCAGTTGACTGCCCCAAGGGCAGTCGACTGGTGCCAGCCAAATTCGACCGTTGCACCCCAACGTTTGAATTTTAGCCAACTCACCAGCCACCTACCAGTCGACTGCCCCCAGGACAGTCGACTGGTCCCAGGCTGAGACCTTTCTGTGAGTTTCATCAGTCGACTGCCCCCAGGCCAGTCGACTGGTCTACTCACCCACCTAAGGTTACCCTTCCTGAGTACATTCCTCTCCGCACTCAAACCCTAGGATTTCCCGAGTACAATCACACTGCACTCGTACCCTCACGACTCGACTGACTCCTCCTCCGCAGCCTCGACTGTTGCCTTCGCGCCCTCTTCATCTTCAGCTCCCGTCCCTCGGATGCACGCAAGCCTCCAACTTGCCTCCATGCCATCTTTCACGCATGCCTCGAAGTCCGCGTCCATCAGCTCATCGTCCCTGCTCTCCAAGGTCCCTCAGGTGCGCACACAAGCCTCCAGCTTGTCTCCATGCCGCCCTTCACCGTACCGAGGCCGTCTAGTCAAGTCCATATGCGTAACCTGTACAACCTGCACTCTCAACATACGCATATAAGAATACAAGGGTAATCCTAACTTAAACCTTTTGCCCAAACATCAAAACCCATGGTCACACCGGACCATCTTAGGATAGATTGCTCCAACACACTGAACTAGCAACATAATGCTCGTGAATAGAAAATAAATATGGATCTACCTTTTTCGGCTCAGTACATTCCAGAGCAAAGTGACCTTTCTTGCCACAGTTATAGCAAGTCAACTTGCTCTTAGGTTCTGTCTATACTTCTTTCCTTTAACATTCTTCTTGATTGGGCCTTGCCCAGCATCAGCAGCTTCTTTTCCTTTTCCCTTTCCTTTTCCTTTCTTGAACCACCTTTTTATTTTCTTGGATCTAGAACCTTCAGCTACAAAAGCCTGTCTAGAAATCCTTGCGGATTCAATTCTCTCTGCCTCCAGTTCAACATGGCGTGAGACATCAATGAAAGTCTTTATACTTTCACTATGTGTAAGATTCTGTTTCATTGATTCCCAAGAATCAGGAAGGGAACGAATAACTGCTTGAACCTATTGTTCATCAGTCAACTCATGACTAGCAGTTTTCAACTCTCGAATCATATTCCCCATTTCTCTCAGATGATGGGTCATGGAGACATTCGGGTGTTTCTTATAGCTGTCAAATTTGATTGTCAGCTGACGAAGCTAGCTTAAGCTAACTCCACTATATTTATCTCTCAGGACAACCTAGATAGCATGAGCCGATGGTAATGACTCATACTCATATACCAGGTCATCTACCATTGAACTAATCAAAATACCCTTGGCAGTGGAGTCCTTTTTCTTCCATGCCTTATAGGCATCAAGATCACATCTATGCTGGGCTGTTGAACCATCTGCAGGTTCTACCATAAATTGATTTACAACTTCTAGAACTTCTTGTTCCTCAAGTACATACTGTATCTTAAGGTGTCATATTTTGTAGTTGTCCCCATTTAATTTTTCTCTTTTATTGAGTTCAGCTATTATATTCTTCGTTGCCATGATCTAACATAAATAAACGCATTATTTAGTTATTCAGTGTAACTCATATGCATGTAATTAATAACTAACTCATTGTAAATTAGAGTTAGTTTACAAAATCAAGTGGTAACTACATTCCCACTCATCCTCCGTATATCCAATCTAATAAACATTTATTAGTTATTTTACATACATCCCATCATATGAACTAATCATAAATGAACTTATCATTCAAATAAAATGAACTAATCATTACTAAGTTTGTTAACACATAACAGAACTTTTTGAAAAACTGTTCGTACAAAACGACAGTAGCCACTATATGACTTAAAAAACTAAATGAACAAATACTGTTTGTACATAACAATAGTAACAAAGACAAGACACTAATAAACTAAATAAATCAGCACCACTCCCACTAAGACAAACACTAGCGCAGTGGTAAACTTCATCCCTTTCATTCCAGACTTGATCTGAAGTAAGTCAACTTCAGCATCTTCCACAGATTCTATAGGATCTTCTTCTAGATCCTCCTCAATTTCTATAATTGGATCCAACTCGAATTCCTCAGGATCTTCCTCGAATTCTATTGGATCCTTTGCTGGATCCTCTTCGAATTCTACAGGATCCTCTGCTGGATCCTCTTCGAATTCTACAGGATCCTCTTCCAGATCATCCTCGGAATCTTCCAGATCTTCTTCTGAAAAATTTTGACGAAGCAGTTCTCTACACAACTCGGTATATGAGATACGACATTCATAGCGTCCCCATATATGGTGTGCCACTTCCCTAGCAGCCCTTGGCAATGAACGGATCAATGCACCGATTCTGTAGTCATCCAAGATTGGGAAGTTTTCCTGCTCGAGTTTCCAAAAGAGTCGATCCAGCTTACCCATATTTCCTTGGATTCCAAGAATCAGACTATAGTCAACATCCTCAATTCGCTCCAATAGCTCATTGCGTCGCTCATCACGACGGGTCATCGTGGTAATAAACCTCGGCATCTGAAATTGAAATTCACAATGTCAGTACAAAACCGACAAACCAGTAACAAAACTGGTTCAATTCAATTCACATATATGCATAAACCCACAGAGTTATAAACAAATAAGAAAAATAAATTTTCTTGATTGAGGAGCTTTATTGACTAACACATTGGGTTGATCGATTAGAAAATTGAATCCTTAGTCTGGGTCCATTGTCCTCACTAAGACTAATCTAATCGGACAGGGATGACTTATCTTAGTTGTTCTTGTTTAAACGTTAGCTTATTTAATTCAAAGTCAAATCATTTGATCGAACCAAACAAATCGGTTCTGGTTTGTATCAGACTGATTTGGTTAAACCAACTAAGGATTTGAACTGGATTAGGTCTGATTGGACCAATTAGATCTGGTCAAACCAACTAATGGTTTAGACTAGACCCAAGCCTATTGGTCCAACCTAATCTAATTCAAGTGAACTTGATGTAATTTAATTAATTAGACCCTAATAAATTAATTAAGCTTTAACCCAACCTAATTAATTAAATTGGTCCAACCTTATGTTTCATTTTGATTTTTCGCCGCCACCCATGCCTTTCTTTTCGGCCGTCCATTGCGATGCAGACGTCGGTTGCCGCGATTTTTTCACTGCGATGAACGCGATTAATCACTAGCGTGCAACACGGCTGAGTGGGATCATCGGTTCGCGACACTAACAATTAGTTTACCGACTCGAAAGAAATCCGTCGACACAAAGTCGCGATTTTCCGACGAAATAATTTCATGCTACTTAGAACCTTACGGCTCTGATACCATTGTTGATCTAAAGCATGAAATCGTGAACGAATCTACGAAATTATAAAACGGTAAACACTTACAGTGGTTCTCGCTCGTCCTTCGTTGTTCTTGGCGCTTGTCGTCGGAAGAACGATCACGGGTCGGAAAGTCCTTCGGCCTCCACAAATCAAATCCCACAGAGATGGATGTTCTTCGCTCTTTCTTGCCTTGTCTCTCTTGGACGCACCCCCTCCCCTTTTATAGTAGAAGGGCTAGGGAAGGGGAGGGGAGAGAAGTGGAGAAGTGGGGAAAGTGGGCACCCCACGTCACCCACTTCTCCAACTTCTTACACTCTGTTATGTGAAGGAACGACGAATTAAAGGAGGAGTTAAAATTCTGGACAAATAAGAAATCTGTCAAATAAAGGTATATTCCTTGGTCATGGTTGAAGTGATTTCAAGTGGTATTGGAGAATTAATTTCAAAGGGTTTTAATTGTACATAGGGTTTTGAAGGTTATGACTCTATCTAGTTGCAGCAATAGCATGAATAGCATGAGGTATGAGCGGATTTCTTGTGGAGATTGTGGGAGGATTGTTGAGGTGTTGGTGTCTAATTCCATCAAGAATTCTGTAAGATTATACTATGGGTGCCCTAACCATGGACGGTTGAAGTGGGTGGTTTCAATTCATAGAGAATCTTAATATGAATGTGAGCTCCGAAAGAAGAAAATTGAAGGAAGAGGCATGATGAAAAATGAAGATATGCTTATACCTGGACTAAATGTGGTGAAGAAAGCTTCTTGAGAATACAAGCATATTGTATGGAAATTGATGATTCTTAATGTGTTTTTATTGGCTGCAAATTTACTTATCTTGTTCATATTAATAATAAGAGCATGAACAAGAATGAAAATGTTATGTAAAAATTTATATTGGTTATCGTTGGATTGCTTGTATTAAGAATGGGCATCAATGATAAAATATAAATTTGTGATGCATTATTTTTTCTATTGTGATGAGTTTGAGTAATTGGCAGTGTTAAATTTTGAAAATTTTTGAAGCTATGTTTTGAAATCACTATGCCTAACATTACTGTAAGAATTGGAATGTTGCACTATAAAATTGTCAAAAAAAATTGGATCAATTCATTCATAAAATGTTCTCAAAACAATAGTGATTTAAAGTGCCAACATGTTCTTGCAGCAAAACTAATAGATGCCAACAACACTAAACATATTCTTTCATCCATCCAAACTAAATCAAGTCAACAAAAGATGCATCATCCAAACTCATGAATGCCAACAACACCAAACATATTCTTTCATTCAGCCAAACTAAATCAAACCAACAAAAGATAAGGATGAAACTATTCTTTCATAATAAATACAACAACCATGTTCCTACATCCATCCAAACTAAAATATGGTAACTACAAAAGTTTCTATAATAGCAATATCAATAATACATTGGAAGAGTGTTGGATAGATTCCGTGCGCTAGAGGGGGGTGAATAGCGTTTTTCTATTCTTTTCACCTACGTTGTTAGTTGCGCAGCGGAAATATAAACAAAATAAAACTAACAACAAAGACAATGCTAACAAACCAGATTTACTTAGTATCCACCCCGGACGGGTGACTAATCCAAGAATCCGTCGGTGGATCACTCCCTGGATAACCTCCGGCTAGCTTTTGTCGCTCATTGTGGGTGGAGAAACCTCACCACAGCACCAAGCAAACTCTGAACACAAAGAGACTACTAATAAGCCTTAACCAAGTTTGTTTCGTCAAGAACCCCAACCCAAACCGAGTTCTCTTTAAATAGAACTCGGGCTGGAAACCCTCGCTGGCAGTCGACTGCTCCCAGGGCAGTCGACTGCCCTAACTTAAATTTGACCGTTGACAACCCCAACGTTCGAATCCAGCTGTACACCAGTCGATTGCTCCTAGGGCAGTCGACTGGTCCAGGGTCCAGAACCTTTCTGTGATTTTTATCAGTCGACTGCCCCAATGGTAGTCGACTGCCCCACTCACACACCTAGGGTTTCCCTTCCCGAGTACACTTCTCTCAGCATTCGACCCCTAGGATTTCCCGAGTACAATCACACAGCACTCGTACCCTCACAACTCGACTGACTCCTCACCAGCAGTCTCGACTATTGCCTTCGCGCCCTCTTCATCTTCGGCTCCCGTCCCTCGGATGCACGCAAGCATCCAGCTTGCCTTCATGTCATCCTTCACGCATGCCTCGAAGTCTGTGCCCCTCAGCTCATCATCCTTGCTCTCCATAGTCCCTCAGGTGCGCACACAAGCCCGCGGCTTGTCTCCATGCCACCTTTCACGGTACTGAGGCCATCCAGTCAAGTCCATATGTATAACATGTACATCTTGCACACTCAACATACACATATGAGAACACAAGAGAAATCTAACTTAAACCCTTTGCCCAAACATTAAAACTCATGATCACTCCGAATCACAGATTGCCTCAACAATCTCCCCCTTTTTGATGTTTGACAATACGTTTAAGTTAGGGAAAACAAATAGTAAAGAATAGCAAGAACAATGCTAAACAAATGCATATGCAATGCATATATGGATCCTATCCCAAGGCATCCTACACCTAACCCTCCAAGTTAAGATTTTTCCGAAACGGGCTTTTTAAAACCTATCCCAAGGCTCCCCACACCTAACCCTCCAAGTTAGGAATTTTCCATACGTAACCCTCCAAGTTAGGACTTTTCACACCTAACCCCCCAAGTTATGACTTTTCACACCTAACCCTCAAAGTTAGGACTTTTCACGGGCTTTTTAAAGCTTCTCCCAAGCTCCCCCTACACTGGACTTACAAAGGCTTTTTAAGAACCTCTCCAAGGTTCACCTTAAGCCAAGAATGGAGCAAACATGCTCCCCCTAAACCTAGGGTTTCCCGCAAAGGCATGTTTAGTTTCCCATTTAAACCCAACACTTCTCCCCCTTTGTCATACATCAAAAAGACCCCAATAATATCCCAATTATCGGTTCTTTTAATCCCTAATGGTCCTAAACACAGTGTACTAACCCCCCCATACACTTGTTTTACACCATTTAGACACCAAACCAGCTGCTGATACACAAATCAGCCCTGGGCAGTCGACTGCCTCCCATGGCAGTCGATTGATACTCTGAATATCAATTTTTCTGGCCATTTTCATAAATGCGCTAGAAATTTCACAAATCTCTAAAAATTTCCAAATTTCGTGGAGAACTTTGTGGTACCCATATCTACTTGGGAAAAATATATTCCATAATGTATTTATCACCGTTCCCAAGTTTGACACAAAATTCAAAAATTTTCTATGAAAATTAAGGCAACTAGGAGACAACCTCCCCCTTAACATATGTCTTCTCCTAATTTTCATTTTACTAAGGTCAAGTTCTACCCAACTTAACCCACTAACACCATGTTGAGTTATACCCAACTCAAACTTCCAAGTTCTTCCCCCTTTGACATTATCAAAGAATTGCCCCCAATCAATCTTTCTCTTAGTGCCAAAAAGAACTCAACAAAAACCCGGAAACTCTAAAGGTTTGCAAGCACACTTGCAAGAATATGCCCTACCCTAGAAAAATATGATTCCATGAAAATATCAAGTGTGCTTGACTTTTGATACAATCTAATTTCCTTAAAGGTTTGGCATTTGGTATGAACTCTCAAATCCATCTATAATTTCATGTGTTTGCTAAGGCTTATCATTATAATCTAACACATGAAATTGTCCTCAATTTTCCCTTTTGACCTCTAAATCCTAGATACCTAGGGAAACTTATCAATCTTTCTTGATTTTCAAGATATCAACAAAGCCTTATCAAATCATGGGATAACACTTCATTCAAGGAATATGAAATCATAAACAAGATCTTTAATCTAAAACCATATCCCATAATCCAATTTTGTAATTTCTCACTATCTAATATGCCTTTTATGCTTACTCTCACTAATCAGTCGACTACCCATATAGCAGTCAACTGCCAAAACGAACAGAGAGTTTCTGAGCTGAGACCAGTCCACTGCCCTTGGGGCAGTCGACTGGTACCTGAATTTTAAGTTTTTCAGTCCAATTTCAGTAATGCCTAAATAATTATACAAATCTTCAAAAAATTTAAAATTTTGTAGGGAGATTTGTGAAGCCTATATCTACTTGGGAAAAATATGTTTCCAAATAAATGTACTCCATATCCCAAGATTGGCACGAAACTCTAATTTCTCTAAATTGTATCAATTTGACTTCTCCCAAAAGTTCTAATTTTGACTTCTCCTCAATGTATCTTCCTGTACTTGATCATAATTCATGTCTAGCACTGACTTACATGGTATTTACACATTAAAATCTAATTTTATCAATTATAACCTCATTTTCACCTTTTTCTGCTTAACTTCTCTTCTTAATGTGTCAAAACCTAGGATTAAGACTTACCCAAGTCTTCCAACCCCTTTTGGCACATTTCACCTAATTTCCTAGGAGAGAAACTCTTGAGATCTATTTACCATGGACCCCAAAGGCTCCTAGAGCTCCCCCTTGAACTCTGAGCCCTAGCCACCTCCCTAGGTGACTCAACCCACACTAGACCACACCGGTGAGCCCCCGGTGACTCTTGACCTACAAAATGAACCTTCTTAACCTTAGACATCTTGTCTTTGGTTAAGTTGTTCCTTCTACCCTCAAATGTCACCCCCTTGTCATTTTTGGTCTTCTCCTTCTTGCCATGATTATATGCTTCCCTAGCATACTTCTTTTTGTTGGCCTTGGAGGTCTTAGACGGGTATCCCAACCCCGATCTATCATAGTTGAGTTTTATACTACCCAACACCATATCTAGACCCTTAGATCCAACCTTGAATGTTTCTAGGGTCTTTTCTAATTTATCAAGTCTTGCCCTCAAGGCTTGATTTTCCCTTTCTAAGTGTTTAACCTTTGAGTCCATATGTCCACTTTAGACATTCCTAGACCTACACATTTTTCTAGGCATATTCCTTCCCTTCTTGGGATTTATGCCTTGATCCTTAGGTACAACGGTCTTAGGTCTATAATGATGCATGCCGTTCCTAGGGTTTGTATCTACCTTGTTATCCCTATTCCTATCATTATACTTAAAAGCATGATTATGCATAAGTAAGCAATTTTCATTAATTTTGGCATGCATGGAGGGATAATTACCACTATTTTTATCATGCACAGAGGAACTCAAAATCGAATTACATTTAAATTTGAGATTAGAGATTACCTCTCTTACCCTTGTAGTTCCTCCATGATATGGGCTTCTTTTCTTTCTCTCCTCCTTCTCCCATCTTCTTAGATGCTCCATTTTCTTTACTCACCTTTTCTAGGGCACTTGGTGTGGTAGTGCCCTAGCTCTCCACATGTGAAGCATCGGATTTTCATTTTCTTTTCTTGGACTCCTCCAATCCTACACTTCATGTTAGATTTAAACGGAATTGAACTACGTGTAGGATTTACCTCCTTTTTACCTAGTGGGCACTTGTCCTTGTAGTGCCCCTTTTCGTCGCACCCAAAGCATACGATATGTTCCTTGGTCTTTGCTTTGGTGGAGGTTGAGTCTTGTTCTTGTTCTTGTACGGATGAAGGTCTCTCCTCCCCCTCAACCCTTGAAATTGATACTTCCTCTTCTCTCGAGGAAGTTGATGATTCCTCATTAACTTTTGCCACTTCACTTGATGAAGTTGACACTAGGGGTGTCAATTCGGGTGGGTCGGGTCGGGTTCGGGTCGGGTTGGGGAAAATTTTTTTTTTTAACTCCCAACCCGAACCCGACCCGAACCCGGTTTCAACCCGAAACCCCCAAACCCGAACCCGAACCCGACCAACCCGACCAACCCGACCCGACCCAAATAACCCGAAAAAACCGATTCAAAACGTCTTTTTTCGCCATTTTCCCTATAATTCTTCACTTTTATCTCAATACTTCATCATGATCATACTATATTGATATTAATATACATAAAAATATCTTAATTTTCAAAATAAAATTTGATTTAACCCCAAAAAATCCACAAAATATTAAATTTCGGGTCAACCCGAACCCGACCCGACCCGACCCGAACCCAACCCGAAATTTTTTCAACCCGAACCCCCCAACCCGAACCCGACCCGAACCCGGAAATTTTCAACCCGAACCCGATTTTTTTCGGGTCGATTCGGGTTGGGTCGTCGGGTCGTGTTGATTTTTGACACCCCTAGTTGACACTTCTTCTCCCTCTTGGTCTTCTTGGACTCTTGAACTTACTTCTTCGGGCTCTTGAGTTTGTGTAGGAGTCTCATGATATCTTTTCAACTTATTCCATAATTCATATGCATTTTCATTTTTACCTACACAACTCAAAACATGGTTAGGTAAAACATTTACTAAAATACTAAGTACCTTTTCATTTGCTTTTGTTTGATCTTGTTGTTTTGATTCCAATACCTAGGTCTAAGCCTCTTCCCGTGGTTACCCTTTGGAATCTCGAATGGCTCTTCAAGCGCAATACTACATGCCCACTCCATTCCGAACCAAGTCTTGATCATTGCCCTCCAAAAGTCGAAGTCTTCATGATCGTAGGGAGGCGGAGTGTAGATGTCATCCCCAAGTTTGTCTTCCATCATTTCCCTCTAGCTTTCTTTGCTCCTTTGGCAGTTAGTCCAATCAAGAGCGGTCTTTCGCTCTGATACCAATTGTTGGATCGATTCCATATGCTAGAGGGGGGGGGGTGAATAGTGTTTCTTCGATTCTTTTCACCTACGTTGTTAGTTGCACAGCGAAAATATAAACAAAATAAAACTAACAACAAAGACAATGCTAACAAACCAGATTTACTTGGTATCCACCCCGGATGGGTGTCTAATCTAAGAATCCATCGGTGGATCACTCCCCGGATAACCTCCGGCTAGCCTTTGTCGCTCCTTGTGGGTGGAGAAATCTCGCCACAGCACCAAGCACACTCTGAGCACAAAGAGACTACTAACAAGCCTTAACCAAGCTTGTTTCGTCAAGAACCCCATCCCAAACTGAGTTCTCTTTAAATAGAACTTGGGCTGGAAACCCTCGCTAGCAGTCGACCGCTCCCAGGGCAGTCGACTGCCCTTACTTAAATTCGACCATTGACAACCCCAACGTTCGAATCCAGCTGTACACTAGTCGACTGCTCCTAGGGCAGTCGACTGGTCCAGGGTCCAGAACCTTTCTGTGAGTTTTATCAGTCAACTGCCCCAATGGCAGTCGACTGCCCCACTCACACACCTAGAGTTTCCCTTCCCGAGTACACTTCTCTCAGCATTCGACCCCTAGGATTTCCCGAGTACAATCACACAGCACTCGTACCCTCACAACTCGACTGACTCCTCACCAGCAGTCTCGACTATTGCCTTCGCGCCCTCTTCATCTTCGGCTCCTGTCCCTCGGATGCACGCAAGCATCCAGCTTGCCTTCATGTCATCCTTCACGCATGCCTCGAAGTCTGTGTCCCTCAGCTCATCATCCTTGCTCTCCATAGTCCCTCAGGTGCGCACACAAGCCCGCGGCTTGTCTCCATGCCACCTTTCACGGTACTGAGGCCATCCAGTCAAGTCCATATGTGTAACCTGTACATCCTGCACACTCAACATACATATATGAGAACGCAAGGGAAACCTAACTTAAACCCTCTGCCCAAACATCAAAACTCATGATCACTCTGGATCACAGATTGCCTCAACAAAGAAGTCGCGGGTCTTTGAACTGGTACTTGGCTTAACTGTTAATGAAGTATGTGTATTTAAGTTTTGAGGAACTTGATTCATTACATATCTGCCTGCAAGTTCACTTCCAACCAGTGGCTGAGATGAAGAGGTCATGGGTCTTTGAACTGGAAGTTTAGAAGGCACCGAAGATGACTGAGATGAAGAGCTGCTTGCATTTGAGTTTCCAGTTGCTTGCTTTATTGCAAATCTACCTGCAAGTTCACCCCCAGTTAGCCCTACAATCATAGGTCCTCTATTACTCCTAAATAGTTGTCCTCAATTGCGATTCCTATCCCACTATATAAATGCAACAAAACAAGTTAATGTTAGTAACATGACTCATTGATTGTGAATAATTTTATAAACATGAAATGAGTATAGGAAAGTACCTTGAATTGTGTATTTTTAGGTGTTGGGTTCTCAGTTTGTTGTGGTTCCGTGAAAACTAATTTAGCAATTGTAGCTCCTCCATGAGTCTAAGGTTTCAAAAATAATCACATTAGTGGTTAGCTTGTAAGAAAATAATGAATAAAAATCCCCAAATACTTAACCTGCTATTTTTATTGCTCTTCATGTATTTGTTGCACTAGCCTCTCACGTGGTACACATCCTTTTTGGTTGCCTAGTTGTGGCTCCATTTGTACCTTAGAAATTGTCAGCTCCACTATCATTCTACACATATGACAGAATATAATGATATAATTGTCAATTGAAACAAAATAGAAAAAGAAAATGGACGAGAAGTTTTGAAGTTTCAACCAAAGATCTTGATTTTTTGGAACTCATTTTTTGCTTAACAGGACAACCAACACAAGTACACTTGTTGTGACCAAATTGTTTGCACATTGAACATTTAAGAGTGCATGACCTCTTGTGTCCAATTGTAGGGCCCTCACCTTCTAGCCATGTTTGGTCATCCGACCCTAGTTCTAAACTTAGAGGGCAAACAGGTATGAGCCTCTATCTCGGGCCAACATGACTTATCAGATATTGGGTTTATCAATTGTGAATATGCCCTAATATACTGCTCTTTTGACAATCTGGGATCACAATAATCTTTCAATTTTTTCCTCCTATCTATTAGTACTACAATAGCATGCTTATAAGGTATACCTGTGTGATTCCAAAGCCTACAGTCACAAGACCTATTCTCGGTTGCAACCACATATGACATATTTGTTGGAACCCGGATGGCTAGAGAGGGGGGGGGTGAATATAGCCAGACACTTAAGCTTGAAGCTTTTAAAATCTTTCTGCACTTCAGAGTTAGGCAGCGGAAGCAAATGCAGAAATAGAAATAACAAACAGAAATCAAAACAAACACAGCAAACCAGACGACACAGCGATGTACAAGGTTCGGGGATAACTTGCCCCTACTCCTTGGCGTGCCCGTAAGGTGGGCGATCCCTTGATCGTCGGCAGATCAAGCCCCGGTGAACACCGGATAAGATAGAGCCTCCTTCTCGGTGGAGAAACATCTCCACAGATCTCACGGATGGTTGAACTTGAGTACAAGAGATCACACAAGAAGGAACACTCACAAAGATCTCACAGGAATGCAACAAGATCGCTCAAGCACAAAGCAACAGAGAGCACGAACACAGCTCAGCCAAACTTCCCAAGTTTCTGTCTTGTTCGCCTCAGTTCCTCTGCTTCCAGCTTCGTCTCTTAAGCTCCTGCTCAATGTCGCCAGCTCCATCAGCACCACTGACCCACACCCTGACCCACTGACCTCTCTGAGCACTCAGTCCACTCCTCCAGCTGAGCCTCTGTCAGTTGCCAGTTGCGCCAGACGCCGTTAAGACCTGAGAAGGAGAAACAAACAAGCCTGCTCCAAGGAAAGCCTCCCATTGACCCTCCTTGAGTGTTTGAATCACCTGCTATCACTTGCATACTCCACCAGAGGCTTAGCAATGCATATTAAATGAAATCAGCAATGTATCAGAGAATTGGTAGAGAAAACAGTCGCGATCAGAGCTTCTGACAACGTATTTGAATTAAAGTGATCGGTCACCGGACCGATCCAGGGCTCGTGGGTCGGTCACCAGACCTATCCACCGCTTCGCTGGGACTCCCAGCTCTCGCGGCAACACAAGCCTGATCGGTCACCGGACCGATCAGAGTGAAGCCTGATCGGTCACTCAGACCGATCAGGTCTGATGAACAGTAATCCCGGAAATCAGATCCTAAGTCTTTGATCGGTCACCGGACCGTTCAGGAGCTGATTCGCGGGGGAACTCAACTCACTGTTCACTCCCTGATCGGTCACCAGACCGATCAGGAGTAAGACAGTGAGGAAGCTGCCTGCTCCCTGATCGGTCACCGGACCGATCAGGAGCCAAGCAACAAGGCAACGACCTGCTCCCTGATCGGTCACCAGACCGATCATGAGCCACTCAGTAGGTTCCCAACCTCACTGTGTGCTCCCTGATCGGTCACGAAACCGATCAGTCATCGCTGGATCGGTCACCAGACCGATCCACGAAGGAGCACCGTGTCAACTTCCCTGATCGGTCACTAGACCGATCCAGGCAAGCCCAAATGCACTCTAAGTCACGAGAACAAGCCTCCAGCCCTTCTCTGACTCGTGCCATGCCCAGCTTCACTCACTGGGACTTCAACCAAGCCCTCCAAGCTAGGACCTGGCTTCACTCACCAGGGTTTCGGTCACCCGGCTTCACTCACCAGGATTTCAACCTAGCTTCACTCACTAGGATTTCAATCACCTGGCTTCACTCACTAGGACCCGGCTTCACTCACCGGGATTTCCCCTCACCTGGCTTCACTCACTAGGACTTCAATCACCTGGCTTCACTCACCAGGACCCGGCTTCACTCACCGGGATTTCCATCACCTGGCTTCACTCACCAGGACCCGGCTTCACTCACCGGGATTTCCATCACCTGACTTCACTCACCAGGACCCGACATCAGTCACCGGGATTTCCATCACCTAGCTTCACTCACCAGGACCCAGCTTCACTCACCGGGATTTCCACCACCCGGCTTCACTCACCAGGACCCGTCTTCACTCACCGAAATTTTCATCACCTAGCTTCACTCACCAGGACCCGGCTTCACTCACCGGGATTTCATCCAACCTAGCCCTCCAGGCTAAGACCTGACCCTCCAAGCCAGGACTTTTTCACCTAACCCTCCATGTTGGGACTTTTCACCTAACCCTCCAAGTTAGGACTTTTCACCTAGCCCTCCAAGCTAGGACTTTTCACCCAACCCTTCCGAATTAGGACTTTACAACACCTAGCCCTCCAAGCTAGGATTTTCCAATCACTCCGTGCCTAATCCCCGATTAGGACTTAATAATAATCATAATCATCAACCTAAACTAAAATCGATGTCAACACCAAAACAACAATCAGGGTCAGACTGCATCAACAATCCCCCCCTTTTTGTTGTTTGACAATCCGATTTTAAGTTTAGGGGTTCTCAATCAATTTTCTCAGATTTAGAATTATAGGGGAATCAGGATCCTCCCCCTACAATATAATCATCCTAAACTTAACCAACCACACTCTCCCCCTTTGTCGAACATCGAAAAGGGTCTAGAGGGGCTGTTAAGTTTAATCATACTCCCCCTCAACCAAAGGTCTCTCCCCAAACCCAAAATAATCAAAGGATAATTTTTGAATTGCATATGAGAGACATATACCATAAATGTATCATGGCAACAACGTATATGCATTATACGTCAATAAGTGTGAATTGCACATAAAACCATATACAGAATTATATCATGATCAAACATGTATACGTTTCATGTGACAAGTAGGGAATGCATCTGTATCCGATATATAATCCTGAGTGGTCTCCGTGACCAATCAGGTTCGTTGATTACTTGATACAGAAATATTTCTTATTAATCTGGGGAGCGATCAAATTTCAGAAAAATTCCTGAAACTCTGATACATTTCTGATCAGACTGCATTAACAATTTGCATTCCACAATAGGGTGTAGACTCTATAAATATTCGACATTTTAGAAATATTTCTGAAACACGACATCAAGAACAAGAGTCATGGCTCAACAAACCCTTTCTTATGAATTTGAACATTCCAACATAGGTTTATATCAAATCACTATTAAGTACCAGGTTTGTACCACTTGAACAAATGTGTTTCAATTGTAATTAGTTTGTATCAGATTTGTTAGGAGTATGATCATTAAACTGATACAATTCGATGAGAAGAGATTGGCTTGAGGAGGTTTTGGATCAACTTGGAACGAACTGGGAGTTCCTTGATCAGAGTTGGTCTGATCGGTCACCAGACCGATCAGAAGCACCCCTGATCGGTCCGTGGAACGATCAGGGATGATTCAGAATGGTTTCTGAAACTGATCAGTTTCAGAAACAAGTTCGTTTCAACTCTTAATCACTCTAATCCCTAATACAATCAGATTTACTCCCTAAATGAGTTCCATTAACCATAAATCATTTAATCAAAAAGGCAATCTAATTTGGGTCTCTTAACTAAGCTTCATTTCATATCAAGGATTAAGAATTTCCATGGATTAATATACCATCACTAGGTTGATTGATCAATTATGTTCTAAGCATGTTCTTGGCATGATCTTGAGTTTTCAAAAACAGATTTATGTCAAAGCATGATAAGTATGCTCTAAGCATGAACTTAAATGTCAAAACATGTTTGTTGGAACCCGGATGGCTAGAGATGGGGGGTGAATATAGCCAAACACTTTGACCTTTGGCACTTATCAAATTTCTGCACTCAACCTTATCAGTAGCACAGTGGAAGAAACAAAGGAAGCAAAGCAGTGCAGAAAACAGAAACAGAAAACGAAGGCAAACACACAACTAGCAAGATCGCTAACAAGGAGAGTTTACAAGGTTCGGGGATAACTTGCCCCTACTCCTTGGTGTGCCCTTAAGGTTGGCAATCCCTTGATCGTCGGCAGATCAAGCCCCGGTTATCACCGGATAGAAAGCAACCTCCTTCTCGGTGGAGAAACCTCTCCACAGCGTTTCAATCACAGATATATGTTTAAGCACAATGAAACAACAAGAATGATCTTACTTAGCACTTAGCAAAGACAAGAACATAGCAAGCTCCCTCAGAGCTCCACCCAGCGACGATCTCACGCAAGAGCCCACTCCTCGTGTCTTCTCGCTGTTGGACTCGGAGCTTCTTGTTCTCTCCTTCAAGCACTCAAGTAATGAATGGTTGCTTCACAGATTGTAGTTGCTTGCACAAGATGATGGAACTTCAGAACACGCAAGCAAGATGTGGAGAACACAAAGGCGCAGCAAGAACTTAGTTCGCGAACTCTAGAACTCTGCTTCAACAAAGCCTTCTTCCGCCCTTTTATTTCTCCACTCAGCACTAGGTGACAACATCTCCTGCAGCCTCCAGCTGCTTCCCTGCCAACGCCAGCTACCACTGAGCCCTCCCTGGACTTCCTGAGCTCCCCTCAGCCAAGCTCCAGTCAGCAGCTCCAGCCGTTGCAATCTGAGATGGAAAACGGACAAACCTGCTCCAAGGAAAGCCTCCATTGACTTCTCCTTGAGTGTTTGAATCCTTCCCTGTCACCTGCAGCTTGATCAGAGTATTAGAACATCATATCACTCAGTAAATCAAGAATCAGAAGTTAAGCGCAGAGAATCGGATACGTTCAGACGCGATTAGAGCGTCTGACAGTGCATTTTGAATTAAAGTGATCGGTCACCGGACCGATCAGAGAGCCTCCTGATCGGTCACCAGACCGATCAGGCTGGGTCCAGACCGATCAGGCTCCGTCCTGATCGGTCCCCAACACTCAATTAGAAATCGCGATTTCTTTGGGACTCTCCTGGATCGATCACCAGACCGATCCCAGGTTGTGGATCGATCACCCGACCGATCCACCCCTTTATCGGGCAATTTCTGAGCTTCGCAGTCCAGACTCCTGATCGATCACCGGACCGATCAGGAAACCTCCTGATCGGTTCGTGACCAGACCGATCAGGCTCCGTCCTGATCATTCATAGAGAGGAACTTGCGATGCTGGATCGTTCTCTAGAACGATCTGCACAGTGATCCTGATCGGTCACCAGACCGATCAGGAGCAGTTCAGCAAGGGAACTCAACCTCACTGTTTGCTCCCTGATCTGTCACCCGACCGATCAAGAGCAAAGCAATGGGTGAAACACATACTCCCTGATCGGTCACCAGACCGATCAGTCATCGCTGGATCGGTCACCAGACCGATCCACGAAGGAGCACCGTGCCAACTCCCTGATCGGTCACCAGACCGATCCAGGGGCTCCAACCTAGCCCTCCAAGCTAGGGTTTCATCCACCTTAGCCCTCCAAGCTAAGGATTTTTCACCTAACCCTCCAAGTTGGGAATTTGCACCTAACCCTCCAAGTTAGGACTTTTCACCTAGCCCTCTAAGCTAGGACTTTTCACTCAACTCTTCCGGATTAGGACTTTCCAAACCTAGCTCTCCAAGCTAAGACCTGACCCTCCAAGCCAGGACTTTTTCACCTAACTCTCCAAGATGGGAATTTTCACCTAATCCTCCAAGTTAGGACTTTTCACCTAGCCCTCCAAGCTAGGACTTTTCACCCACCTCTTCCAAATTAGGACTTTTCACACACCTAGCCCTCCAAGCTAGGATTTTCAACACCTAACCCTCCAGGTTAGGATTTTCAACACCTAACCCTCCAGGTTAGGATTTTCCAACACCTAGCCCTCCAAGCTAGGATTTTCCATACCATGCCTGATCCCCGACCAGGACTTAATCATAATCATCATAATCAACCTAAACTAAAATCAATATCAACACCAAAACAACAATCAGGGTCAGACTGCATCAACAATCTCCCCCTTTTTGTTGTTTGACAATCCGATTTTAAGTTTAGGGATTCTCAATCAATTTCTCAACTTCCATAATCATAGGGGAATCAAGATCCTCCCCTACAATATAATCATCCTAAACTTAACCAACCAACACTCTCCCCCTTTGTCGAACACCGAAAAGGGGTCTAGACGGGCTATTAAGTTTAAACCATACTCCCCCTCAACCCTAGGGGTATCCCAAAACAACAAAGATTTGATTGATTTTTGATAAGCATATGAATACATATGACAAACAGATATAGGCATGACAAAACAAGCATATGTATCATATGAGCATGACAACATAAGCATGAACATAGCTATGTATTAAATATGCAGATAGTATAGCATAGCATCAACAATAAGCATATGCAAGTAAAATAGACATGCAAGGCAAACTCAGAAAAATTAAAGCATAAACCATCCAGAGAAATAACAAGATGCAAGACATATGCATCAAGGTCAAAATATGTGTGGCACAAGGCCACAACAGATAAGTCATGGGGCATACAGCCCAAAAGTCACACAACTAAACAGTCAAATACATTGATCACCAGGAGAGGCAACGGACATCCAAACTCAACCGTCAGCGGGAGGGTCGTCATCGCGCATGAGATCATCTATCATGGCATCAGCAGACCCTGATGCAGCACTGCCTGAAGGTGCATCCCCTGGAAATGTATGGCGGCGCCACCCTGCGTACCAAGTCTGCTGCAATGCCTGGACCCCAGAGACAGTAGACTCTATGCCGGTCAATCGGCGATCAAAGGAACGGAAATCCGAGCAGTCCTCCTCTCGATGGAGCTCCCTCAAATGAATATCCTCTTGGAGGATCCGATCCAGCTCGGAGATTTGCCATCGTAGATCTGGGTCAGGCTCATAGTCGTACTCAGCGTCAGCAGTAGGAGCCTCATGAGGTGCAACAGTATGGTGCTCCGCCAGGTAGGTCACCGAGTCCTCTCCCATCCTTCCAAACCAAGGCCCCATCGCGCTCACGAATAATAATGTCAGATTTCGCAAAAGCCCGCCGACCGAGCCGACAATCCTGTTTGACCATGGGCACGGTCCTGCCTTTGGTGACATCAACACCAACTGACATAAGCCAATCAGTGATGATATGACAAAATGGCATGTAGACCGTGCGATGGCTCGGCTCTCGATATGATAGGATAGACTGGAAGATGCTCTCCATGATATCGAAGTCCATCCGGCGGTGCATGCCGTAGAGCATAAGGCAATGATAGGGTCGGATCTCGGTCAAAGGCTTTGAGGTGATGGGCAAGATGCAATTTGTGATTATCTTGAAAAGGATGTAGTCAACTGGAGCAAGTCGTAGGGCTGCAAAAGTAGGAAAATCAGGACCCAACTCATCAAGCCCGGCGGAGCGAGGATGACCAAAGAAATGCTGATAGATGGAGTCGGGGTAACATCTGAAAAAGGTGCCAATAAAGGATCAGGAAGC